>JAEIFZ010000001.1:3532500-3885000 GCA_018904035.1 Zaprionus ornatus | reverse complement strand
GCCGTTTTCGTCGCTGCCGACGTCGCTGTCGCTGTCGCCGTCGTGTGCTCGCTTGGGCGTCCTCCAGTTGCCAGTTGCCAGTTGCCAGTTAAGATTCAGTCTGTATTGTGTTTACACCCATGGCTGACGTCGCAAGCGCAGAGCTCCATTCGAAAACACTCACTTAACTCTCAAAATGTACTTAACAGTAACAGTAAAACAATAAAAGCCAACAACAACAATGGCCGTAAAATAAAAACAAGCCAAAAAACTCTAGAAAACAAAACGCCAAAAAAAAAAAATTAATTCAAATCAGCTGCGAAAATTGACAAGAAAATTAAAATAGAAAATAGTTAATAATTGATAAATAATTATTAAAAAATTAAAAATAATTTACAAATTAAAAAAAAAAAAAGAAAACAACGTAAAGCCGGAAAAAAGCCAAAACTCACTTTCAGCTGTTTTTCTTTGCAATTTTTTTCAAGTGCGCGTGTGTTTGTGTCTGTGTGTGTGTGTGCCGCTGTGTGTGCGTGCTAGTGTGTGTGTGCGGGTGTGTGCAAGTGCATGCAAGTGTGCGTGTGTGTGTCTGTGTGTGTGCGTGTGTTTGAATGAGTGAGAGCAGCAACAACAACAATAACAATTTCGATTCGTAATTCGTTTTCAATTCAAGCAGCCCCCAAAAAAATAACAAAAACAACACGAAAGTAAAGAAGATAAGCAAAGCATAAGCAGAACAATTAAAAATACAAATAAAACAGAAAGAGCAACAACAGCAACAGCAACAGCAACAACAGAAGAAGGAAACACACACAACACTATGAAAGGCGAAACGATACGACGGATGTTCCTCAGCGCCAACGCTGCCGCTTCGATGTCGTAAACAAGCAGAGGAGGGACAAGTGGAACCAGGAGGCGAACCAGGAGAGGAGCCCCCCGCGCACGCATACACATCCCCCCACAGCGAGGCATACAGAAAAAAGTACGCTAAAAAATAACAGACAAGGGTAGTGCGGCGAAGGGAGAGAGAGAGGGGGGGAGGGAATGGTAAATTATGTGGCGTTTTTTATTTATTGCAATTATTTTAACTATGCTGGCGAAAACACTTGCGAGACATTCGCAACGCAGGCAGGCAAACAAAACAAGCCGCAGAGGCATGCAGAAGGAACAGGAGAAAGGGAAGGGAGGGAGGTTGCGTAGTAGAAAGAACAAACGAAACAAAAGTGAAGGCGGGCCTGGCGAAATCGCTTCATCAAGCCGGTTTCGCTGGCAGTTGCCCGTTTCCGGCTTGTTGATTGACATTTCCGGGGGAGTTGGGCAGCAGTCGGCAGAGAGGAGGGTGGGGGGGTGTAACTTGTCACATGTTTTCTCTGTTTCTGTTTGCCGGCTACATTGCTGCTGCGAGATGCTGCATGCAGCAGCAGGAGCTTATGCAATTCGCTCCCTGGCGCTGATAGCGCTGTGTGTGTCCTGCTGTGAGTGTGTGTGCCGTTATGTCCGTTATGTAAGGCTTATGTGTAACAGCAGCAGCGACGGCGCACGCATGATAGATAACAACAGCAGCAGCAGCAGCAGCAGCAACAACAACTGCCCGCTTGGCCAGCGAAACGTGAAAAACTTCAGCAGCAGCAGCAACAACAACAAACAAAAACAACAACAATATGAGAAAACAAACAGAAACAACAGAAACACACAATGACGACGACGACCTGAGGGAGAATACGTTCAACGTGAGCATAGCTTAGGGCCAACGTTGCGTATGCGTAACGTACGCATATTTCTCATATGCCACATTGCGTATACGTCACATTGGCTGGCAGCCCATTTAGGCTGCCACATGCCGTGCATAATCATAATCAGCATTTGTTTGAAAATGTGTAAAAGTGAGAGAGAGTGAGAGAGACGGGGGAGTAGCTGAAAAGTGTTGCCTACTTTTCGGCATCAGCAGGCGGAGAAAGAGTTACTGCAAAGTGCTGCCTACTTTTCAGGGCAGTTGATTTTCAATGGCCTGCGGATTTGTGAGAAAGGTTTTGCAAAAGCATTGAAACGGCGCAGATAGTTAAGGCATACGAGAAAAGCATTTTGTGCTTTGAGTGAGCAGCATTTGTAGCATAAAGAATGCTACATACTTGGGGGCGCAAGTGTGTTGTGAGACCAAAACGAAAGGCACAAATAATTGCAAAAATATCATATGATATTTATATTTCTAGTATGTTTATTGACTTGTTTGTCTCTGCTTTTGATGTCTTCTGTATAGTTGAGCTTTCTAAATGATTTCAAGTATTTTATTTGAAGTATTTTATTTTTATTCAAGTATTTTATTTTATTTTTTTTGTTTTTTTATTATTATTAAGTGAAGAATCCGGACATCAAAATGAAATATTTATTTACTTTATTGCAATTTATCATACAGCTTTATACTTTATTTGGTACTTTTATTTATTGGCAGCCAGAGAAAGTGGTTTTAGCTGAATGTGCAACATTTTAATGCTCTTATAACATTTAGAAGTTTGGTCTTTTCATGTTATTGTATTTAATATATTGTTATTGAATCAACTAGATTTTTGATACAATATAAGCGAAGCATAATAGAAACAAGTATATATCTTACTTCTACAATCTTCACTTACTTTCTAGTCAAACTTACATGATTATGAACGTAGCTTCTCATCACTTCCGCTTTCACTTCTTTAAATCAATTTGCTCACATGAAAAACGCAACCAAAGTTCGACTAGTTCATTAACAGTTGAAGCCGGAACAGCACAAAAAAATGTAGCATGTTAAAAATAGCAGAGACTCTCGATAAACTGTTCGAAACCTAATTAAAATAAAATTCTAACGCTCAGGTACGCGTTTTTTTTTTTTTGTATGTTCAATGTATGCGCCTATGCTTATGTGAGCAACCGAACTAGTTCATTAACTGTTGAAGCTGGAACAGCACAAAAAATGTTACTGCTGCATGTTAAAAATAGCAGAGACTATCGATAAACAAATCTGTTGGAAACCTAATTTTTTTTTTTTTTTTTTTTTTTTGTTATTATGTTTAAGTGAAGAGTCCGTACATCATAATATCGAAACCTAATTAAAATAAAATTCTAACGCTCAGGTACGCGCTTTTTTTTTGTTCAATGTAAGCGCTTTTGCTTATGTGAGCAACCGAACTAGTTCATTAACAGTTAAAGCTGGAACAGCACAAAAAAAATGTTGCTGCTGCATGTTAAAAATAGCAGAGACTCTCGATAAACAAATCTGTTCGAAACCTAATTAAAATAAAATTCTAACGCTGAGGTACGCGTTTTTTTTTTTTTTTTTTTTTTTTCAATGTAACCGCTTTTGCTTATATGAGCAACCGAACTAGTTCATTAACAGTTGATGCTGGAACAGCACAAAAAAAATGTTGCTGTTGCATGTTAAAAATAGCAGAGACTCTCGATAAACAAATCTTTTCGAAACCCAATTTTTTTTTTTTTTTGTGTTATTTTGATTAAGTGAAGAATCCGTACATCATAATATCGAAACCTAATTAAAATAAAATTCTAACGCTCAGGTACGCGTTTTTTTTTTCTTGTTCAATGTAAGCGCTTTTGCTTATGTGAGCAACCGAACTAGTTCATTAACAGTTGATGCTGGAACAGCACAAAAAAAATGTTGCTGCTGCATGTTAAAAATAGCAGAGACTCTCGTATAATCCCCCACTTAAATCAACTTTCGTGCAATTTCGATAAACCTAATTAAAATAAAATTCTATTGAAAGTAACGCTCAGGTAGCGTTTTTTTTTTTGTATGTTCAATGTAAGCGCTTTATAATTAGAACTGAACTTTTGTGGCCGCCGTGGAGCCCAGAGCTTAGTTACTTCCCCCTTACCCCTCCACTTCGAACAGTAATAGCCAAGGCACCTCTCACGCTGACGCTCATTAAAGATGACATTTTAATAGAAAATCGGATGGGAAAAAGTGCGCGTAGCTTGCGTAAAACAATTCAGCTTCAGTTATGAAAAAATGTTGTTGGAAAATTCAGCGCGCAACGCATAACTTGATTAACCGTTATATCACAGCAAAGGGAGGGGAAGGGGGAGGGGCTTTATCAAGGTCTGCACCATCGATTTCCCCAAGCTTGTTGAATATTTAAACAAAATAATTTTCGTTATTAAGATAAATTGTTTTTTGCCATCCATTAAATACTATATAAAGAAAATCTGAAGAGAAACAGCTGGAACAGCTGGGGGAGAAGAGTGCGAGAGGGAGAAGAGTGCGTGCGAAAGCACAATACGGCAGTACTGTGAGTAATTATAATGATATTGTATAATTGTTTGTTGTACGATTGCCATCGGCTATTGGTAATCAATCATATTCTTAGCCCCCCCTCGACTCTTAACTGACTTTCGTGTCTGCTTTGCTGTCTTTCTCAGTCTACTTCTGCCTGTCTCTCCCCCTTGCTCTGTCTCTCTCTCTCTCGCTCTGTGCCCTTTCTGCTGTCACATGTCACCTGCAATTGCAGTTGAATTGGCCGAAAAACCACAGGGTCAGCACCAGCAGCAGCAGCAGCAGCAGCACCAGGTCGGTTTGGCAACGCTTTGTCGCTGCCGTTGGCAGCCCTCACAAAGTTATTGGCCCAACTCTCGGGTTCGTTTCGTTTCGTTTTGGGTTTCAAATGTCCCCCCAGAGTTCTTTTTGCACATTCTGTGTGTTCGCCTCAATCGAGAACAATTACCTCAAGTTTGCTTTTTTCTCTCTTCTATTTTTTTTTTGTTTTTTTTTTTTGTATTTTTGCATATCATTCTAGAAATTCCCTCGAACTAGTTTTTGTTCGGGTGGCAAGTTGACGCCGTCGCCGCCATTTAGAATGCTTCTTTATTTTGCTTGACATTTCTTTTGGTCGCTTCTTCTTTCACAGCTGCAATGCCCCCCAAGGGTGCCGAGGTAGGGGGAACATGTGATTTCTCTATTCTTCTCTGGATTCGTTTGCACTTCAAACTGCACTTGATGCGTTTCTTGCACACACACACACACACATACACACGCTCTCAATCAGTATCTCCCTGTGCGCTCGCCTTCTTTTGGTCTTTGTGTATCTGGAGTTAGTGCAGAGCGCACTCCAGTGCAGTCTAGTTGTTTTTGAACTTAGTTTGTTGCATTTAAATAAATATATTAAAATATTTTTTTTTTTTTTTTTTTTGCTATTTATTATTTATTGTTATAATAGTCACTAGGAATCGTTCAGTTACGTTTTTATATGTTTTCTAGTTTATTATTCCTCACATTTCATTACTTGTGCTGCCTCTCCAATGTTTTACTGGCTGAATTTGTATGTTGACGAAGTATTCGATATGTTTGATGGAGCATAATACTTTCAACTGCAACTAAACCTATTTATTTCTAAAATCATACAACTTTATTCTCTACCTACCTAAACGTTTTACTGTCTGTAAATATAATAATTATTATTATAATTTTTTTTTTTTGTTTCGATTTATTTATTTATTTTTTTTTTTTTTTTTTTTGTTGTAATATTATTATTAAGTAAAGAATCTGTACATCATAATATTGTATTTTAACATCACAGGGTGAGAAATATTCTTAAGAATTACCCAACACTATAACAAAATAAGTGAAGTAGGAACATAAGTGAAGAACTTTTACTGTTCTCCAAATGTCTTGGCAAAGCCTTCCGTTTGAGTCGAGCGGGGATAAGACGTCTTGCAAGAAGACTGCAATGTCTCCGTAATTTCGATTTATTATTTGTTATTATTATAGTCTACTAGGAATCGTTCAGTTCCTTTTTTATATATTTACTAGTTTATTATTCCTCACATTTCATTACTTCTACAGGCAGCATAATGTTTTTCTGGCTAAATTTGTATGTTGACGAAGTATTCGATATGTTTGACGGAGCATTCAACTGCAACTAAAACTATTTATGTCTCATATCTAAAATTATATAGCTTTATTATCTACTTACCTAAACGTTTTACGGTCTGCGCAGTTTTGCGAAATTTGCAAACTAATAAACTTAATGAATCATTCATATTTTACAGCGAGCATTTTAAAGTTTTTACAATTTTCTAAATGTTTTACTGGCGTTGCATTGTTGAGCTTTATGAAGCCAGACTCCTATTGAAGAAATGCATATTATAGAAGAGCATTCAATGGCAACTTTCTGCCATAGTCAAAGCAATTAGCAGTTTCTACTGTCTGCATGGAACTGTTGCTTTCGAGGCGAGCAGGCAAAAACTTTCCTTACCGTAACTTTCCCATGCGTAGCGCTCTTTTCAAAGTATTTCCCTGTATGTTTTCTACAAAATAATTTCTTCTTTGGACTAGTTAAAAGTTCAGTTCAATTGGAAAACCACAATCAATTCTATGAACTGTCACATAACTTCTACGCAAAGTGCAGAACCCTACGAAGAAGAACTAGGAAAATTTTCAATTTCTAATTGCTAAAAGTTTTCGCTCTTTGAGAACTTTGCCAACCCTGCGAAAGAGTGCATGTCAAAGTCGGAGAGGGTTTCACATCAATGTGGCAAGTTGGCAAAGCTTTGGCTCTTGTCCGCTTCCAGAATGGGCAAGAGGGCCAGCTAATGTCCTTGCGTGGGTCCCAAGTCACATTCCTGAGGTCTGAAAAGGCTCAGCTGCCCCATGGTGGGGATGGACTGTGTGACTAATCTGCATACGTTACGTTTCGCAGCCGCGTGGCAAGCCATTGAGCACGTGTCCAGCCACACACCCCCCTCCCCTCCCCACCATTTGCATACCCTCTCACACACACCCATCTACCCTTTGAAAGCGCCTTTTATGGCGCTCATTGGCTGCGTCAAGTCACGAGCCTTCTAAACGGTTTTTGATATTCTTACTCCCCCTCTCCCCCCCTTCTTACCCTCTCTTTGTTGTTGTGACTTTTATGTAAATAGAGAGAAAATTCCCCAAAGTTTGCTGTGCTTGTTGTGTGTGCCCCATGGGGGGCCTCCACTCCCTGCACGTGTCCCTGACCGCATGTTCAATTGCAGCCAAAAAAAATACAGTTCCGAGCTGTGTCGATCGAATCGTTTCAGTTCCGTAATTGTAATTGAAACGAAATTGGCCACGGAACACTTGAAAATCGAGTAGCAAACGCCTCCCGTTCCCGCTCCCCTTTCCCTTTCCCTTTCCCGTTCTCGTTCCCATTGCCGGCCCTAACTAACCTATTCCACTTCAACTTTTCTGTTCTGTTCCCTTCACTCTGCCAGAGACAGTCAGACAGACGGACGTATGTTGTCTATTCCTCTGCGTTTAATTGGGCAGGCGTGCGGCCTGCACCTGCAGCAGGTGAACGCCTCGACAATTACCGGTGCGACGATTCTGGGGGCGTGGAAAAAAAGAAAAAAAAGACACACATCTTGTGCAGAAATAAAAATCGTGAATGGGGGGAAAAAAGTGGCATGGTAGAGGGGCAGCAACGTGTGTGGGGTAGGTAATAGATAAGGGGTGCAGGTAAAGAAAGAAAGAAAAGAGGAAAGGTTGTAAGAGGGGAGGGGTAGGGGCAGGGGCGGTGTGTGTACTACGTAGGAAGCGTAGTAAAGAGAGAAAGAGCGGCAGAGGGCAACAAATATTACGTTGCGATTCAAGGCCAATTTGCGCTGTTGTCTCTGTCTTTACGCTATTGTTTATTAACTATTTGCTTACGCTTGACCTATGCATAGTGAAAGCGCGCACGCACACACACACCCCTTAATACAACAACAATGCAGCAGGCAGGTAAAGTGAAGCATTCAAATTTGTTTGCCCACTGTGCATATACAATATACATGTTTGGGTGTGTGCCTGTGCCCGTGCCTGTGCCTGTGTATGCGTATGTGTACCCACAAATATTTGAGTTGGCTATGGAAATTACAACAAGTTGCATAAAGCAAAGGAAAACAAAAGTTTTCAACTTGAGTTGCAACTCGAGCGCAAAACTTGAAACGCAAATCGTCATTATTATTGAGGGCGGCCAGCCACACCCCCGGCGCCCTATCGCTGCTGCACGTGAATACGTCAAAATATCAACGTCAACGCCTGTTATATATGGCGAACTCCCTTCGCACTCCCCCAACGCCCCACCCCCCACTCCCCTTTATAGTATATACATATTTTATTTACTCGAAATCGAAAAGCCAACAATGCATTCAATTGAAAAGTGGAATTGAAAAGTAGCTCACTGCATGTCTTGCCACGACGCGAGGAGAGGGGGGACCGGGGGGCAGCCCAACAATGGGGTTAGGTTATATATTGATTTTCGATCATAACAACCTGCTTAGTCGACCCACTGACGACGCCGACGACGACGACAATGACAAAGTCTCGACCATTTGACTTATGTGTGGCTTGCATTAGCCATACACAGCGGGCGAGTGGGCGTAACGAGTAAGGGGTGCTGGGGTGGGGGGACGTTACGACAAGCAGGTTGTCTTGGGTCTTGGAAAATGTCTTGTCATTGTCATGTTATCATTATTTATGCGCTCTGGCACGCTGCCAGGCCGCTAACCGCAGACCGCAGACCACAAACGGTTGTGCAGTGCAGCGCAGCGATAATCATCATAATATTGATAATAATAATAATAAAAGTAATAGAAATAATGCTAACAATGCTAATGATAATCGCAACAAGGCAGGCCGGGCCAATGCAGTAGGCGATAAAGGTGATCAATTTTGTCACGCTGCATTGTGATGAGCGTCAATTGGGGGGGGGAGGGCTCTGCTGGCAGATCGTGCTCAGATAGACACACAAGCACACAAATTGGCAAGCTGACCTTGTGCAAGCTACTTGAGTATTTTATTTTTCTTTTTCTCTCATCAAGATATGATGCAGGCAAAGAGAAGGCAAAGAAGGCGGCGAATCTGCTGTGATATTGAAGAGTAACAAAAACTATAGCATACTTTTTGGGGCAGCCAAAGTAATTTTCCCCCTGCCCGCGCTGTAATCAACCCCACAGTGCAACAGTATGTGTGTGTGTGTGCGGGAAGTTAATGAATCAGTCTTGATTTCGACAATCTCAGCCACGCCCCCCCACCACACACTCAACTGCCCTTAGCCGCCCTTTGGCTGAGCTGTGTGCACTCGGGTTGAACTAATTCATTAATTCAAAGTTTTTAACAAGCCCCTTCCAAAAAACATACACACACACACACTACATAATACAGCAAACACAGTCACTCACTCATACATACACACACTCGCACACGTAGCCGATACATTGGTAGAGAGGCCTTTGGCAAACTGAAAATATTACTTATACGCCTAATTAAGCCCCAACAAAGCGAACACTTCATTATGAATTTCCTGCACTCGAGACCAAAATAAAAACCAGGAAACCAATGTGGGAAAGTATGTGCCGTGCATACTGATTCGACGGCTGGATACCCTGTAAGCTGAGGGTGAATAATGAGGCATTGTTTGAGCTGTTTAGATACTTAAATAGTTGCACAATTAGAAGGAGTTAGAAGGAGAAGTAGAAAGAGAGGTTGAAGCGCAAATAAAGTGAAGGTGAGATAGCTAGAAAAGGGAGATAAATATATAGATATCTAGCTAAGATAGACAAATATAAGTAGAAGGTGAAAGAACAAATAAATATAAAGATAGAGAGGGAGAAAAATACTTAGTTTGATATTTAGATAACTTAAAAATAAAAATACAAAAAAAAAAAAAAAAACTTCTACTTCTATATACCCATCTAAAAAAGAACAAAAAAAACAAATTTTCTATTTCTATATACCTATCTAGTATATAGAATTTCTTTTTTTTTTATATAATTTTATAAGTGAAGAATCCGTACATCGAAATATAGTACGTAACTCCACACTCCATAAAGTACATAGAAGTACATAATATTGTATCTTGAAGTAGAAGATGAAAGAAGAAGGGAATATGAATATATATATTGTAATAGTTAGTTATATATATTGTAGATAGTTTAGATGCATATTCCTAAACGCACAGTTCAATTTATAAACAATAAAATACTTAGCTGCATTATGCTCGTCTTAAAGAGCTCTTCCTTATTTTTTTTTTTTTTTTTATATTATTATAAGTGAAGAATCCGTACATCATAATATTGTATGAGCGGATATGTATAGTTTAGTATAGACTGTGACTTAAACGTCAATTATAGCAAGTGGGTGCGTATAATAAGAGTATAACAAACACACTTCGAGTGCCAACAAGACAACCTGCTATAATTTAATCATGTGCTATACAATCTGACTTCATACATAGTTAAGAAACACAACTTCTTGCCGAGTTTCATCTGCTTAAGCCTCGTTATGCCTGGTGTACAGCAGTATTACTGCACACAATCTTAACCAAATTAAAACAAAATGTCACAGTGCCAACCTAAGTCAATGCAGACACTCTCTCCAGTACACAACCTCCCCTTTGACCCACATCACGTACAGGGTAACTAAAGCGAGCGCGTTAAAAGCTATTACTGCCCTACTATTCTAAACCGTCAACGTAAACCTCGACTAAACGTAAATTACGCTAAATTTATTAAGCAAGAGAAACAAAAACGAAAAAGGACCAGGCAAAGGGGGAACGAGGGAAAGGGGGAATAGGAGTAGAGCAAGAGAGAAAGAGAGAAAGAGAGAAAAGCAAAGGCAGGCAACGAAATGCTGCGTCGCCCGCACCCAAATCTAATCGCTGTCGTTAAAGCAATAGGCGGCAACCCCCACAGACCTCAGAGTCAGAGTCAACTTCAGCGACAGACGACAGACGACAGACCTAACCTCAACTCTGGCTCCAACTTTTACAACAACACGAACAACAACACGAACAACAACAAGAGCTGTTCGAGTTGGCGCTGCGTGTCAGACGCGTTTTGTATAGGAAACTCGATAATTTCTACCAATTTCCTTCGAGTACGTGCAAGTGTGTGTGTGTACATGTGTGTGCCTGTGTGCGACTGTCTGTGTGTGTGTGTGTGTGTGTGTGGGGTTTCTAATGTGCTCTATGCGTGTCGGTGCGAGCACGCTGGCTCGTAAAAGGGCTCGCACACACTCTGTGAACGATATGTTAATATGTCAGCAAGGGGGCGGAGGTGAGAAAACAGAGAGCCAAAAAAAGGGGCGTGGCACTTGGTCATAAGGCAAATGAGCAACGCAAACACACCGACGCAGCAACTGAAACCTCTGAATAATTCTCTTTTCAAACTGAATTTACTACATTCAAACTTATCTTCTATATACCTTCATTCATCCTATCATTCATTCATCTGTCCATGCATCCATCTATCAATCCGCCTAGCTGTCAATCTATGCCGTCTGTTCATCTGGTATGTCTGTCTGTTTGTCTGTCTGTCTGTCTATCGTTCCTACTCAATTGCAGTTTGAATTAACGTTCAAAGTGGCCTATGACAATGACTTTGACATTTGTCCCCCTTGATTGCACTCACCGTGACCCTTAACTAGTTTAACCACTTAACTAAACCCCCCTGGGTGCCCCCTTGAGAGGGGTAGGAGGGGTCTAAAAATAACTTTCACAATCGCATTTGCCGACGAAGACCCGTGTGTGTGTGTGTGTGTGCCTATCCAAAAGTTTTGTCCAAGTTAATTTCTTTACTTACTGCAAAATTGAGCAAGGATAATCGCCTTCAGTGGGTTCCCAGGCTGGTGCACGATATGGGGTCAAAAGGGTGCTATAATTGCTGCAATTTAGACCAATTTGGGTACAGTCCGCAATGCATTAAGTGGGTAATTGGTGCGACGCTGAAAGAGTTATTTACATACAATATTGTAGTTAAAGTTTATAATGTCACTTTAAAAGAATATTTATATCTTTGGTATTTTAAACTACTTGGAAACTTGCCACGGCAATATGCATGGGTTATCAAAGGGGGGTGGTATGGAAAGTTTTCTACACTTTGTTGCTATATTAGGTGTGCACAATTATGCATATGCCTGGGATTATTTAATCTGCATGCAAATAGATTCTTATGGACTTTGCATGGATATATATATAAGGGTTCTGCTGCTTTTTCCTTTACTTATATACAGAGAATACGGAGAATACACGGATTTTAATGATTGTAATACTCTTGCACAGGGTCAGGAGTTTGCAACGCGCCTTTGGGGACATCTCCTATCCCAACAAGTATATTTATTCTGACTCAGCATCAGCAGGGAAGTCGAGCTGGCTAGGTTTGTCCGTTTGTTCGTCTGTCTGTCCGTCTGTTCATCTGTCTGTCCGTCTGTTCATCTGTCTGTCCGTCTGTCTGTCTGTTGCAAAGCAAACTAGCTTCTCAGTTTAAAAGTTATCTTAATGAAACTTGGCCCACATGCTTCTTATTGTAGCGCGCTGTAAATAGGTCGTAAGGAGCCGGATTGGGGCCATATATCGTATAGCTGCCATACAAACTATCGGCCGGCTTTTGTTATTTGTCAAGGTTTGGCAATCAAACTTACTTAATCGAACTTTTTCTATGTATAAAATGTGCATTTTAAATTTCATCAAAATCTGACCAATTTATCGTATAGCTGTCATACAAACTATCGGCTGATTTTCGTAGTTTGTCAAGATATTGTAACGAAATTTACAACATACGACTTTTTCTATGTATATAATGTGCTTATAAAATTTCATCAAAATCGGAACACTATAACATATAGATGCCATAGGAACAATCGACCGTAATTAAGATTTTTATATGAAGACCTTCTCTGATTTTAAAACTAACTGAACTTTTCAGTGCCAATCAATAGAATATACACAATATCATTAAATTCTGTACCCTTATATATCGCTGGTATAGGAACAATCGGGGGTTATATCAACTTGCAAGGGCATGCCAAAGGTAGCATTTCTTCCTCGTTTTTCTTCTCTTATTTAATATTGTAGTTCTAATGAATCTTCTTAAATATATCGCATTTCTTACGCTTATTATATAAAGTATATCAAAAATGTCATATATATATCCGTTATATCTAAATTTCTCAACATATGTATTTCCTATTAATGCAACAATGTGAGTATTTCAAGCTAATCCTAACCCCAGAAAGTGTACTACAATGTTGTAGATCCACACAAGCAAATGGGAAATTGCAATGTCGGAAATGTCTCTCAACTGTTGAGTTGATTGTATTTAGCTAGTTTTCAATCAAAATGGCTAAATAGCCATTTTCCATGCGCGCTACACTGGCTGTCAGTGCAGTGAAAACAGTTTGTCAAACTTTCGCAGAAGAACAACAACAACAATAAGGCTGACTAGATTTTCTATATCGGAAATCCCATGCTCGGATGCCTGTCACATTGTGTCAGAGTGAGGGGGAGAGAGAGATGGAGATGGAATCGAGCGACATATAACGATATGCCAATATGTCACAATATGATGGCAAATGCTGCGACTAAAGTGAAAATACTTGTATGACAGACACAGAGAAAGAAGGAGAGAGGGAGAATTAGAGTGGGGCAGACCGAGAGACAGACAGACGAATAGACAGACAGACGGACAGACGGACAGCCGTATAGACTGAGCAATATGGAGTATGACAGCATGACAGTCGAGCATAAGCTATGCGTAATCGGCAAATAGGGAAACACTTTGCATTGCGGCTCTCATAATTTTTGTGACTTGTTTTTCTGTCACTTCCCTCCCCCTCTCTCTGTCCATCTCTCTCTCTCTCTCTCTTCCTGCTACTTTTTTTGGCTGTTCGTTTTGCTTTTCAACTTAATTAAGAAATCCAATTAACATCATTGACATTAGATGTTCCAGAATATGCGCAATTTGTTTTGTTTTATGTTGGCCACGCACACACAGAGACACTGACACTGTCTCCCTCTCCCTCCCACACGCACACGCATGTCTGTGCTTCTCTCTCTGTGCGTGTGTGTGTGTAGACGTAGCAGGATCTGTGTCGCCTGTGACGCCTTCGAGTTCGAGTTGTGTCGTTGTTGCGTGTGCCAGCTATGCGTGTCTCTCTCTCTCTCTCTCGCGCTCTGTATGACACGCAACGCTCAAAACAATAACAACAATGACAAACAACTCGACAGCAGCTGATTTTGTTGTTTTCGCCAATCAATTTCTATGCTTTTGTGGGCGTGGCAGCCACACAGACGCACACACATACAGGCACATACACATACATAAACACCTGATCAATGACAGCAGCTACACACATACGCCTTGGGCGTCAGAGCAAGGCGCGAGAGCAGCAGCAACTGAAGCCAGCAGCGACTGCGACTGCGACTGAGCAGAGTTAAGCCTGTCATAGCATTGAGCTGCAAGCTTTACTCTTCCATTTGAACTCAACTCAGCCGAGCTTAACTCATCGCCTCATAGCCAAAGTCAAAGTCAAAGTTTGCCTTGCCCCGGCTTTGTCTCTCTCTCTGCTTGGCATAAACAGCAGCAGAGACTGTGGCAGCACATTAAAGCAAATCTACTTAGCATTAAACCAATTCTACTTACCCAAACGAGTCGGCTTTGTGAGCATTTTCATTAGGGGGCGCACAAAATGCGAAAGCCAAACTGATTAGGGCCGCAATTGAAAGACGACAGCAGCAGCATTTGCCACTCATATGCGAGAAGTACAGCAGAGGACACGAGCATAAGTACACACGCACACTCACACACTCACACAGACAGACGCAGGCTCACCTCGACGTACAGTGAGACTGTAACTAAGAAGTAGTTGGCAACAACAGCCTGCGAAAGGCAGAGCGCGTGCGGTTGCTGAGCAGCGGCAGCAAAGGCAAGAGCAAAGCTCAAGCATCAACACACAGGCACGTACTGCCAAATGGAGGGCGGGGGCAGGGGGTTATGGAGGATTTTATAAACAAATATTTGGATTTAACGGCAATGAGTGGTGCCTCTATTTCTCTCTTAGTGCACGTCTGTCTGTCTGTCTATTCGTTTGTCTGTCTGTCTATCTCTTTATATCTGTGCCTTTGCGTGTATCTTACAGTTAGTCAGCGCGCATTATGCTTAATTTAAAGAAAATTTGTAGTGTGCGTAAGTCCCAGGCATCGTTTACGCCAGTCTACGAGTGTCTCTGTGTCTGTGTGTGTGCGTAGTTTAGAGCTTACTTTGTTAAGCTAGACGCAGCTCGTGCAGGAGCCGCTAAAGTTAGCAAGCAATACAACAAGTCGACTAGCAGCTACCCTGTAAATACTGTTTTTGGCTACAGCTAACTGATTAGGACTCAATAGGGGTTCCTAGGCTACCCTCTATGCCTAAACAAGCTAAAAAGAAAACCAAAAACGAGAGCAACAGTCGAGGAGGCACGCAACAGTGGAATACCCTTTGACCTATGTTCCGGTGTAGTTTAATTTGTTAAATTCAAACACATATACATTCATACATATGTTACATACATTCATTCATGCATTTGCACATACTTTCAACTTATTCTCGATAGATGGCGCTGGAGCCTCGTGATCGCTTGCCCTTTTTTTTGGTTTATGCTCATACTTTCTTGAATAATTTCTGTGTTTATAGTTCGATAGGATGGAAATTTTAAGAAAACAAAGATATTATAATCAGCTTACTATATGCTAAAGCAAGAAAGTTATATATTTTATACGGCGCTCATAAATCGATTTAAAAAATTTGAATATTGATTTGCAGGGGCGGTGGGCGTGGCATTCAAAATCTGTATTAAACTTTATGTGTGGACGGATCACATAAATCTTAGTGCCAAATATGGAAACTCTAGCTTTCTTAATAGCTGAGATCTTGACGTTCATACAGACAGACTGGGCTCAATCGACTCGGCCAACTGATCCTGAGCAAGAATATATATACTTTCTGGGGTCTCTCAGGCCTTCTGCGTATTACATACAGTTGCACAAAGGTAGTATACCCTTTTTTGACCATTATTCAATGGTCGCAAGGTATATAAACTGTTTTTGGCTTTAACTAAACTGTTTCCTGTGTGATTCTCATGAAATTTGTCATGCAGTTAGCTGACATTTTTAGCCACTTATAATCTCAAATTGAACCTTATATATATAAAATTATTTACATTAAACGCATATTCCCTTTTGTATTTCTTGTGTGATTATCATGAAATTCTATACAAAGTTAGCTGAAATGCCCTGTAACTTAAAAACATCAAATCAATCAAAGTATCTTTCAAATTCCTACACTAAAACGTATATTTCTTACAGTCTACCTGTGCAATTGCCATGAAATATGGCATCAAGTTAGCTGACAGACTTGGCCATATGTAACTCCACTTTCAGCTTAATATACTTCTTTAAAGTGCAAATATTTTGAAGCCAGTACTCGAAATAATGTCACAGCAATGCCCAGCTCACGTCAAGCTAATCAGACAGGCATATAAAGAGTTTAACAGCCCGTTACTAAAGTGCACAGCATGACACCCTTGCCGCACATTTTATGGGCTACAGGGTATGCGATGTGAAAAAAGAAAGACAGAGTGAGAGAGAGAAAACCGCACCCAAGTTGAGATTACTTATCTTTAGTTTTCATTTAAATATGAAGAGCAAAGTGCCGTTTCTTCGTGTGTGCGTACGTACTTTCATTTAGTTTCTTGCTTTTGGTTTTCCTTCTACTTTTATTATGCCCCTCTCTCTCTCAGTCCCCTCACTCTCTGTTCTTTTTTTTTAGTGTTTTAGCGTTTTTTCTCCTCCTCCACACACAAAAATTCTTTACATACTTAGTTCGTCGTATTTTAGCCCCCTCATGGCATACCACGTAGCGCCCCACGTTGTGCTGTACTTGTGCCTTCGCCTTTTATGTGCAACTCAGTATTTTAGTATTTTCTGATTCAGAAAAGCACAAGAACACCCCCACACATACACACACACAGACACACACACTTAGAGAAATTTTGTGTATTTGCGCTTTCAATTCCGGTTTCATTTCTGAGTGAAAGTTACTCGGACAGGCCCCAAATAATTGGATTTAGAAGGAGGCCAAGCAGAGAGCCGAGATGACAAGAAAACCAGATGACTTGATGCGATATGTAATGTCTCCTGTCACTGACGTCATTCTCCCATAGTCCGGGTGGGCGTGGCAAGTTATGTGTGGTCTGGCAAAAGGATTAGGTAAGGGTTTGCTTCTTGCTCAGACTTCAATTGAGCCAATTATGATGACTATGGATAGAGAGGTGTATTCTGTGAGTGTGTATGCCTCTATATGTGTGTGTGTGTGGATGGCTTTGTGTATGTGTATGCATGTGTATGTGTTTGTTAGGCATGTGTATGTTAGGGATGTTGTGCGGGTTTTCCTTTGCCAGAGCCAGAATCTATCAATATTCCAAATCATCAAAGCAAGCGGAAATAGGGTTGCCAGGGCAGCGGCAGAGCAAGCAGAACAGCAGAGTTTTGCCCTCTTCTTCATGCCTTTTTAATAAAATTTATGTATTATGCTAAATAGTTGGGAATGCCAGAAAAGGGATATGCCCCGCAAAGTATACTACAACTTCTGTGCCTGTCTCTTGCTGTGTATGTGCGTGCGTGTGTGTGTGTGTGTATAGAAATTTATTAAGTTTTGCAACTAAAGAGAGTGTTTTTTTCGCATAAATACCAAAAGAGGCATAAAGAAGAAGCACACAGAGAAAACAGAGACGCTCAACTTGAAAAGAGTTGAGCCCGGGGGGGAGGGAAAAACTTGACTGGGCGAATGAAAACAAATTCGCAAAGAATGGTACACTATGGGCAACTGGGAAGCGTGTTGTGTGTGGTGTGTTGTAGGCCATATAAAGCGTGTATAGAAAGTTGAAAGTTGCACAAAGTGCGGGAAAAATCATTGAAAGAAATAAATTATTCAATAGACTCTAGGCAAGAGAGGTCTACAGCGTTGGTTTCGGACTTTAGTGCATAAATTCTACGTATTTTCCTTAACGAATCCAACATAATGAGAAAATCTCATATATAAAATACAATAAATTGAAGTATTGTGAACATGCTTTAAAGTCAGAGTTATGTTTTTATTATAATTTATACAATTATGTACATACACCAAAAAGAAAGGCTGCATTCAGTATGCCGAATAGGTCTGTTCCTATGGCAGCTATATGTTATAGTGGTCCGATTTTGATGAAATTTTATATGCACATTATATATATAGAAAAAGTCCGATTTAGTAAATTTGGTAAGAATATCTTAACAAATAACAAAAATTGGCCGATAGTTTGTAAGGCAGGTATACGATATACCGGTCCGATCTGGTTCGTTCTGACTTATTTATATCATGAAATAATAAGAATCTTGTGTGCCAAGTTTTATTAAGATAGCTTCAAAATTGAGACTAGACAGAGGGACATTATTAGTTCGATTTCGCTGCTGATACTGATTGAGAATATATAATATAATATATACTTTATGGGGTCGTAGTTGTCTCCTGGCCAAAATTAATATACTCTCTACAAAGTTTTAATTATAATATAATACAGCACAAATCAACATCAATGCTGTTAAAAACTGATAAATACATAGGTACCAAACATAGGTGCCTTACGATAGTATTTGCTAACATATCCCCTTATAATACCATACATACATACTTGATCTATAAATACCCTCTGCAAATCTGTTAAAAACAAACGCTTGACAATCCCTCAAACAATCTCTACGAGTTCCTAGCCTAGTCTAAGCACCAACCAAAGCAACCGCACACCCTGTAACTGCATGTGCAACGCATCCCATCGAGTTCTCTAAAGACTCTCGTATAGAATGATCACAAACTAGAAACTGCACTCGATGTTTATACGACTAGTAAACGAAGTACATGCACTATTCGTTGCCTGGTTCTTGATTCAATAAAGCCAAAAGAAAATAAGGCTAATTTAACATATAATACCTACCTATATATAGGCATATATAACTCGTGATAATTGCGCTGTGGGTAATGTATGTTAACTGATAAGTTCACTCGAGTTTTGGACGTAGCACAAACCAAAAAAACAAAACAAAAGCAAACTCTTGTTTACACCTATACACACCTGCACGGTTAGCGGGAATTATAATAAGTCTATTCGAATACTAATTTATATACGATCTCTGCCTGTTTTAGCTCCGCAAGCCAGCGTCGACACTCTCAATTCCTGGCTCGATGAAAACACCTTCCATTGCGAACCGGGAACAGATCTCATCTGGATGCAACGAAGAAGCGGCCGAGGCACTTGTGGGTATCCACTCAGACTACCCTAGGTATGAAATGTATGTATACCAATCGCCAATCCGTCATTTCCCGCACTTCACTGTATGTAATCAATAATCAAAAAAAAAAAACAAAAAAACAAAACCCGAAAAACAAAAAGTATTATATAGCCTTCATATAAGCCACATTCATTACCAATTCATGTGCCCAAGCAGAACGAAACTAGTTTGAGTGTTAGCTCCTTAAAATCCCGTAGCTAGACTACCGCACTACCCTGTAATCCGTGTAATTGTTGTGCGAATATTTAAAAAGCAGCTGCGATATTTGTGTGAAGAGAACTCGACTCAGTGCAGCACATCCTAATGAACATAGATCCCTTTCCTATACTCCGATTATCATCAAACTTGTAGTTTAGCAAGCTTATGTCTTGAGTTATGTCTATGCAGTGTGCTTTGTTGCTATTGTGTGGCTAAGATACCCTTTCTTGCCGCTTCACTGCATCGAGGGTATGGCAAGGCAACCAACCAGAACAGACACAAACATAGCCACAGCACACACAATTTAGATAATGCCTTAGAACAGGCAACTAACTAGGCCTACGCCCCCTTTTGCCCAAAAAGGGCGAACGAAAAAATTTGACTAATTGCCCAGGGCCATAATTAGCTGTCAGCGCCAGAAGGGCAGATTATAAATGTCATTACATAAGAGTATAAACCAGGCTAAGGAGCCCCAAAAGCGAACAAATCTCAAAGTTAATGTACATCACAAGGGGCACCAGAGTCTGGTAGAAGGAGCTGCCTGGGAATGGGCTAAAGGGGGAACTAAGTAGGTGGGGGTGGTGGGAGTCGGAGGATACCTCGATTTGCTTTTTTGATGACCATTCAATTTGCTAGCTACAAAGCACTTTGCAGTTCTTGCCCTTAGGCATTTTTGTTGTGTTCCCATATTTATTATGGTCAAATGAGATTAGTGAGAGAGAATGATGTTTGGAACACAATTTTTGATTTCGTTGCAGAATTTTACAGAAAGTGTTTTCAATTCTAGCAACATTCTCTAAGCTTCAACAAAGTTTTCCTATTTTTGCACTTAAAAAAGAGAAATATTTTCAATCATAACAATCCGTTTCCATTTCGATATTGGGCAAAATGCAATTGATTCACTTGAGTTTTCGCAATCAACTTGAGTACTTGCCCAGATAGAAAGGCAAACATTCAACAATGCACATATGCTATCCTCCTCCCCCTCCCCCTAGATATATCTGTGTATGAACACGCTATATCCTACGATATCGCGTCGGCATTGTGTCCAGTGTACAATGCATAAATAAATCTATTTAAGTGCCTCAAAGTGCAAAATGTTCTCGCAATAACGTCCAATTTGGCACAGTTCAGCGCTTTATAGAGACCCCTCTCCCGCCATCCCTCTCACTCTCTTGTTACAACAGAGCGGGGGCTGAAGGAGACGAAGAGAGAGAGAGCGCGTCAAAGTGTTCTGTTTTATGTTTTCGATACTCAGCAAAATGCTTGAGTTTTTGTATCTGACGGATAGAAACCATTGATGTCACACATTCGCCTGAAGCAGGCAGCAGAAGGGAAAGCAGAACAGAAACAGAAAAACAAGAAATGTCAGAAAAGTCAGAGCTAGAGAGAGAAATGAGTGTCGTCGCCGTGTTGTCGCTGTCTCGAATTAGTTTCAGAAGATTTATGATTGAAGAATCTGTCATATGTATTTCTAAAGATAAAGAGAATATTTCTGGGTAAACTTGCGTAATATTTCTGTAAAGTTTCGATTTTGAGGCCAAGTAAAGTGAGTGTTGAGTGAGTGTGGCATATGTGTAATGTGACAGGCAGCTTTTGTCTATATGTAACATTGATCACAAAACACATTTGTCTGTCTCTTTCCGGCTTAGGTATATGGAAGAACGTGCGCTTACTGGCGGCAATACGTCCAGAAAGCCATCGACCAACTCGGCCAAACATAAACCCAATGTGGGCTATCGCCTGGGCAAGAGAAAAGCTTTATTCGAGAAGCGCAAGAGGATCAGCGACTACGCCCTCGTCATGGGCATGTTCGGCATCATCGTGATGGTCATTGAAAACGAACTGAGCAGTGCCGGCGTCTACACAAAGGTGAGTATCTCTCTCAGAGACCCATAGAGGGGATTGATATATTCGTTCTTTATATTTTGTAAAAGTTTAACATTTCTTATACATTCGACTGTTGAGAAGTGATAATTCTAGTGCAGTAACATTCATTAATCATCTTTCTCATTCCCTTTCTTGTTTTTCTCCCTTTCTGTGATCTCTTTACAGGCATCGTTTTACTCGACAGCGTTAAAAACCTTAATATCTGTTTCGACTGTGATTCTTTTAGGACTTATAGTAGCTTACCATGCTTTGGAAGTGCAGGTGAGAGTGAGTGCAAATTGTATCTTTCTCTTGCAGATGTTATTGATGGTCGTCATCCGTTATTGTTTTAACGTTGCCATCGTACGCCCTCCAGTCCCTGCCTTTCCACGCCTGCTCACTGTTGCCTGACCCCTTGACCCTAGTATCGTATAACTTCCTAAACCACAATCCCATATCCCGTATCCCCGTTCCCATTCTCTCCTGCTCGTACCGTAACAAATGCATTTATCGTATAACATCCAAATGAACCTCCCTCCCCCGTAACTCCCCGCCAACAACTCATTGCAGCTCGTTTTTGTTGTAATCTTTGTGTGTTCTTTGTCTGTTCTTCTTAAGCCACAAATTATTCGTAGCCCGTCAAGCAGAATGAGAAAGAGAAGAGAGTGTTGCGCGCCGCTCTCGCTGTGCCCAGCGAAGTTGTGCAGTTCTTGCGCATCCCTAATGCTGGCATTATCGTTATCGTTATCGTTATTATTGTTGTTGGCCTGCATGCAGCTAGCAGCCTAGCAAAAGCGAGCGCAACTGTACACACACACAGGCGACGACGCGCAAGACTCGATTCCATTTTTCAACTGTGCAAAATTAGCGATACATACATATATCGATTGTCATTCCGTTTATCCGTTGGTCCGTTTACCGATTGGATGACTCAAGCTCAAGACAATGTGACAACAAGACTGTGAAGAGAAAAACCTTTCCCCATCGATCCTACAGCTTGCAATCAGCCTTGTTCTCGCTTCCAAATCGAACAATAAATATCTGATAAAACAATCGAAGTGATGTGAGTGTTGTAATCGAAAATCATAGCTATCGATGCATCGATATATCATTTTCGACAATGTTAAATGAAAATTAATTTGCTTAGATGTTTCATTGCCATAGTTATCAAATTCGAGAACAGGGTTGCATTTATGGCCTTTCTTGTGCTCATTCCAAACCAAAATCATGCTCACTCCAATGTCGAACATTGTAAATACATGCATATGACCCACCATATAACTAGCTCATCACTTACAACAACCGACTCAACTCAACGAAGATATGAAAAACACCAAAATGATACCCAGGAAATCAGTCAGTCAGTCAGTTGATTAGTCAATCTGTCAGTCGATCGCTCTCGATTGGGGTTTCGCATTCAGACAATCGCTTTAAGTACTCTTAACAGTTGCATGTACAGCACAATGATTTATTTGGTTAACCTTCCCAAAGATCCACCTGCCCTTCCCTTTCCTAATAATCCATGATCTAAAAATGTTCCCATCCTCTCTTTAGTTCTTTGTGTTACATAACTAGCAAACGAAACAACCTATTCACATGTATTAAAATTGTTTGCATGAGTAATGATAATATTATATAAAGTATATATATCCAAAACGAAAAACAAAAAGAAAAGCCCGCAGAAAATGGATAAACATTATCTATATAGAGCATGAGAGAATTGATTTGTGTTTTCTTTATATTATATTGCTGTTTCTATATGCATTTGATTTGAATATGATACAAAAACATACATATATACTTTATAACATAATGACAAATTCACCAGACATCACGGAACATTGCACACAATAAACTGCCCCGAAACTTTCCCCCAAAAACGTAATTTGTAATTGCAATAATAATACTATATAAAATTAAACAAAACAACGAAAACAACAACAAGTTCTTGAATCAATTTAAGGAACAACAAAAACGAAATGAGAATCCTATTTGAAATAGTGTGCAAAATGCGTCTCTCTCTCTCCCAAAAGTAAATACTAAACTGAGGAATTACAATGAAAGAAAGTCCTGTGAGTCCTGTGTGTTCACTGTGAATTGTAATCGAAATCAATCTATATACTTACCTCAATATGTATGTATGTATATATTTATCGAATTCAATAGCAGAATCACCGCTCAGAATCGAAATCGAAACTCAAACTCGAAACTCACCACTTGCCATACCAAACCATTTTTCGTCCATGAATCAGATTCAGAATATATATGCATCGCAATGAGTGTCAATCAATCAATCAATCAGTCAATCAGCCAATCAGTCAACCAATCAATCAATCAAACTCAGTCAGCCAAAAGTCAATCAAATCAGTCAGCTATATATATCAGTATCAATATCAATATCAATCAATCAATCAGCTCAGTACATATCGTCGTTTACCTCATTTTCTCGTCGTATTCTCGTCGTATTCTTCATACTCTCGTTTTCTCTCTCGATATATACTATAATTATATACAAATCCGATTAAGTGTTTAATCTCTACCCCCCACCCCACTTATTTTCTTTAAATGTTGATTGTTCAAGTAAAATTTTAATCTGTAATTACCTTCCAATTATGCTTTGCAGAATTCAGTAAGTAATACTTATATAATAATAATACATCATAAATATTTGTGAGTAATTCCTACATGCATAGTCTTATGTACTCCATATACATACTATATATGGTTAACAACAACAACAACTACAGCTACAACAATAAATAACAACAACAACAACTGCTACAAGTACAACATACCAACATATACGAACAACATTCAACATAGCGTAGCTTGAACAACAACAGCAACAACTATAACAACAATAACAATCGATACATCGATAGCAACATGAATACATGCAAGACATATGCAAAAACATATAGTACATATGTATGTATGTACATACCCAGTTTGACTAATTGCATACGCAGCAATCGAACCGAACAGAATACAACAACAAAACGAAACCAAAACTATTAAAAAGTCGCCAATGTAAACATAACCTACAAAATGCAATGTTTCCATTTGATGTTTAGTTCAAAAACGCGCGTCTTTTTATCGTACAATACTACTACATCATGTTCTATGTATGTATGTATATGTGTGTATGTATCTATGTATGTAAATAGTTATAGAGCAAATGAAAAAAACACAAAGCTGTCTCAATTTTTTTTTTTGGTTAGAACTACAACAACACCTTGCTAATTAGCTAACTACTACATAGGCGTGCGTTTGTGTGTGTGTTTATATGTAGTAAGTGCATACAAGAGCTGCAGAAACTGTGGAAAGAGCAAATCAATTCATAAACAGCCATTGTGAATTTATCGATAATTTGCAAGCAGTTCGATTGCAAAACATTTACAATAAAGCTTCAAAAAAGCTCATTGCTTCAAATCTCAGATTCAAATTCAAGGAATCTGATTAATTACAAGCTGAGTGCTGCAAAACAGAGGCAGAAGTAAATAAAAGAAGCTGCAATAAAAGTGAAACAATTCGCTGTTTTTGTTGCAAAACTTACTGACACTGACATTGCAAAAGTTACAATCGACACGCAAGCAAAAGTTCATTGCTACAGCGCCACAAGATCCTTTGCTTTTCAACAACGCCAGCTTGTCTACCTACATACACGCACACACACAAATGGTATAAATAAAGTATGTGTGCTCGTAGCAATTAGCTTCTGGGCGCCTGTGCTACGCTAAACAACTGATTCGAACACAAACAAATAAAATTGTGGCTTAGTTTGCACCGATTCACCAGATGTAATTTATTTTGACCCCCTCCCCCGCGCCCAGTTGTGTAGTACTAGCCAGTATGACCAAATTTACATACATCTTACACACACAGAGAGCATGTTGTAATGACATGAGTTGAGCTAACTTGATTACAGAGTAGAGGTTCGATGTGAGATGATACTCCCTCGTATTATTACAGCATGCACACACGCACACACGCGCATACATGTACACACATATGAGCATTCTCATTGATAAGTCGATTCGGTATAAGCATCTCCTCAATTCATAATCAATAACAATCTCGCCAAAAATTTAATTCGAACGGTGCACTCAACGATTCACAGGACTTGACTATCGAAAATTCCATAGAGTTGCTCGGAGCTGCAGCAGTTACTCAGCTATCGATATTTGATTTTTCGATTAATCGGCTTAACTTGCGAATGACTCATATGCAAAATGAAAATTTTAAACTAACAAAATATATACTTAACTCAGCTATCGTTTAACTATCGTATCCAAATTTATGCCCGTCCCACTGTCCCCCTCCGCCACATAACAACCATACACGGCTATTACTAATACCCTGTACTCGCAACAATCGTTTGCCCAATCGCACCATTCACAAATATGACTCGTACGCTGTGTGGATGTAGTGTAGTGTAGTGTGAATATTCGATATTATGCGTATTTTAGATACTACGTACTACATGTGCTTATTTTAGTGTTCGTGTCTTGTATCGTTCAATTCAGTTCAAATGGATTGTCTTACTATATGATATAAGCCTTAACCTTTATATGAAAATCAGTCGATGACAAACGATAATGACATTTGTCGTTATCGATATTGTACGGTGCGAATTAATACGATTTATCGCAGCTACCAAAAAATCGATAACTAATCGTTTGTTGGATGTGATTATGAGCTACAACGGTAAACGAAGTATTATTGAAGGTCGAAAACTGAGTTATTATCGATTAATATATTTAAAACCATACAATAAAGGATATTCAAAGCATAGGAGTATTCAACATATTCGATAGTTTGATGGGCTATCAAAACTTTCTAGAGATATATTCGAGTTTGCTTTCGATAGTCACATGATAATTCAATCGATTATAGCAACAACAGTTGTTTTCCTCTGAGTCTGAATACACTGCCCCTCAAAAGCTTTTTTGACTAAGCTGAGCGCAAAGCAAAAACCCAAAAAACGTGATTCCATAATTGATTTGAGCCAATTTCCAAGAAAAGGTAAAAAATCTACAAAAAAATACAACAAATAAAATGTGAAAAACATTATCAAAAAAAAAACCCATATGAGAAAATGTGTGCTAATAACACAAGAACACGCACGCCGCCTACCTAACCAGTAAGTACTTAGCGCACACACCTACGCAGACACATATTTATACACATACATACGCACACATGTACACAGATAAGTCCACGCACACATTAATACAAGCACACGCACATACGCATTCATACAGCGCCACATAGTGGGCCTGGTGTTAGCTTATCACAAGTAGCCAAATCATGCATCACAAGACAGCCTTTAAATCGATAGAACGATAGCCGATAAGCGATGACCAGTCGGTGCAGTCAACCAAGCGAAGTCGCAGCGCAGCGGGAGAGAGGATAAGCAGCAGCAGCAGCGGCAGCAACCGCAGAGCAGCAAAACAGCAGCAGATCAAGCAGCAGGTTATGCAATCGCAATCGTTATCGTTATCGATAACCAAGTTAGACAGGTTCCGCTTTCACCGTCTCCCATCGCTAAGCGCTTTCACATACATACACACACACACTAACACACACAAACAGCACATGGAGAAACGCACACAAAGATACTAAGAAAGACACACACAGAGAAAGACCAAATGCACACACATATACACTCTCTCACACACATCTAGACAAACGAATATGTATACACTTCATTGACGTTGTATTTGTCGAATATTTCATGCTCGTATTTGGGTGTATTTTCATTTTGTTTAGTCGCAAATACCAAATCGATAAAATTTCAATTACATTTAATAATTAATTTCGTTTTCTCTCTCTTTCTTTTTTCCCCTCTCTCTATCTCTCTGTCTTTCTCTCTCTCTCTGTAACTCTTCCCCTGCTTTTCTCTCATCGTCATGGCAAACAACGCAAAACCAAAATGAATAAACGCAACAAACCACAAAAATCAACTCAAAATTCCAACGACCACAAAAATGTGTCGTGTATCAAAATACAAAAAAAAAAAAAAACCACAACAACAACAACAAAAATACCAAAATAAATACCGCCTGCAGCTATTCATGATAGATAACTGCGCCGACGATTGGAGGATCGCAATGACATGGCAACGAATTAGTCAAATAGGGTTAGAACTTTTTATATGCGCTATACATCCAATTCCCGGCGAATACTATTTCCAGTGGACGACGAAATTGGCCAATAAGAACAAAACAATTGGCACCGAAATGGTGCCATATGACGTAGCTTTATCACTACCTATGTTCCTTCGATTATATTTAATCTGCCGTGTTATGCTGCTTCATTCAAAGCTATTCACAGACGCATCATCACGGAGCATCGGCGCTCTCAATAGGATTAATTTTAACACAAGGTAAGCACACGCCGCTCACGCTCAGCAAAAAGCTAATTCAATCGATTAATTAGTCAATGAAGCTCTGAATATCAATCTATTTTCGAACCATACAAGCTATCAATGAATCATTCATCAATCTTGTAATCAATTAATTAATCCCTAATCAGTCAACTATGCTATGCATTTTTCTCAATCTTCTCTTTAACAATTAAACTTCTTCCAATCAAGCTATCAATCAATTAACCATTAATCAACCAAAAATATGTATTTCAAACTATCAATTCGAAGCCTTCAATCAATTCTCTAATTTAACATATCAACTTATGGCCACATTAAAGAATCAATTCCAAATTTTTTGCCTTTTCACTTTTTCACCTTTAAAACTGTCTTCATATACTATCAATTTCACAATTCTCAATCTTTAACAGTCAATATGTCATTTCTCAATTGTCAATCAACTAAGAATTAGTTTTAAGAGTCAACAATCAAACTCTTGATCTGTAACTATCTTTAACTTTATTAATAATTAATCGAAGTATCATGAGAAAATTCATATCAAACCAGAAATAGAATGAAGCTAATCAAAAGCAGAACAAGCAAAGCACAATGCACATCCAGCCAAAGAGCGATAACAATGCAAGAAACTGTGGAAAATGTAAGAACGTTGTGAGAGGCAGAGAAACCGAAAAACGACACATGCTCTCCCAGAAATTAATTAAACGTAGGACAAAGCTAAAGCTCGAAACAAAAGCCACAAGGGAAGTAGTAAGCCAGGCAAGTCAGGCCGATAGACGACAGTATTGCCAAGCAAAAAGCAAAGCAAGAAAACAAAAAAATTTTAAAAAGAAAGAAAGAAATGTTTTGAAAAAGATAGGAGTCACAGAAAGGAAAAATAAAAACAAAGCAGAAATAAAAGCACAAAGCAAAGTGCTGAAAGATATTAAGAAATGAAATAGAAACTAAAGATTATGTAGGTATATAAAGAAAAGAAATACTAAGTATACTGAGAGATTAAAATTAAAAATGTTGAAAAGCAAAGCAGCAATGAAAACAAACGAAAACACAGAAGATATTAAGAAATTAAATAGATATGAAAGAATATAGAATTGTAAAAAATTAAGTATACGTAGAATTTATAATTATTCAATTTTGAAACATCAATGAGTACTTTCTGATAACTAATCATCCCGTTGAATTCTCTCTTTCTCCCCTTCGCAGATTTGTTTTAAAAACACTAATGACAATATGCCCGGGAACGGTTCTATTGGTCTTTATGGTCTCGCTGTGGATAATCGCATCGTGGACCCTGCGACAGTGCGAAAGGTAATGCAATTATCATATATTATAATACTAGAAAAAAGAAAACTAAACGAAGAAAAAAGAAAAGAAAAACGAAAAGAAACTTGATACTTATGATATGATATATAGTATATTTATGTAGACTTTATATCTCGTTATATCGTTATGTTGTTCGAACTTAAGTTCAATTATATTTGGATTACTCCACTCGTTTCTCTCTCTCTCTCTGCGTTCTCTCTCTCTCTCTCTGAATTGTTCTATCTCTATATCTTACTCTGCGTTCTCTATATTTATCAACTTCTCTCTGAGGATTCTTTTTCATTTATTTATGTTATTTTTCTGGTATCTCAATCGTTTGTTTCCTTTATTTATTATGTTCTTGTTTTGATATTTTGCTTTTGCTTTCGTTCTTGTGTTTGTTTTGATTCTGTTTCTGTTTCTGTATCTGATTTGGAAATCCGATTGAATGTATGCCACTACTATTTTGACAACTACAACTACTACTCGTATATATGCCTACTTGTTAATACATGTCTATGTACATATGTCTGTAAGTGTATGTGCCCCCTTCTCCCCAGCATTACGTAACCAAGTCTTCAAGTGTACGCTCAACCAAACACACACACACACATGCACACACACTTACATTGGCACAAGCACACATACAGGGAAAACGAAAACAAGTTGAACAAGCATCGCGCTGAATGGAAACTTATCCAGACGAGAGTTACAAGATACAAGATACAAATGTATCTGCAGCCTGGCAAATGAGTTTCGATAAGTTTTTTCTTAGCCTGCATCGAAAGGGGTTTAAGCACAGCTTGCAACACGCACATACAACACACACACACACACACACACGACGCATACACACATGCAGACACTCGCACAACCATCTGCTTGTATTGTGTTCTCATGGATTCCTTTTTGAGTGCCAGTGCCTGAGAGTGCGACAACAAATGAATGCAATTCACCAAGTACACACACACACACCCCCACACGCACACTCGCACACGTATGTACATCGAGCGCAGTTGTAATTCCATTTGAGTGTCACGTCCCGTGTTCGACGTATAATTCCTGCATGCGTTCCAAAAATTTTTGTTTACATCTCACACGATTACGACAATTCGTTCTGTGCGCTGTTCGATATCTCTGTGCACATATGTATATCCATATACATATGTATATGCATACATATGTACGTGCATGGCGTACATGTTTTTGCACAGGTTGCTCGATAAGGGCAGGTGCAAATCGAATATATCGTACCAGCTGCTGTTAGGGACTCTCTGTGCCCGAGGAGAAAGCAAAAACCAAACCGAACATGAGTTAGAACTCGATTATGTAGTGCCTTGATAATCTTGTTACCTTGTTATGATTTTTCGTTTTCCATTTTTGGTTACCTTTTTTTTAGTTTCTAAAAAATCTCTAGTGTTATTGCCTGCGAAAGTTTTGAGCTCGTAACGTTTCGTATGCTTAGCTTTACGTACTTTCATAATATTCATAGCTCTCTCTCTCTCTCTCACTTACTCATTCTGTCTCTCTCTCTCTCTGACTCTCTAAAATTCTAACTCTGAGAACCTCTACCCTACTTCTTCATGCTCTCTCTTTCTCTCTCTCTCTCTCTCTCAGTTATCGATTATCGAACTTCAGACCATTTCGATATCATATTTCTCTCCTCTCTAGTGGAAGCAAGTTTTCCCGTTTTGTACTCGTCCTGCTTGTTTTGCTACTCTCTTTTAATCAAATTTCTCTCCTAAATTTTCTTCCCCTCTCCCTTCCAATGCCCCTTCCCCCGCCCGTGTCCTGCTTTGTTTTCATTTCTGATTTACTTTCTTCAACTTTCTGATTCTTTTACTTAACTTCTATGTGTGTTGGTTATTGTGCTGTGCGTGTATATGTGTGTGTGAGTGTGTGTGTATGTGGTGTGAGTGTAGTGTGTGTAATCTTTTGAATTTTGAGCAACTGTATCGTATTAGAATAAGTCGCAGCCCTACATAACATACATAGAACCAAAAGCTAATCGTATGCGCAATAAGTCTCTAAAACATAATAAAAACTTAAACAAAACTTAAATTACAACTGGAAAACCCAAACGAAAAGAAGAAGAGAGCCGAAAAACAATGCCAAATATGGAAAAAAGAAGAAGAAAAAAAATATAAACAACAGAAAACCAGAAAAGCGAAAATATTTTTTCAATGAGTTTCACATTCGCGATTTCGTGTATTATCAAAACACGTGCTCAGCTTTATTGTTGTTGTTGATGTTGCCATACCATGCGATTGTTATTGTTGTTGCTGTTGCTGTTGCTGTAGTCTCAGCGGGGATGACAACGCGCGTCGTAATATGTGCATAAATATCGAATCATTCATGAATAAGCTACAGCCACAGCATCGGGAATCGTTGACAGATAAATTTTTGCTGCGTGGGTTTTTCTTTCATTCCTCTTCTCTGTCTTTTTCCTAATTCCTTTTTTTGTTTTTGTTTTTCATACATATTTATTTATCTTCCTCCCGACTGCTCCCCTCATTTTGCACAATTTTTTGTTTATCTCTTTTAGATGCCGTTTCTTTTTTTTTGCCTGTCGACTGTTTTTTGGCCTACGACCTTTGGCTAAGCCCCCATGACGCGCCAAATGCTACTCGTGTCAGTCCCCCGCCCATCCTCAGCCGCCTCCTGCCGCCTCTTTGTGGGCTTTATAATGAAATACCATCGCTAATGCGTGTCCTTCTGTGACGTCCTTTCAATACTTTCACACAGTTTGTGTATCGTTTACAGTCTTTGCCTACTTTTTCCCTTCCTCTTTCCTCCTTTCTCCCATTCTCCCAGTCACTTTTCCTTTTTCTGTTTTCGTTTTCATTTCTGCTTTTTATACATTTCATTGTGTAGTTTTTTTTATTTTTTGCTACTCGTAAGCGGTGATTATCATCATCATCTTGCCTCGACATGTGCGAAACGACCATAGAAGGCGAAAGCCAAAAACCAAAAGAGAAACAACAGCGACAACAACATGCGAATATATCAAGCAGAGGAAGACACAACCCAACCACCCCATCATTTTGTTGCTAGATAATACCAATATTATAAGAGTACTCCTCAATCTATCCACACCTAAAAAAAACCGCAATACGATATCTATTCAAAACAGCAACAACAACACAAACTGTAGGTTTGCATTATCCCTATTTTCCTCTCTCTCTCTCTCTCTCTCTCTCCTGCCACCATTCACTTTATCCATTCCATTCCAAATTTATCTTTAGCTTTACAGATTGTCCATTTCCATACTTGTTCTAAATGTTATTTCGATTTTTTTGGTTATCGATTTAACTACATACATTTTTGTTTACTTTGTCGTAGAAAGTGTTTTTTCGTAATTCGAAAAGTCGATATGAACATTTTTTTAACTCTATCAATGCGTATGCCTGCGAGTCTCTAATGTATTCTAATGTGTATTCCAATTTTGTATTTGTGTCTATATGTTTTGACATGTACTGTAATCTGTGTTAAGAAAAGATACATCTTAAAAAGACATTTTTGGTTTTTGATTTGTTCGAAATAAAGGAGCATAGCTAGGAGTATCGATAGTTAAAGAACTCAAGATCAGTATTTCGTATATCATTCAATTACAATCATAAACCTTAACCTACTGAGAGTTGAGTTACAATAGACAGACAGATGAAGAATTGGTAATCAGGTAGAGATCAGAACCGATAGTATCATTCTTTATCTTGCTACATACATATATCCCATTTATCTAGTTCACGTTAGTATTGATTTGAATAGATTTTCCATTCTAATTTTTTTGCTAATCTTCACTGGAATTAAACTCATTATTTCTTTGGTTGGTATTTTTTGAGTACTCAAACAGAATCCTGAAGAAAATCAAAAACATTTGCGATTACGTGTACGTGTATGTGTGTATGTATGTATGTGTTGCAATATACCACATTGAATTGTCGATAAATTGAAACTCAAAGTAATCGTTGACTTTTATCTATGTCTGTATGTGTCTGTATATGTAAATGTTTATGTGTATTTTTCTCGATAAACCGCAAAGAATCGTAATTCGTAAGAGTTTCTCTATTAAAAATTTGTATTTGAAATTAAAAAAAACATATACTACAAGCGTAGCTTTTGCTCGGGGAACTGAAACTGAACCGCATGCACTCTTTGTTAACGATAACGATAACGATACCAATTAAACACACACACACACACGCAACTAGCAACAATACACGTACATAACCTCAAAGTACGACTAACTGCAGGGAAATGAGGGGGAATATGGGAAGGGCGTTAGGGTAGCGGGTGGCGGGAGGGGGTAGGGACGAGCTAAATGAACAACAGCTCGAGGCGAAGTGGCGCTCGGTTTCTTTTCCTTTGTTTGTTGAGGGCCATCAAAAGAGACATTTTCGCACAAATGTGTTATGGTGTGTGTGTGTGTGTGTGCGGTGTGTGTTCCGTTTATGTTGCTGTCTTGCGTTAACCAACACTGCACACATACATATGTACAAACGAACGTACTACTTGCTAGAGAGAGTTACATGCAGCATAGTTAGTTATCATTTTATTTGCTCATCAGCTTCAGCTTCACACACACACTCGCACACACACACACACAATCACTGTCACACACATGTATGCATGCATGGAAGGAGCGCCCCCTAGTTAAGTGCGGCGTACTCATCAGGGCCGCCACTCAAGCGTCGCTTGAGGTGCTGGACGCCATTTTGTTAAGGCTTTTAGTGTAGTCTCTGGTGTTCAGATAGGTGTGTGCATGTGCATGTGTGTGTGTGTGCGGGTGCGTGTGTGTGCGTGTCTAACGGGTCATCTTTTAGCAGCTAATTGCAGTCAGTGCCGTAAGTGAGGGTAAGCAGTCGCAGCATCTTATGCAAGGGCACCTTAATTCAGAGTTAACGTACACAGTCGCCCCCCTACCCCACAGTTCCCCTCGTCGTCCCCTTCCCCACAACATACATAATATGCATCCATTGTCGGCTTGTGCAGAAAGCTTAAACTACCTTAATAAACCCTAAACAAACTATACCTAAGTTATGTACTTACTACTATATCGTACTATAAAGCGTGTCATTGTATATTTCTATATATATTATTATATATATACGTACATATATATTCGTACCCGGTTATCCTCTATTCTATTCAGAACTTGGTTCGTTTCTATCTTATCTCTGTATTCTACATATGTATATGTATGTTCTCTTATCTTACTTTATTTCTTTCCTTTTGAGCTTTTGATTTCCTCTTCTGTTTTCTTCTTCTTCTTCATTCGTAATTTAATTTAATTATGTAAAATATATATTATATATATACACATATATATATATATAAATATATATGTTTGATTTTGATTATTGTGTAACTATTTACTTGCCTATTGAGAAAAGATTAGCAATATTGAAAAGTTATCGAACGATATAAGTTCTCGATGAGATAAACTAAAGCAAAGCGATTGTACTATTTGTTATTTGTTTTTTTCCTTTCGAAAAATGACAACAACAAAAAAATGTTCACATAATTTCACATCTGTTTATTTGTTTACTCCACTTCTCACCCTACTTCTGTATCCACCAATTGCAAAAATGATATCTGAATCTGAAACCAAAAAAAAACAAAACTAAAATATACCAAATAAAATACGCATACGCATCCGAATACTGAATATACCGATACCGATAAAAACCGATATATATGTATATGATATACTCGCAATGCCAAAACCAAAAAAAAAAAAAAATACCAATACTACCTAACCATAAAATACCAATACCATTAACAACAACAACAACAAACCTAATAAATATATATGCATACATATATATATGTATATTTATAACCGATACCGATACCGATATGCATGAATGTGTGTGAACTACCAACTGAACTGCACTCTCTGAAACCGATAAACGATAAATCGAAACGAACACGATATCGATTGTTGACATGAAATTTAAAAACTGAAAAATACATTGAAAATCTATCGAAAACATTGAATACCATTGAAAAACGATTGATTGAAACGAAGGTTCCACGATGAGGAGCACGCGAATTTGCTAAACACCATGTGGCTAACGGCAATCACATTTCTGTGTGTCGGTTACGGCGACATTGTCCCGAACACATACTGTGGACGCGGTATAACGCTCACCTGTGGCATGGTGGTAAGTATTCAACTAGAAAAATAAAAAAAAAAAAAAAACAAAACAAAAACCAAAACAAACCAAATAAAAATAATAAATCATAAAAATATACAAAAAAAAAATTCTTAATATTACAAAAATTATCAAAATGAAAACCAGAACCAACAGTAAACAGAACAGTTACAGCAGCAACAGCAACAAGAACAACAACAACAATAGCTGAACAGACGAATGTGTGTTCAAACATAACCTCAAACATGTTTGCATACCAACAACCTACAACAACAACATCAACTTCAAGAACAACGTTACGTACACATGCATACAAATAAAAACTAGAAAAAAAACAGCAAAAAAATAATCGCAAAAAAAAAAAAAAATACCAAGACAAAAATTTGAAGAGATTGCAAATCTCGTTAGAGAGGAAATTCCGTAGCCGATTAGCTTACTGCAGGGCATTGCGCGCGTTTAGTTCATTCCATATATATCTATATATACGTATATATATGATAACACACACACACACTCACACATATATAAATATATACGATACTCTTTTGTATATCATCACATCTCTAAGCCCAGGGAAAACCGCAAAACTTCACCAACAACAACGGCAACTCATGCATAAATCGTATTTGGTGTGTCGCTGTGATACACAAACACTCTCACTCACACATATACACCATTCGCACACACTCCCACCTAACAACATTCATACATAAGGTCCTTATATATCGTACAGCACACTCCCACACAGACACGACCTACACTCTAATACGCATAAGCATTCCATATTGTATATATGTATTTATCACTATTTGGTTATAGCTATATCTGTGTGTGTGCGTGTGTGTGTGTCTGTGAGTGCGTATGAGAATGCGTGCGTGTGAGCCAGACTTTTGTTTTGTGACAATTGTGAGTTCCCGTTGCCACAACAGGCTACAAATCCTCGTTGACAGCTCATTTATATGTATATATCCCTCTCTGTATGTGTGAGTGTGTGTGTGTGTATACGTGCGTGCGCGTGTGTGCGTATGCGCTTGTCTGTGTATGTGCGTGGGCAATACAATGTCCAATTTAAATATGTCACCTTCAAAATTGTTGTGCACCCGTTTGAAATTTTAACTTTGAAACAAAAAAAAAATACCAACAAAAATATAAATACCAGAAAATACCAACTAAAGCAACAAATTCTCACCCGACGCTCACGTCGCTGTCCTTATACTCTGTATACATATGTATGTATTTCCACTGTATGTGTGTCCTCACGGCTCTCCCCTCAGCATAACGTATACTTTTCCAATTCTAACCTTAACTTTAACTTAAACTTTAACCTTAACTTTACCTTTAACTTTGACTTCAACCTTAACCTTAACCTTAACTTATCGAATTGCATTTTCTAACATTTAATGCCCGCCATCATAAGTTCAACTTAACCAAAATCTCTCAGTTGCCACAATAAATCTTCTATATCATTTAGCTCTCTCTCTCGCTTTCTCTCTTTGGTTCATTCCATTTCGTTTCGTTTCATTCTCTTCTACTTCGTTCTTAACAAAAATTTCGTTTTTATAGTCTTGAGTCGATACTTTGTAATATTATTGTTTTCAGTTGACTCGTTTTTGATTTATATTTCGATCGAATATATATATATAGTATATATACATATATAAGTATATGAAGTATTTTTGTGTTTTGTTTCTCGTTTCGTTTCTTCTCTCGTTTATGACATGTATTTTTACCATTATATGTTCGTTTTTGTGTATATTAAGCCAAAACAATACGATATTTTTCTCTATCTCTCTTTCCCTTTCATTTAAAAAAAAAAAATACTGAATACGCTCTGTGTGCGTTTTACTCGTATCCGAAATACGTGTGTTATTTGCCCCTGATCAAAATGCGTGATAAATGCGAATGCGCTCAAAATGCCACACAACAATAAAATATATCTATATAAACCGAAAATATACCAAACAAAATACCAACAAAATATACCAACAAAATATATCAAATTTATATATTTAAAATATATATACATATATGTCTTGCGAACTGCCCACAATATGGAACCGACATATATAACACCAATATATATCCTCTATATATATATATATCTATATACATATACCTATGTATATGTGTGCGTAATGCTACAGATTTCATGATGAAGAGCATGCGAATCTTTTAAATGCAATGTGGCTGATAGCGATAACATTTTTGAGTGTTGGTTTCGGTGATATTGTTCCGAATACGTACTGTGGACGTGGTATCGCTGTCAGTACAGGAATAATGGTGAGTTTTTAACAACAACAAACAAAATACAAAAAAAAAATCCCAAAAAAATACCACAACAAAAACAACAATTTGTCCAACTGCACACACATCAAACTCAAAAAGAAAAAAAAATATAAAAAATGATAACAAACAAAATCCAAGAAAAACCTATTCCAAATTCGAACATATCCCAAAATCATTTCCGAACCGAATCGGACCTTACAAAATTCACATGTATATAATTACATTACCCGCATAGTACCCCCGCCAAGCCCTCAAAAATACCTATATATATACAAACTATATGCTAAACTCACTAAAAAGCAATGCGTACCCTTAGTTGTTTACCCAAAAAAACGTAGTACCTAAGTACTTACTTTGTCATGTACTAAGTCATATATAGTCGTACATACTAAAATACATACAGACACACATTGTGCATCATTGTCGTACTGCGCTAGAGCTTACCGGCCAGCCAGTTTCCAGTGCCAGCTACATTTCCGGTGCCGGTTCCGGTTTCATTTGTGAACTGCTTCTACAGCGATTGTTGGACAATTATCGATAACAGAACTTTTAACACCAACACCAATATACACACTCACATATTCTCCACACCCAGACAGTACTGAGCTCAGCCGCAACATTTCAGTTTCTCACTGCCGCTCTCTAACTATTTCTATTTCTCTCTTTGACTTTATCTATGCGCCTCTCTAACTATATATCTTTATTTCTCTAAGTCTGATTCTTGCGTGTCTTCGACTACCTTTTTACATGCATATTGATCATGTCGTAGTCCTAAATTGAAATTGTCATACAAAAACAATAAGCTAACCTAATCCTAACCTAACCCAACCTCAACTAACTCTGTCACTCTCTATTGCCTAAGAACTAAACTCTCTATCTCTCTCTCTCTATTTCTCTCTATGAATTGCGCTTATCATTTTCAACTTTGTTCCTAGCTAATCGTTACGTATGTGTGTATAACTCCCGCTCTAACTGTTGTAATACATAGACAAGTACAACTTGAGATCGTATTCTGATATTCTGATTCTGATATTCTCATTCTTGATCTGATTTCTAATCTAATAATCGTAATCGTAATACTACAAAATACAACTAAAAACCCAAAACAGTTCGCTAAGTAAAAAATAACAACTCTTAAAAATTAAAAACTACCCAGTTAACGTGCGACATTCATTTGACATTTTGCACTCAATCGCTCAGTCAACTACTCATACCATCACTCAATCATTTATGCATCCATTCAATCAGTCAGTCAATCAGTCATTCAGTCGTTTCTTCGCTCATCTTGTGTAATAAGAAAACAATCAAATTGTAGGCGAGGCAACAAAAAAAAAAAAAAAAAAAAAAAAAAAAAACCATAACCTAAAAAAACACATTTATAAAGAAGAAGAATGTGAATTCATAACCTAAAATCGAAATCAATAAAGTTCTGGACTCTTAACTGTCATTTTGAATGTATAATCCAACAACACAATTAACAAACCCAAAAAAGAAAAAAAAAATTAAATAAAACATAAAAAGTTGACTGTAAACTTGTTCCGGATTTCGATTCCTCTCGCATTTCTCAGCAAATATCATAGCAAGTTGTTTTGTTTACCATCAATTCTCTTTTTGCCTGACTATTTTTATGCTGCACAGGTTGTGCTGGGAAATGGAGAAGAACAACGGAATGCCCCGAAGAAGTGCAGTCAAAATAAAATTCCGCAAAATCGTTTCCGATACATTTATCGCATCCGCTAATGTCGCATTTTGTTATCGTTTACAGGGTGCTGGCTGCACGGCGCTACTCGTGGCTGTGGTATCTCGCAAGCTGGAGCTGACTCGTGCCGAGAAGCATGTGCACAACTTCATGATGGACACGCAGTTAACAAAAAGGGTATAGATCGTCTCCGAACTGTAATACTCAAAAAGAAAAACAAAAAACTTTAATAACAAAGGGAAATGAAAACGAGCTTATATTTAGTACACACGAAATACACGCGCACAGTTTCTCTTTCTCTCTCTCTCTCTCTCTCTCTTGGTGTCTCTGTTTCGCTATATCTGTCACAGAGCATACACAACATCTACATATATTCTTTATAAGTCCCGCCCTCCAGGCATTGAGAGTTTTCAATAGGACGATCATTATTTTCTTACTTTATTTTGAAAACATATGTAACAGTCAGTTCGGTGCTCGTATACTAGATCTGTAAGACTCGTAACCGTAAAAGTATCGTTATCGTTATCGTTAGCGTAGATAAACACACCGATTAACAGCGATGGACACACTCTAAAACTCTAATAACTTTGTATTCATTTCTTCTCACACAAAAAATTTAGCTGAAAAATGCTGCGGCGAATGTTCTTCGTGAAACTTGGCTCATTTACAAACATACAAGACTAGTAAAACGGGTTAATCCCGGCCGTGTAAGAACCCACCAAAGAAAGTTCCTTCTAGCTATATATGCGTGAGTATTTTTAGAGATCTTACAACAACAACAACAACAATAACAACAACAATAACATCAACTAACTGTCAGAACCACCAAACCAACCAACCAACCAACTAAATAACCAACCAACCGAAAATCCTCAACAACAAAATAATAAAAGATAAACTAAATAAAGAGTTAATCCAAAATCGAATCCGAACTTATTATCGATATAGTTCCTACATAGTTGTGATCATATGGCCTGAAAGATATTCATCGAATTTCGATTGGAATGGCGATTCGCAAAACATTCATGAAAAACCACAGTCAAAATTGTTCTTGTCTTTGTCCCGTCCATAAAAACATATATGTATATATAAAATTTGTATGTAATACATATATACATATTATAATATTTGTGTGTGTGTATAGCACACTTTGTCGGCTATTTAGCGAATCACGCTTACATGCGAAAGCCCGCAAAGTCATGCAAAATCATCAGCAAAAAAATATACTATAGCATACTTCTGGGCAGAGGCGTGATTTGATCTTCATTTATGTTTCTTAATAAAATAAAAACCGGAGGAGAAATAAAACTTCTGGCAACATAAGCAGAGCAAGGAAAACAGCTGTCTCTCTTCACGCTCTCAACCTTAAGAACACATATTAAATATATTTATTCATTGTATGTATATATTCCGGTCTTTGCCCAAAAGTATACTATATCATCGAAACTATCTGAATACCGTCCACATTTTAAAATACCTTCAGTTCGATCCAAAGCTTGAATAGTTCCAGTTTACTTAACAAATGCATAGGGTTTTGTTATGATAAATCTGCCTTGAGAATGTAGCCAATGTATATAGAATTAACAACTGAACAAACTAAAGAAAAACAATAATACAAATACTAAAACTACTAATCGCAATAACAAGCAAATCTATGAAATAAAATGTGTGAATACTAATAACCAACTGAAATCAATATACATATCTACTATATCTATATATGATTAACTGATTGAACTCGTTTTACTAGCCTGTAAATAGGTTGTAAAGCCCTGTTTTTACGTTATGATAATACCGTAAACTAGCCAACTTACCTAGCATGCAAGCGTTAACCTTCCAGAATTTCATATCCGAAAATATCATCAACATGTATCGATATCTCTGCATCTATATCGTGCAATGTGTATAGTTCTTCATGCGCATCATATAGATATCATTTCTCATCGCTTTGAATGCTTCGCAGACTACAACGACACGAGCTTTCTGTAAGTTCTTCTTGTAGTACATTTTTACGTATCTGTTGTAGTTGCAAGTATCTGTCGACATCTATTTGTCTCCTTCCCATGTCGTATATCATTCCATCGAAGCGATATAAATTTCCCTGAGGATATTTAACGATATGATTTTCTGTAATCTTAACGCTAAGCCAAATGAAAATCAACTGAACGAAAAAAAAAAATGAAAAACCAAAAGAAAGTATATAAATATATCTTATCGATAACACGATTTATCTGGCACAAACAAAAATTATAAACACACTCTCAAATGATTTATGAAACTTGAATTTACTTATATTTTTCTTATCGGGTCCAAATCAAATTATATTCAGTTGTGGTCCGACTTGATTCGATCAGTATATTGTACAAATCTTGATGCCATTGCTGCTGAGAATTATATTTAGTATGAACGCTTACTTCGACCTGGTTTGATCGGGTTGCATAAAATGTTATTCTCGTGGCTTTCAATGGATTTAGTTTCCGATTTCTGTCTAAATTAACTATGTGTTTGCGACCTACAACATACATCCACATATATTATAATCTTGCCGATTCTTCCCCATTGCCGACTTTAGGTTGCGAAAAGTTAAAATGGATCAACGCAAACTAATGGATAATGCCAACACAATAACCGATATGGCCAAGGTAGCTAGCAATTCATAGCATTAGCTAACTAAATTCAATGAACAACTCAATTTTCGTATCTAACCTCAAAATATGTGCTTTTTGGCAGACACAAAATACGGTCTATGAAATAATATCGGACATGTCGAGTCGCCAGGATGCCATCGAGGAGCGCCTAACGAATCTAGAGGATAAAATGCAGAGTCTACAGGTAAGGAAATTGTGCAGTAAGCGAGAAAGATAACTATCGATAGTACTATCGTTATGGTTTGCAAGAAAGTATATCGATAGCCCTGATTCCATTGAAATAAAGACCGAACGATAGTATTATTTATAAGCAAAGAGTGATTGAAACATCGAAACACTTATCTAACTATAACAATCGCAACAGGAGCACATGGAGAGCCTTCCAGATCTATTATCGCGCTGCCTGACGCAGCACCAGGAGCGCATCGAGCAACGACGCAACTTTCTGCATCCCGACACCGCCGCTGCTGCAATTCAACCCATTCAAACGCCGACCCCACAATCCATGTTCAACACGGCACCCATGCTATTCCCCCATTCTAGGTGAGTGAAGCAGACGCGGCAATTTGCGCAGCTTTCAAACAATATGCAATTTGCAACACTGCAAACTATCGCCAGCATATCAGTCACACTTTCTCACCCATCACCTTTCGACTATCGCCTAACACAATTCACAAAGCGCCACTGAAAGCTCTGCAAGTTGAACTACATGGGCTAGAGGACTAAAGTTCTATCGATATATAAGCTACTCATCGATTAATCAACCAATTGGACCATGCACCGCCAACCTATCAATAGTAAATAAGTAACAAATCTTTTTATTAATTTCATTTCAATATTACAACTGCCGATATTAATTATTATTAACCAAACGTGTAATCTACTGTGTATCGATAGTACTTTCCGATAGCCCGTGAAGCTTAGCTATCAATTCATTTGTGTGTATGCGTGAGCCATTGTAGTACCTACACGATAGTAGTTCGAGATACCCGATACCAAAATTGAGAAAACCCGTTATTTGTGGCATCTTCTTCTATGCAAGATTCACGTGATGTGATTACCGAATCGAAAATACATAAGTGTGTGTGGATGTGAGTGCAATCAATTTGCATTTGGTGCGAGCAAAAGAAAACTGACAAAATTCGAAATAGATAATGGAAATGAATATGAAAATGCATCCATGGCTTTTTATCATAAACAAATTCATAACTTTTATTGCCATATTGATCGAGCTCACACACATCCATAACAATAAGCTATATATTAATATAAACAATATGACATACGTATGCAGAGCAAGGCTGCAAACGAAACGATTCGGCTGCAGGTCGGCCCAGTCGACAATAATAATAAATAACAATAGAGTTTTCGTCCTGTTTTTCTTTTTCTTTATTTGTTTAATATTATGATTTTTGGTTTTTGGAAAATTCCAATTAAATTATCGGCTCGAGCTGCTGCCGAATTGCGCCTGTAAGGTGCAGCCTTGTGAATGCGATTGAGATATTTGATTAAATTTTAAATTTATATAAATTTTGCAATTTTAAATTAAAATCAAAAACGTTGTCGATGGCGTTTTTGTTGTGGTATTTCAATTGAGAATTAACATACTGCTTTTTGCATAGAAGTGTACCCTCATCCAATAACGCCGCTGCTACTTACCATTGGCCAACAAGCCCTATTTTGCCACCTATATCTAGTAGAACACCACATTTAGTGCCTGATACTCACATGCCATCAAATGGATCTGCAGTTAATAGCTACGCATCTTCCAACAAATACGGCAGCTGAATATCAGAAAGAGAGCGCTCCAACTCCGTGATTAACATCGAGATGCCATCCCTAAGGCCCCCATCTGCCTCGGCATCGGCATCGGCGTCAGCATCAGCATCGGCATCAGCATCAGCAACGGCATCGGCATCCACATCAGCATTCGCATCTGCATTGGCATCTGCATCGAGATCAACATTTACGTCAATACCAATACCCGCGTCCAAGTCCATGTCGCCCACTCTGATCGAGACGGCACTGAGGCAACGTCAGGCCACGTCGCCGGAGCCCGTAGAGCTTGTGCCCCTCAGCCAGTATACGCTGAGTACTCAATCGAATCCGTATTCGTATTCGTATTCGCAATCACAACCGCATCGGATCGTTGAGAGCATGATTAGTATTGCGGCCATACCGGAGGATATTGAGTCTGATCTAGCGGCTGGCTACTGCTCAAGCAAGCGGTTATCGATAGGCAAATCTATATCGATACCGTTAACAATATCAAGCGGTGAAACACCGACGACAACGACGGCGACGACGACGACGACGACAAAGATCACTGAGAATAAGTTTACTAGGAAAAGAGAACGTGTATGCAATAATAGTAGTAATAGTAATACTAATAATAGTAATAGCGCTAGTAATAGTAATAATACGACTACGAGTACTACGAGTAATAGTAATATTAAAAATTCTACAAGTCGAATTTCGAAATCGGCCTTTTGTAAATAAGCCTCTTTTCGAAATCGAAAAACAAAAGTCAAACGTTAGCATACAAAACACACACATGTGTGTGCCCCGATATCCACAAACACACAGCATATATACTATATATATATATATATATCTATATGTGTATCTCTATATATGTGTTTGTGTTTCTGGATATGGGGGCACAACGATCTATATACAAAAAAGGTGTATTTTTTTCTAAGCCTAGGATATTATTGGTAATTTTAAAGTGCATACTAAGTAAATAAATCTACTATCTAGTAATTGAATTGAATTAACTTGGAAGTTCGACGTGCAACCACAGGAATGATTGACTCCCTTAACAGTTCCCTTCCTCTACTCCCCCTGCAGCCAGTACAGGCGCTCAAAGTGCATACAGTATGGGAAAATTTATAGCGAGCTTACAAGTGGAGATAAGTCGCTTTGTCACTAGTAAAGCGATCTATAAGCCCTAACTGTACTCTGCTATAAAGGTCTCTTTCCGTTTCTGCCTCACACGCATCTCTGTCCGTCTAATAAATACTCAGCAATCAACTTGTAAATGAACTCTATCGTCACCTTCATCCTCAGTCCAAGCCTTGATTTGTTTGCAACGATTGAACAGAAATTCTCAATTTATTTAAGTATTTTTGAAGTATTTTTCAAAAAAATACCATAGAGTTTGCTATATTTTCTACTGTTTAGTCGTTGCAAAAAGAACAAGGAGGACTACAAAGATCCATGGACTCCCCGTGAAAATGTAGAGCATGTACATATGTGTCTGTGTGTGTGAATATCTCTATATATACATATATATGTGTGTCTTAATGTATGTGTGAGTGTGTGTACTTGGTTGCATGCTGAAAGGGTATAAAGAAAATCGACGAACAAGAAGAAGCAGAAATAGAAAAAAACAAATAAGTTATAGTAAAAAGTATTCTAATTGTTGTGTGTATTGCGCTCTTAAACTAACTCAACGAAACTGTTGTTGTTTATGGAAACTGTATACATACATACTAAATACTAGCCCTGGCTTTAACAAAAATGACAATTTTACAATGAAAAAAAAAAACCCAAAGAAAAAGCAAAATAAAAACCAAAAAACTAAAAATTATGAAAAAATCAATTAAGAACCTGAATAGCTTTTCAGAGAGAGAGGTAAACGAGATAAGGAAGATCGAACAAGTCGAAACAGAACAATTTTAATTGACTTTTGTAATATATATTTAAATACCAAGAAAAAACAAAACCAATTAAATTTAATATACTAAATAAATTAGCTATAAAGACGAAGGGCGAGAAGTAAAACACGAAGATAGCGAGATTTAACGAGAATTAAACCTAGACGTATGGTAGTTATAGCAGAGTGGCCGAGCTACGTAAGTTTTCTAAAGATTCTAAAAGGAAAAGCATAGACATACTATATAGAAAGTATTAACTGAGAGCATCGAAGTTAATTGTTTTTTTTAATAGGTAATCAAAGCAAGAAGGTGAAGTAAGGAGGATAAAGGTAAAATAGAATGCGTAAACTATAAAAGAAATGCTTTTAGGCGAAAACAAAGAAATAAGTTCAACAACTCATCAAAAGTCGCAAAACAACAAAAAAAAAACCCAAAATCTGAATTCCCCAATTGAACATGCCAAGTTGCCACAGAGAGAGGATCCCCAAGAAAGCACAACTACTCTGAAGAAGTAGACAGTTTCCCCCGAACTCATCTTGCATAGTATGTACATTCCACAGTCCCGTTAGATGCCTAACCTATATACATATAAACGAAATAGTTGATATTCTTTTCTCATTTCCCAAGCTGGGCCAGAAACGATTCGAAGAATCTGTCCCGCTCCCACAATCACTTCCTCTCATCTACGCTTCAAGTCCCAAATAAACCAAATAATGTCAGTAGATTAATTAGATGTCATCAAATAATAGCGAAAAAAAATAGAAAAAATAAGAGCAACTACCTTAAACCAAAAATACCAAAAAAAAAAAAAAAAAACGAAAGTAAAGAACAAAATGAACCCTTAAAAATGTATACCTATTTATAATATTGAATATTAAAATTGAAATGAACGTTCAAGACTGCTGTCAAAATAGCTTTATCACAATGAACACACACACACACACACACGAACACAGATACACCCAAATACACAGAAACGAACACTGTGAACAAAGGGAAGAGACAACACACCAGACATACGAAATACCAGCCCAGCTTTAATATTATGTACTATAATGCATATTTGGGTTTCAACACTCCATCTAAACTTCAACAACAACAAGAAAAACTACAACAACAACTACAACAAGAGTACAGACAAAACTTATACGTGAAAAAATACCAAGTGAAAAATTCCGTTTGAACTGGTTTCCTAACACAATACCTTGATATAAAGAAACAAATACAAAAAAATACCAAAAAAAAAGAGAACTAAACCAAAAAAAAAAAACTTAAAAGAAACAATGAAAACTTTAAACCAAAAAAAACTTTGATATGAGGGACCGAAATTTCAAGACAGGTCTTTATTATACACAGAAAAAAAAAACGAAATACGAAACCATCCCTTGACCCTTTAACTTAACCTAACAATATTTACAGGCATGCCGAAAAGTATGAAACAAACTAAAGAGTAATATAAAACCTCCAATGAATTGCACATTGTGTACGGCACAGTGGGTCGAGAAGGAAAAGAAATCGAAAAAAATGTCGAAGTCAAATCAAATGCTAACGAAACATATATTCAAAATCTTCTACTAGAGATACATAGATAGATAGTGCATAGTACATACTATTTAACATCACTTTAGCAGTACGTAGAGCTGAGAAACTCTATATACATACCTAAATACCTACGTGATGCGCGCCCTGATGGTAGCCCTGGTAGTCGTGACACAATTAGTTTTCTCATATCTATCTCTCTCTTTCATTTGCGCACTTGCGACCCACTGTGCACAAGTAGTTTCCAACTTCGCGTTGTTGTGGTGTGTGTGTTCCCGTTAATTGTATTCTATTGTATTGCATGTGTGTACGTGTGTGTGTGTGTGTGTAGGTGTGTAAGTGTATTTCTTAACTAATTCCAGTTCCAGATCTGGTTCCGAGATGAGCTGACTCCCTCTCTCTCTCTCTGTCTGTAACTGTTTCGATCGAACTTCGGTACATTTACACAGCGAAACACTGAAAAGACGATAGGTACTACGTACAATATATAACCGCAAGCCCAAATAGATGTCCAGCTAGCATTGCGAAAGCGTCAAGAACAGCATAAGAAAATCGGTTATATCTACTTATACCATATATACTATCTATATATACAATATACAGGCGGTCAGAAAACAACAACAACAAGATGAACAACCACAAGAAAACATACTATATACCATATACTCTATATACCATAAATATATATATATATATACATATATATATGTGCATAAGGAAGATCATATTTGACTTTACATGTATTATATTACTATAACGTATTCAGAGTAGTTGAACGAAAGCCGAAGCAAAGACCAATTTATTAAGCATAAACAATTATGTTAAATTAAACAATAAAAGAAAATTGATGAAGAAAATTTCTAAAAAAAACCAAAAAAAAAACCTAATAAAAACCAAATGCGAAACGATTTTTTATTAAAAATGAGAATGGAAACTAAAAACCAAGAACTCCTAACTAATTCAAAAAACTTAAACAACAACAAAGCGTTAAAAAAAAAAGAAAAGAAAACCCCTAACTAAGTCGAACAAACTTAAACTAGTCTAACCTAAAATAAATAAAACTGCATGAGAAAACCTAAAAGAGAAAACCTAAAAGATACTAAAAATTCAAGTTTCTAAAAGAAATGCTAAACGTACGAGTAATAACGACAACAACAACAACAGCAACAAGTATATACATATATACACAGACATATATATACTATATGTAATTTACATAGTTTATTTTGAATTAACGGTATTGTATATTTAAATCAATATATTGTTATCTTATCGAGGAACCGTGTTTTGCAAAAGCTTTAATATTTAGGGTGCCTACATTTGCTAAATTAGTATTTTACGATTTAACGAAAATGATATAACACACACACACATACTGACAGACACATAGAACACTCTCTCACATAGACACACACACACTCTCACAAACAAGGAAATAGTTGAGAACGTAGTCCTTAATCGCAAAACAGAGGATCCAAGAAAATCCATTCGCAAAAACACTTACCAAGAGAAATACCTACAAACAAAATACCCTAAAAATACTAAAAAAAATTTCCCCCTGAAATTAAAAGATGAACATGAACAACTAAACAAATATATAGATATACATACATATAAATGTATTTGGGATATGAATTTTAAGAATGTTTACTAGATTTACGATTTGTTATTTTGTATACATATGTATGTATTGTAGCATAAACTGATCTGATTTTTTTTTTTTTGCTCATTAAGCATTTACCTCATAAGGATTCCCCCACTATTTATAGCAAATTTACCATTACATAAATCAATTGATGTACTGTTATAATGTACACCCGAAAAACACATACTACAAAACCCCAGCAAACAAACCTAAAACAACTTCAAATAAACCAACAAAAAAACCAAAAAAAAAAATCAAAACACATAAAATACCACACAAATTGCAAAACCAAAATAAACGTGAACCAAAAAACAGTAATCCACAAAAAAATACCAAAAAAAAAAAAAAAAAAAAAAAACAGAATACAGAATACACCGTCAAGCAAGCGGTAAAAACAAATTAAGTAAAATTGTAAATTATTAATTAACGAGAAAAATTGAAAAATTTTAACATAATAAAGGGCTTTGTATAAAAAAAATACTTGTACCTTTTCTTAATTTCTTTTGGCATGGAAAATGACAAACTTCAGTGAAGTTTTGCTAAATATTTTGGAATAGAAAAGGTACTACGCATCTGAAATATCGATTAGGGTTTTGTATTTCTAAATTACATTTATTTTAATCATCTTTATATACAATGAACAAGTAAATGTAAGTACTCGTACTACGATATCTATAGTATGTACAGAAATTAAAAAAAATATTATCAAGATGTCAAAGATTAAATATGTCGGTTCTCCATTGGAACACTTCGGGACTTGGAATAAGGGTGGCCCTTCGGCTTCATAGAGGCTGAAGAGACTATATAAATACAACTAGGCATAAAATACAAATATGTACATAATATAATAGGACTAATCTCATTTAGATCGACTAGAAGCTGTTGCCACATAGATTATGCAACTTTTGCCGGAAGAACCCTAGCTTGTTTGTACTCGCAGCGGCTGCACGTTTTGCGGCCAAATCACTCTTGAAGATCATCCAATCTCGTCGGACTTTCGGATTTGCTGGACCCCATTTATCGCTAGGCTTGAGTGAGGCAATGAAGGTCTGTGAAAAGAAACGAGGTATGAATATCGAGCACGTTTTAAGGGGACTTACATTTCCTACCTTTGAGTAGCTGCCCTGCTTATTTTTGTGCATATACCACCAACCCCAGAGAAGGAACTGGGAAGCTCCAAAGGCGAAGATAATCCAACCGGCAACTGAAAGCAGAGGCAGAAAAAATATATATGAAATCTTCAATAATATAATTTAAAGTTTTTGAATAACTTACCATCTCCTGCCAACGGAAAGTAGAGATCACTGTACTTGATTGGTTGTATCGTGATCATGGAGTAGATGAAGATCACAATCATCATTACTGGCGTGAAGAAGTACCAGCAGAGACGCCAGTATAGCGATACTTTCTTGTTGCACATGAACTCAATGTCATCGCAGAGGTTTTGCAGACCTAGAAAAAGAAAAATTCCATATTATACTAATTTTAAATTAACACTAAACTATAATTTGTTTAAACCTTCCAAATTATTCTTACCGTAAATCCACACTATGCCCATCAGCTCAAAAATGGCCAGAAGAAAGACCACATAGGTGCCGCCATAGAAATCGACTAACGTCAGAATCCACTGACCGCCCTATAAAGAAGATATATATAAATAACTCTTCAAAATACACACCCATTTGATCGACTTACCGGCGTTACATAGACCAGACCCATGAGAAAGCCGCAAATGGACGTCGCGAGCGCGACCTTCCAGTATTTGCACGACTTGAACTGATCACAGATAATGGTCACAATGGTACTCTGCAGTGCCACAATCGAACCAATGCCCAGCACGAACAACATGAAGAAGAAAAGCACCGAGAAGAGCTGTGGCACGGCCTGGAACTTCGATATGGCATCCGGATAAGAGATGAATGCCAATCCAGTTCCACTGCGTACCACATCGCGTATGTTTTCGATCTGCAGATTGTGTGCCAGGTTACCCAATATAGCAAAGATGGTAACGCCGCCCAGCAGACTCGTAAGCGTATCCAAGGTGGTGACAATCATTGCATCCCTGAAGCAGATGATTCAAATCAACAAACTGTGGAACTATTCATCTATCAGACTTACCTGTATATGCCGTGATCGAAGCGATTGTACGAGGCAAACATAATGATTGGTCCAATGCCGACGGCCAGCGAGAAGAAGCACTGGACAACGGCCTCCTTCCAGACGGTGGGATTAAGCAGTTCTCCCCACTGGGGCTGCAGAAAGAAGATGATGCCATCGACAGCACCATCCAGAGTGACAGCTTTGCCGAGCAGTGCAAAGAGGACGACATATGGAAAGAGCGCCAGGAAATAGGCCGCCTTGCCAGAGCTCTTCACTCCCCGCATGATGACCAGAAAGATGACAAGCCACGAGACAAACAGGGCGATGGTGAGCTTCCAATCAGGCAGCCCAATACCCTCCGATATGTCCAGTGTCTCCTTGATGACATTGTTGCTATAAATATACATGATATTTACAGTAAATTCCAGGGTATTCTACGATCAGTACTCACAGAAAATAAAGCTCCGAGCTGCTCTGCAGCTTCGTCGTATTCGAAGTCGTTTCGTTGACGACAGCCAATGCTGTTGAGCTAATACTGCTCAAGATCGAATCGTTCGAGCTCGTCGGACTCGAGTCAACGCAATTGAGCCACTCGTCACGGCAATAGGACCAGGGCAATTCGGATTGGAAGGATACGAAGAGATAGTACAGTGTTAGGGCCAACAGGGAGGAGTAATATGTGATGATACAGATCGTTGCGAAGGCCTGTCCATAGCCGACACCCAAAAATGAGGGGCATATCGACCAGATCTTCACGGTGCCCTGACTTGTAAACTGTCCGATAACCATTTCCAAGTAATACATGGGCTTGCCTGTAAAACAACACTAACTTATCTAGCTATACTGCTCAACATGAACTCAGCACTTACCAATCAGAAAGAGTACTATAATGTAGGGTATTAGAAAGGCACCACCGCCATTCTCGAAGGCCGTGAACGGGAATCTCCACACATTGCCCAGTCCCACGGATACGGATATGCAGGACATGAGAAACTCCAGACCATTTGACCAGTTGGTACGTGAGCTTTCCTGTGCCTCCTTCTCATGGTGCTGCAATGTTTAGAATGATTAAAGCAGAGATAATTTTTGTTTAATATACGCCTCATGGCATAATCTCTTTTTAAAGATTTGTCGCATTTGCAACCTGATGATGATGCTTGTTTTGTTTACACATAATTTCCCCAGACTCCAGAGTAAATATTTAGTGACCCAGCTAAGTAAACTCTGGCCACATACCAGTGTGGGTTCTGCGAAACGCAAGATAAACCATTGATATGGTATGTCGGGAATGTCCCCGCATTAAACGTGTGGGTAATCCCACTCAGCAAGTCGTCAATGACAAGTTTAGAAACTAATTTATTACAAACAGTTAAATAAATTCCAGTGAATATCACTTTGTCAAGTACCAACGAGAGCAACAGTCGAGCGGCACGCGACAGTGGAATACCCTGCGACCTATGTTTAAACGTAAAGAGTACCTAACGTAAAGAGTAGTACATGTAAAAAAGAATAGAAGACAGACAGTTCGCGCTCGCATTCTACCTTTACCTTTGTTTTCCCTGCATACATACACGCCAATGATGTCACGGCTTGCTAGTTTGTAAACAAAATGCAAGTGCTCAAGGTTAAGGTAATAACTTCTGTGTTTATTGTCTGATTGGATTGAAATTATGACGTAATGTAGATATTATATTTGTGTGTTCATCTGGTTAGACAGACAGACAGACAGACAGACAGACAGAAAGACAGACAGACAGACAGACAGACAGACGGACGGACAGACAGACAGACAGACAGAAAGACAGACAGATAGGCAGATAGACAGAGAGACAGAAAGAGAGAAAGACAGAAAGAGAGAACAACAGAAAGAGAGAAATACGGAAAGACATACAGACATACAGACATGCAGACATACAGACATACAGACATACAGAAATACAGACATGCAGACATACAGACATACAGACATACAGACATACAGACATACAGACATACAGACATACAGACATACAGACATACAGACATACAGACATACAGACATACAGACATACAGACATACAGACATACAGACATACAGACATACAGACATACAGACATACAGACATACAGACATACAGACATACAGACATACAGACATACAGACATACAGACATACAGACATACAGACATACAGACATACAGACATACAGACATACAGACATACAGACATACAGACATACAGACATACAGACATACAGACATACAGACATACAGACATACAGACATACAGACATACAGACATACAGACATACAGACATACAGACATACAGACATACAGACATACAGACATACAGACAAACAGGCAGACAGGCAGACAGACATACAGACATACAGACATACAGACATACAGACATACAGACATACAGACATACAGACATACAGACATACAAACATACAGACATACAGACATACAGACATACAGACATACAGACATGCAGACATACAGACATACAGACATACAGACATACAGACATACAGACATACAGACATACAGACATATAGATACAGACATACATGGCTCAATAAAGTCAGCTAGTGATCTTGAACAAGGATATGGGGTCTCCCACGCATCCTTCTGCGTGTTACATACATTTGCACAAAGTCAGTATACCCTGTTTTGATAATTTTCAATGCTCGAAGGGTATAAAAGTACAATAGTTGTCAACGATTTATGGAGACTCTACTTATCCAATATATCGTTCTGAGCTTGTCTACTCAACAAATAGTGATTTTTACGGCATTTGCAATGAAACTTTGTGCCCCATAAATGAGAAATGATGATCGTTTAACGGCTTAAGTAGTACCGAAATTGTTATTACCTTATTGGAGCTTCGACCGCGGGGTGTAAAAATAAAAATCGCAATTAAGTGAATTGCCAAATGTGATTTATGATCTGAGATAAGATTGAGATACTCGCCAATACGTACGATAAGCGAAACAACGGCAATAGCTGATTTCCGGAGAATGTCGCAATGACTCTAAGGGTCTAGTCGCATCCCAAGTCGGGTAATTACCCTTACCCATGAGTCTAATTTGAATAATGCACGCTCTATGCACATACTCGCGGTGTATCCAATGCGTACTTTGCATGCATCGACAGCAGATCGTTTGAAGAGTGAGGGAAAGAAACAAAGCTTTATGGAGAAAAAAAACCCCATGACAAGTAAAGTCTGCTGACACTTTACAATATTCCCAGCGGATTACATAAAACCTGTTGATGAGTCAAATCCCAACTCAGACAGAATTAAGAACCCTAAAGCAGTCAAACGATCGTAAATATGTGGGAATATCTGCATATAGTCCGATATATATAAAAGAACCGCGAAACAACTTGTATTTCTTCTTTATATATGTATGTACCTAGCGTGTTCTGCCACTCCCCCAAAATAAGGTAATGGAATCTAGTTGTTCCCACATCTTACTAAACTGTTAATTATCTAGCAAGGTGCATATTATTGTAATATTTGATGGGAGATTACTGTTTAGACAGCTTTCCCACTTTGCTCGCCCAGAAATTCATGTATTTCCCAGAAAGTCTGTTCAAACATCACTATAACGTGGGTAAATACATATTGTGTAAAAGAGACAGAGAGAGAGAGAGGGGGAGAGAGAGGGAGTTGAAAATAAATTTATAAATATCTTTGCATTCGTTCCACATTTCTGCGCAGCAAGTTGAAAGGCCTCTCAAGACCAGTTTGCTTGATCCCTTACGATATTTGGCATATATAAATATATATGTGCACATTCTGACATTATACGATATCTATATCATCTGCATCGCAGACGATAACGAGATTCGGTATTGCAGATTCAGGCATATAAATTATTACAACCGGAATTTTTATTGTTGTATGCCCAAGAAACACTTGATTGTATATATATAATATATACACATAATGATCCCTGACTGATCTGCGCAGATAACGAGTTGTGTCGAAGCCAGACAGTTGATTACAACCGGATCAAATACGAAATGTGCATATATTGTAACATTCGAGTGCGTTGGCGACTAATTAAATATACAAACGGGATTCGTTTATACTGCCTACAAACATGTATATTAAGATCCGTTTTGAAATAACTTAACGATCGAGAAGATCATCATATGTCTGGGCAATTGCAATTATAGGTAGATAGAATCTGAGTTTACTACGCTGTCAAGTCGGAATAAGTTAACGATCGTCATAACTCATTAAGAGCTTCGCACCTACCAAGTTCGACTAATAAGTTAAATGCATTATAGGAAAAGAGACAACACTATTGGAAATTCAATAGGATTGAAAGAAAACTTGTGAATATATAATTTATAGATATTCGACATGTTGACTTAAGCTGGGAGTCCCCGATGAGTGCGAGAATCTTATATGATTTTATGTATCTAAATCAGCAGAAACAGAAACAGTTTGATACGCTTAAGAAGCCCAACAAGATCTATGCAATACCAATTAAAGCGATGTATTAATAATTCTGGGAAATACCTGTGTGTTTTGTAGTGTAAAGTAATAATACAATAAAAAATCTATTGCTATTGACATGAACTAACCACCCGCTCTAGTGCCTCCCTCTCACCCAAGGCTTTTTGTTTAAACACTTAGCACCTGGAGCCGTCTAATTACCCCGTGCCAGAGAGATCTGATACTGTAAACTAAACACTTGATACTTGAATCAGTTTATTTTCACTCTTTCGTTTTTTTTTTTCGAATTTCGTATTGCTATTTTTGGATTGCAGGTAGATAAGTTAGCTTAATGAGAAGACATGGACGCTTTATGGACTTGTTGCGGTCGCTTGGTTAGTGCAATTAAACTAGCGCGGGGCATCATAATGCCAGTGCAAATGATCATCAAATGATGCCAAATAAAACCATAAACAACTCTTTAGTATTGTTTTTCCACATTTTTTTTTGGTTTTACTACGTCAGAGCCTTTGGTAGAGTATTACGAATGGAATTTTGACAGAAAATAGAGAAAGAATGTCGAGTTAGTATATGAGATGTTATAGGAATGTGAATCGTATGTGAAAACTCTGAGGAATGAGACATTTATAAAAAGAAACCTATAGCTTTCTATTGAAAAATACTTTGCCTTTTCTGCAAAGGAAAAATCTTCCATCTCGCATATCATCTTTACATATACTATATGTATACCAATACATATCTCTATACACTATTCAACACTCTTATAATTCAATTTTGTTTGTCATATTTTACAGAGTATTATAAAAACTAATAACATTTATATTAATATGTATATACTATATACATATAGCAATGCAAATTGGAATTCATTAAAGTTATTTTCCCACTGCACAATCGCAGCTGTTTACAGATTATAAAACAGCAACGATGCGTATACGTAATGTGAAAGCGTTGGCTTGACAGCGTTAAGATCTAAACCTGAATCAGAGCTCAGCGAGACCTGTGCTCCATATATGTATATATTTATGTCTGTTCATAATTGTATATATACTTAGTATATAGCACGACTCTCGATCTGAAGTTGCAAAATATGCAATCACTTATGCAGGTAAGTGGCGAACCACTTGGCCCACTGAGATACGGACTAATTGACAAGCGGGCATGTGGGGAGGGGCGTGGCAAAATACGGAAATATAACTTACGTCTGTCTTGCCATTGTTGTTGCTGTTGTTGGGATTGCTGCTGTGGGCGATGCCATTGGCCTGGGGCATTGTCTTCAGTTCCATGTTGCAATTTAATCAGGCTTTAATTGATTTGTTATTGTTGTTGTTTTGGTTTGATTGTTTCGTTTTTTTTTTTTTTTTTTTTTTATTTAACAATTTATCATGCACCGTCGCGCAGCGAAAAAAAAAAATATTAAAAATTAATAACAATTTGCAGGCGGCAATTGGCCAGCAATGAATTCGCCGTGAATTAGGTTTGCCAGTTGGGCCGAGTTGAGGCCAAGTCGCGGCGTTCAAGGCGAAAGCGAGAGTAAGAGCGAGAGGGCAGTTACCTGCCAGAGCAAGAGGGAGAGTTGTGCTGCCGTTAATGCCACGGCTAGAACTGACGCGCTGCGACGAGCTTGGAGCGCTTTAAGAACCAAACAGCAACAGGTACGCGACAGGTACAAGCACAGGCACAAAACGAAGGTAAAGCGCGGTATGTGAGATGCCAGAGAGACAGGGAGAAAAAGAGATGTGGTAAGAGAATAGAGAGAGTGAGGCAAGAGTGAAGCAAGAGCCCGGGAAGAGCCCCAGCTTGATGAGTCGCTTCAAGGTGAGTACCTTTTGTGGGTATTCAGGGTAAATCATGTTTAATCACAGTAGTTCAACGTGATCAGGTAGGGGATGGATGAATAGAGAAACAGATGAAAAGTGACGGAAGCAGGCCAAGCGTAGAAAGAGGGAGACAAAAGAGAGTTGTGAAAAGCTAGAGCCGAGAATACAGAGAAAGTGAAAACTTTAAAAAGGTAGAAGGGACAAGAATGGAGAGAGAGAAGGGACAGAAAGAGAGAAAAAAGACAAAGACTGATGGTAAAGGGAGAAGATTTGCTAGCAAGATGAGGGAAACTGAGATAAAGAGAGAAACGTCCGATTAGGTCCACAAACTCATCGCAGTTATCTGTGCCCAAAATACTTATCTCTTCTGCAAAGAAACTAACGGACTATTACGAGTATTTTTATCAATCTGTATGGGATAAACAACGAAATCAAGTCAATTAATTCTCAATTGCACACCTTATGATTCCCATAAAACCGAAAATGAGAGTCTATTATCATGTTCAACTGGCATATCAGCTCATAGTAAATGCGTACTATCGTAATTATCGGTATTTTCGTGTAGTAAAGCCAATGGCTTAAGTAAATAAATAACGTTAAATACAAATCGAAATACCCGTAGTGCTGTAATAGTATCGGAATGTGTCTAGTTACTAACGGTTTTAGGAGAATATGTTGTTTTTAAATAAGACAGTTACAGTTAGCAGCAAGGTAAAAACTAAATGTGTATAATTTAATTTATTTAAAAATTTTAAATTAATAAAAATAATAAGTAGAATATATAATACAAAAATGCAAAAATAAATGCAAAAAAGTGAAAAAAATAAGAAACACATAAGGGTTAAGGGAACTACCGTTTTGTTCAAATCGAATTGATCGTTTACTTGTTCTAACGAACAACACTGTGTCACTAGCTCGATACCATCCGTGCTTATCGAAATTGCGCTGCTTATCGAACTTGCGCGGCCCACATGAAAAGTAACTGTAAACCAATTTGCATGTTTAGTTCTATAAGATATTTGCCATGAATATAGGTGATGCAAATCTCCAACCATTACGGATACTTGGCGCAGGCTCCTTTGGACGCATCTTCTTGTGCCTGCAATTTGAGGGGCGTCATCAACGCAAGGTGTGCGTGAAGCGCATTATCCTGAGGAACATCAAGAGCGAGCTGGCTCTCGTTAAAGAGGAGGTAAGCCGCAGACGAAGCTCTCAATATTGTGTACTACCGACTTACCTCGCTTGCAAAAGATCTACATTCTTTCACAGCTAAAGCATCCGAATATCGTACAGTTTATACGCTACTATATCCACTTGAGCACAGTAAACATTGTGATGGAATATGCCGCCAATGGCACCATGCGAAATGTGATCCAACAGTTCAAGTCAACCGGTGGCCTGGATAAGGCGCGTCTGCTGCGCTACTTCGGTGACATGATAATGGGTCTGGAATATCTGCACATACGCCATGTGATACATCGCGACATCAAGCCAGAGAACATATTGCTGGATGGTAATGATCGTGTCAAGTTCGCCGACTTTGGCATATCCAACGTATATGCGCCCGGCAAGCAAGAGGCCTGGCATGCTCTGGGCACACCACTCTATATGGCGCCCGAGGTGATGCGTGGTAGCAAATGTTGTTTTAAATCTGATATCTGGTCACTGGGCCTGGTGATCTTCGAACTGTGCGTTGGCCGCAATCCCTTTATGTCTGTGCTCGACGCGAACACGCATTACGAGCAGAAACATGTGCACACTGTGATCAAGTCAATGACCCAACCCAGGCTGAACTGTCAGCTAATGCGGCATCGCTACGAACCCGTGTGGACACGCATCTGTGAGTCAATGGTTGTCTACGATCGCGAGAAGCGCATCTGCCTGCCGGATCTGTTCTGCTTGGATCCCCACATAACCCTGCACCTCTATAAGCAATACTTTGACTACAAATACTAAATGTCATCTTAACTATCGACCATGTCCATGTTCATCACTGTCCCCTGTCCTCTTTGTTGTATCGTTCACTACAAGATTCGACTCATATAACAACTCTCGTGCTTTATTCTTAGACATAAGTATCTATTTTACATGCTAGAAGCAATAAATCTTAAGAATAAGCTAACTACGCCTTGCGCTGTTGTATTTTGCGCTTCAGACTCTTCACCAGGGCATGCTGTTCAAGCTGCTGCTTAGACCGCTTCTGGGCAGGCTCGGCCGCCTCCTCCTGCTGCTGCTCCGACTGAAGCTGCTCGCGACGCTTGAGTTTCTCGCCAATCAACTGCTGCATGCCTTTGGTGGCTTTGTAATTGGAGTGCGTCGGATCAATGTTATACTCGTGTGACTTGTAGACGGCCTTAAATCTCGCATCATCCAGATTCACCTGGAAGTTATCGTCCTCGTGTGGTTTTGTTTCGACTGTTTTCGACTTCTTCAGCTGCTTGCGACGTTTACGTTTACTGCTGCTGTTCTCCTGCTCTTCCTTTAGGATTTTGGTCAAACTGAAGTGTTGCTTTGGCTTGCCCGACTCCTGTTCATCATCATCGTCCAGCAGCAGCTCTAGCTGTGCCTCTGCTTCCGCTTCGGCTTCGTCTGGCTCTGATTTCTTCTGTTTGGACTTCTTTGAATTGGCCTTTTTACTTTGCTTTGGTGGTTCATAATCTCCAGTTGCGAACTCCTCAGCAAAGTATGCATCGTTCATGTCGATACCATCAGGTATGGAGTCGTCATCGCTGTCACCATTCTGTGCATCAGGATCAATACCTTTGAGCTCAAGTTGTTTACGGCGACGCTGCTCCTTGCGTTGTTTATTCTTCTCGCTGCGCTTCTGCAACACTTTCTCAATGGGCGTCAGTTTGGATTTATCGACAGTGGACGACTCCTTCGGTTCGCTAGGATCTTCACCGGCACCATTGATATTCCATGACATTTCCATTTCGTAGTTCTTCTCCTTCGCCTGCTTCTCCTGGGCATTAATCTCGGCCAGCAGATTCTTGTACTTTTCAATACGTTCCTTTTCCTTAAGACGCTTCGTCGGCTGCGACTTCACTTTGTTGTCGGCCTTCTCTTCTTGAGTCTCCGGCTGATCCTCTTCGTCTTCATCGTCGTCTTCTTCGGCACTGCTGTACGCAACAATCTTGCGAAGCTCCTTATCATTTAGTTGATCCACCTTCCCGCTAGACAGCTTATCACCGAGTTCGCGTCTGTCCAGGGCCGTTTCATCCCAGGTCAGATCCACCTTGGCCTGCTGCAGCGCCGTTGTCGTAAACTGACGTGGCTTGTAGTTGCTCGCATCGGGCAGCTCGTAGCACTCGTCTGTGGGCATGTCCTCGTCGAAGCTGGTGTCATCCGGTATGAAACGCAGATCTACACGTGTCGCGGAACTCTCGTACTCGATGCCATCGCACTCCTTGTACACCTTGTCGGCCGTAGAGATGCTGTCACACTCGACAACGGCGTAGTAATAGCGCAAGCGATTCAACTGATACTGGCGCAGCTTCTCCATGTGGTAGTCATCACCCTCCTCGGCATCACTATCCTGCTCGCGCACCAGCTCCTCATCGGAATCCAAATCAGAGTCTTCTTCGGGCTTGCTTTGTCCCACCAGTTCGGTTGGACCGTGCACGTCTTCCTCAGCCATGCGCGCCTTGCCAAACTCCGAGGGATAGATCTTGACGCTGAGCACACTGCCACCGGGAGGTAAAAACGAACTTAGCAGCACCATTAAGTCCTGAGCGCGTATGCGGTCCCAGTCCATGTTGCACACGGCCAATCGACGTGTTGACTCTTCAGTGCTTTCGGCATCTATATCCAGTTCACCCCACACATGATCGATCTGCAGTTCTGGTCCATCGTCTTCGTCACTGCTCTCCTCATCCGACGAGGAGTCAGTCAAAAGGCGACCCTCCCCACGAGCATAATCGATATTTGGATTCGTTAGCCGCTCGCGCAGGCTCGCTGGCACTTCGTCATCTTCGTCACTGTCTACCTGGAGAGCACTGTTCGCCTGGTCGTCACGAGAGATGGCAATCTCTTCGGCACGACGTTCTTCATCTTCGCTGGTTTCTTTTGCCTTCGTAGCCTTTTCATCTTCGTCTTCGGAGCTCTCGTTCTCATCGAGTTCGTAGTATTTACGCAAGTCTTCGGCATTTGATTTATTCACTGGCCGACCATACTTGTCCACGGTATACTTCACCTTGAACTTCTCATCGGTGAACATGCCCTCAAACCGCTTGTCGATCTTCACCTTACGATGCACCTTCGGGACACCGCGAAAGCGCGGGTCCGCAAGCAAATGCTGAAAGCGAGCATCCTTCCAAATGCCGTTTTCTTCCGCATTGCTCGATTGATTTTGTGTTGACGTTGTTGGCTTATCCTGCTCTTCCTGATTTGTTTTCGTCTTAGCTGATTTCTTTTTTGCCATTTTATTTGCCAATTTGTTTAAACAAATCAACATATCAACACGTGCATATGGATGTAAGAAGCGTACCGATATACGAATACGAGTGCGTTATCGATGTTAGCGGGATTCAGTGCATGGCACTATAATTTCCGAAATAGCGCCATATCGATAACATACACAGCGTTGCCACTTCTGATTTACCTGAGAACTTTTGCTTTAATGAATCTAACATTATTAAGAATCAAAATCATCTTTATTATTACATTACTGTATACAAACATACAATTTTTATTTTTAAGTTCATAGTGCAACAAAAATTTAAATTATTGCGCTACTCATGTCCGGCAGCCCATTCGTTATCGTAAACAGAGCAACAACAATTGCAACAGAGTATTATCGATGACGAGCTGCGCGAGTTTTATATAGATGTGTGTATATGTATGAGAAGTGTTTTTATTTAACTTTTTTACGCATTTAAAAGGTGCCGTTGCATTGTTTGTTGGCAGTGCAGGCCAAAACTAACATATGCCGTTGCACAAACGTGGTCTAACAGAGCCAAAAGGCGCTAAACATCCAATTACGATTCCTTCTGCCTGCGTGGATTCGTTTTGGATACCATAAACAGAAACAAAAACAGCAACAGCAACAAACATTACTACCAATTGGATAACAAAATCAGTTTGTAGCTTCGTTTGGGCTAGAACAGTTAACAATCAATTCGCTTTGCGCACAACGATCAATAAGTATCAATAAAAAACCCCAGCAACAACAAGAACACCACGCCGAATTTTGTTGAAAGCTGTTGGCGCGGGAAGGCGGACGGAAAGACCGAATACAAATACAAAAAGTATGAGTAATAACGTGGAAAGTAACGGCAGTAGACGCACCGTTGATTGGCAGCGTTTTGGTCTTGGGGGCGACGATGATGGCGAGATAACCGTGGCTAGCTTTCGCCAGCGCAGCAATAACAATACTGGCGGATTTGTGGATCTAGGCAATGAATACACGTATGCAGCCGGCGGCCATCATGCGTCCGGTGCCAATGAGATCTTTGCCGGCGAACAGGGTGACAAGCCTTGGTGCGTACATAAATACGTCAATCAATCAGCACGCAGCTAAGACCTTTATATCATAATCTTTGTGCTCTCCGCTCAACAGGTGGCGTTCAAATTTCTTCATCTCGCAACCGGTACTATTCGGTACATGGGATGGTGTATTCACCTCCTGTCTAATCAACGTATTCGGTGTAATTGTGTTTCTACGCTCCGGCTGGATTGTTGCCCAGGCCGGAATCATTAATGCGGTCCTTATCATTTTATGCACCGTCTTCATTGCCCTGGTCAGTGTGCTCTCCGCGATTGGCATCTGTGAGCGATGCAGGGTGGAGAGTGGAGGCGTCTATTTCCTCATAGCTCACACTCTGGGCTCCCGTTTTGGCGGTGCACTTGGTTTGCTCTACTGCTTTGGCCAGGCGGTCGGATGTGCTCTCAATGTCATGGGCTTCGGCGAATCAATGGCCGGCTTGGTAGGACTGGAGGACAACAAGTGGGCCATTCGTGGCTTTGCTACTGCCGCCGTCTTATTGCTAGGCTGCATCAACGTTGCCGGCGTTAAATGGGTCATCAAACTGCAATTTATTTTGCTGATGATTCTACTCATATCTGCTTTGGATTTCATGGTGGGCAGCTTTATTGGAGAGGATCAGGGTAAGTAATATTACTCAAGTATCCGTCGGTTTTAACGTCCAAACTGCATAACAGAACACGGTTTCGACGGCTGGATGAGTGGCAACTTCGTGGAGAACCTTTGGCCGAAGTATGAAGATGGATATTCGTGGTTCCGTGTCTTTGGTGTCTTCTTCCCCACGGTTACCGGCGTCCTGTCTGGAATCAACATGAGCGGTGATCTGCGTGCTCCATCTACAGACATTCCTAACGGAACACTGGCCGCCTTCGGCACATCGTCAGTATTCCCTGATTGAGTTACACATTTCCCTTATTCACTTGCCTTTTCCCATGCAGCACCTTTTTGTACATGGTGTTTGTGCTCTTCCTGGGCGCCACGTGCCAGCGCGCTACCTTGTACTCTGACTTTATGATCTCTGTGAAGGTGTCTGCCGTACACTTCCTGCTGCTGGCGGGCATCTATGTTTCCAGCATGTCTTCCTGCCTGGGCGCCATGTACGGCACCCCGCGCGTTCTTCAGAGCATTGCCAAGGAGAGTGTTATACCCGGCATCGATGTGCTGGGCAAGGGTGTAAGTAGAGTAACTGAAGCAACGTCTTGTTCCTTCGCAATTGCACTTGTATAACAGTATTGGTAATTTCTCATGCTCTTTCACAGCGCGGCCCCAACAAAGTTCCGCTGTATGCCATGGCCGTTGTTGCCGTGGTCACCGTCACGTTTATCATTGTGGGTGACATTAACTTCCTGGCACCTATTGTGACGATGCCGTTCCTGATGACATATGCGTGCATAGATTACGCCTACTTTGCACTGGCCCAGACCTTTGACATACAGGAACAGCGAGAGGAACGCTTCCGTATACAAGCCTCCAGTCCCAGCTATGAGACACGTCGCTATGGCAGCGTATCGGATGGAGGCAATGATTTGGATTTACTATTTCCGGATCGTGTGCGCCATAAAAATCTGCAGAGTCCGCAAAACTCTCCGATGCATCAAGCACACACACAGACAGCACCTGCTGCTGTCCCAACCGAGAACATTGTGGACTTCGATGCACCAAGTTCGAGCACATCTGCCCAGGGACAGGGTGATGCAGCAGCAGCGACTGCAGCCGATGGCACTGCAGTCACTGTGGAACAGGCAACGGCACAGGCTGGCAGTGAGCAGGAGAACGAAGACATCGAACCAATTGCGCCCATTCGTCCGCCAATACATTCCAAAACGAAAAACTGGTACTCGGGATTCTGCAACCGATGGGCTTCACTGTTGGGCGTAAGTAATGCAATGTGAATTCTGATTGAACCAACTTATCTTTAACTTATATCTTGTGCAGGCATTTGCCAAACTGCTGGTCATGCTGCTAGTTAACTGGTACTATGCCTTGACGTGTTTCCTGGTCGTCTTCGTTGTGTGGTTCTATGTGGGCACAGCTAATCCCGCCGTCAAACCCGGCCTTACAGCAGAGTTTAACTTTTTTGGCTGGCTTAAGAGCGTTATTTTCCGCTGCTTCGGGTAAATAAAAATCTAAAATCTATTATATTTTCTACTTATACTTATATATTGGAATATCTATAGCAAACGCATGCACGAATACGAACAGATTGTGGTAACACCCTCGTGTCCGGGTGTGGATCTGTCGCCGACACAGCTGAACGAGCAGAACGAGGACTTCAGACCTCGTCCCAATTACCATCACTCTTCGGTGATTGAGGGACGACTGATAGATGACATCTAGGCTTATGGGCCATAGCACAGTGGGATCATAGGTTTTATGGGAGGCGTGGCAAGCAATATTTTGAATGCATTTTGCTTAAACTAAACAATATGACTTATAACTTATATATGTATGGATAATGTAAACACTAAGCATAGTTATGTACCATATGTTTAATCCAGCACATGCATTTAGAAGCGTTCTTCCCACACACTCACTCCGAGACCGAACCCAGCGCTTATTATTGCAGCTTTAGCTAATATGTAACCTGTACTAATAATTTGTATAATTTTAAGATTAATGAATGATATGATTATTTTCTTTTAACAACCATGTTCCTTTCATGTCTGTAAAGTCACTTCTTTGATAATTTCTACCAATTGTATTTTTTTTTTCTTGCAATATTCGTTTTTAATTCTATGGAGAGCCTGTAAAATTGTTGCTTACTAGATATGTTTCCGTATGTTCTGTATCGTCTCAAAGCACATACATAGCTTATTTATGGAAACATATGTGATACTGAGATAATAAGTAAAACAATCAAAAACAAAGTAGGAAAAAACCCACAGCCCAAAAAGAAATTTTTGAAATCGAAAATTGGGCCGCGTTAGCATTCGATGAAGAAAGTTAATCACAAATGAAATTAATTTAATTAATATACCGTTATGTTGAAAACACTCACCAACAAATACACACACACACTCCTAAGATTTATTAGCAACAGACTGTAAGAGCCACAAAATCACAAAAATTCCAGTCCAACTTTTCATATTAGAAATAAATAAGGTATACAACCAATATGAACACTATAAATCATAATCAATTAACATGAATGTCTGCAATATAACTGCATTATATATACCATATTACATTATTGATAGGTATGTAATCAAATGTTGTTTAAGTAAATGTTCAACTACAAATAAACGATGTAACAACTAATTATATGCAACACAAAACAACAACAACAAAATTCTTTGCAAAGCGTTGATATTTGAAAAATATACAAAGCATTTTACTTTTGGAAGTACATACATACAATATAGCATAAATTTAACATAGTTATAAAATGACAGATAGCACACACACACATACGTGAACATAATAAAAACTATTTATATGTAATAACAATATTAACTAAAACGTGTATTAAAACAGTTTAATAAAACAAAATGAGACATGATTTTTATTATCAGAAATCAAAAGTTTGAAATTGTGATGGCGCCAAAGTGTGCGCAATGTATTTGCTAGTTATCGATATCTGGTGTAGCAACCAATCGATAGAAATTTTTGCTGCCTTAGCCCTGGATAAGAAGGCTTGCAGCCCTCTAACCTCAAATCCACTGGCAATAAAAACAATATACGGTGCCAGTTTTATACATTTCTTGCTTAAACTGACACCTGCAGGTACATGTGGTTGCTCCATTAATCGCAGCCACTCGCCATGAACACCCTAATGCGCTGGACACCACAGATCCACCATTGGCGCACATATTGCATAAAACAATGCGCTGCCGCCGTCGCCGGTACCGAAGCTGCAACTGCAGCAGCAACGACAACGGGGAAAGGTAAGTGGAGGGTAAACAATGCAACAAACGATGCGACAGTCAACAAGTGATCCTTTACAGGCAAACCCAACTACGAGGAGTTCATCGGCAGTCGACACCAGCAGGCGCAGCGCAGCATCGTGGTGCAGGTCAGCTCAGAGAAGTCATACACCGAATTGTATAACTACTGCAGTCGATTCGGCAGGATTGTCAATGCACAGCATTACTGTGTGCAGCACGAGGATGAGCTGCACTACATGCTGTTGGAATTCGCCAGCGCTGGCGAGGCAACCGCTGCCATTGACTCGAGTAGCTTCAACGCAGAGTTAAGTGGCAGCAGCAGCTCTACTGGCGGCATTCCAGTGCGTTCGCCTTTCCTGTGGTTCCGTGCAGCTGCCGCTGGTCGGCGTAGCCAAGCCAAACTTGCTGCCGCAGGCAAAGCACCACAGCTCGCGGCTATCGACGGCACACGACCGCTAGCCCAGGATAGTTTGCAGAAACTGTTGCGCGGTGCCGAGAGTATTGAGCAGCAGTTGTTGCTGTTGTACGAGCACACACGTCTCAATGATCTGGGCATACGCATGCGCTTCCTGGCCGCCCTGCAGGTGCAACAGGCAATATCAGGCATGTTTCCGAATGCACTTGCTCAACCGTTTGGCAGTTCGGTAAATGGCTTCGGCAAGATGGGATGTGATTTGGATTTAATCTTGCGTTTCGATGGAGAGACATCACCAGCCACTGCTGCTAGCCAGGAGCCGTCGCGTCTCATTTACCACACCAAGGAGAACCTGAGCAACGGTCGTTCACAGACGCAGCGGCAAATGGAATGTTTTGGTGATCTGCTGCATCTATTTCTGCCGGGCGTGTGCCATGTGCGGCGCATACTGCAGGCGCGTGTGCCAATTATCAAGTACCATCACGAGCATCTGGACCTGGAGGTGGATCTCTCCATGAGCAACCTGTGAGTAACTCAAACAACTCGACACTGTCATGGGTGGGTGGGTAAGGTGGGGCCAAAAGTGGCTTTATTCTGTTTGTTTATTAACGTACTTATTGTTCGAAATGAAAACTTAGGATCTAACAAGGCATGGACATAACTGTTTTGCACTTTGCACTTCACCTAGGCGCTCCTAGGCTGTAATCTTAGCTAGCTAGCTGGAATACTCATTGCTCTCGCGCCTCTTAGCGCCTGTAGTTGCTGGCCTGCTCCTCCTCCTTTTTGACGGCTTGCACAAGGACAAAGCTCATGACGCCACAGACAACATTCAGCATGGCCATTGTCATGGCCAGTCCGACAATCCACGAGGTTTTGCCCTCAAAGAACCAGGTCAACTCATCGACGCAGCCACTGAAGAAGGCATTGCCACTGACAGTGTCGCGGCACGAGCTGGGCAGAGGCTGATGCAAATCCAGATAGTCCCATGGTCCACTAGCGCCACAGCAACCGATGTTCTCCTGTATCATGGTCAGCACATAGTTGGAGTACGTATACTCCGATGTGGAAACGAAGCGACGCAGTGTCACGTTCAACAACGGCTGCAGACTGGAGTTGATGGTGCTGTACTGCAGCAGAATTGCCGCACCAACGGCAGTGCCGATGAAGCCGAAGATCTGTGTGCCCACAAAGACGAACAGTGCCAATGTGTTCTCCATGAGTGCACTGAGGCAGCCCAGAAAGCTCACTGCCATCATGATAATGCTGATGGCAATCAGTATGTAGACACCAATGTAGAAGGATTGCGCCTCCAAGATGCGCAGCCAGTCATTGAAGCCCGGCTCGGCACGCAGCCAGACAGTCAGAGCGAACAACGCTGTCGATATCATCCAGGCGACAATGTTGAAGCAGAAGAGCGTATACTTAACGCAACCGATTTGTTTCTCCAGCTGCTCGTCGGAGGCGCCATAGCCAATGCCCATGTTGTTGTTGTTGTTGTTGTTGCTTCAGGAGCTGTCGATGAAGGAATGAAAGTGTTAACAATGGATCGTATAACCAGGCATCATCCTCCCTGCTCTGCTTGTGAGTCACACCGCGTTGGGTTGACTCGCCCACCTCCCTCGTCTTGTATTAATCATACTATCCCCCAATACTTTGGGCACTTTTATGTGCCAACGCCGAAGCGACTTGGTCTTATCAGCGTTGTGTTTAGCAAATAACGTTATCACCAGAGTTGGCTTTATGTGCATGATTAATACACAGAGAAGTTCTTATTGCAACACACTTGCTAGCAATTCCACAGAACTGAACACTAACTTTGATATTCCAAATTCACGCATTCATTAATTGATCAATCAAGTTTCCGTTTATCTATCAAAGTCACTCGGAAACACTTTTCAAGGTTTTCAATAACGAACAAACAAAAAAAAAACGGAAAAGAATATATCAAGAGTATATATCTTTCACTTGAGATATTATATACTATATCATATAGTTTCCTTGTTGTAGTATACTTTATTATTTAATTGATTCTTCACCTTTGGTTCACTTTAAAATAAATGTTGTTTCGTATTCGAAAACGGAGCTCCGTTTGGTTCGTTCGTTGAAATCGTTTTGGTTAAACTACAAGCGAACAGAATCTATGGAACCCGATGACGATGATGACAACATCCCCACTATGTGTACAGTAACAGTAACTGTATCAGGTCGAGGAGAGAGGCCTCCAAGATAAGATAAGCTAGCCATGCCGAACGTAGCTTTTGAGCGGGCTCGCGATAAGATTAGATACGAGCAGGTGCCGATTGCCAAATGTGGCATGTAACGAAATTCCATGCCCAGTCTGATGAACTATTGTTGTCCCTTTTGCACCATGCTGCAGGTGAATCAGTTTCGCGATATTCTCTACTGTGATTCACAATGGGAGATACCGATAGGAAGAAAGAGAGAGGGCGGAAAAGAGAGTGCAAGTCTTAAGCCGTATTCCATATCCGGTGTGTGTGTGTGTGTGTGGGTGTGTGAGTGTGTGTGGTCAGTTTTGTGAATGAAACACCTTACGCTGAGTGGGCGTGGCAGGCAACGTGAGTCACTGCGGCTCCATTCATGAATGATTAATGATGCATAAGGTCTATGATGATGCTTTCTTCTGTACTCACCCAGTCTCTTCTTTCTCCTTTGCAGCACTGGCTTCTACATGTCCGAGCTGCTGTACATGTTTGGCGAGCTGGATCCTCGCGTGCGTCCGCTGACATTCAGCATACGCCGCTGGGCGCAATCGTGTGGCCTGACAAATCCCTCGCCAGGACGTTGGATAAGCAACTTCTCGCTGAGCTGCCTGGTCATGTATTTCCTGCAACAGCTGCGGCAACCCATACTGCCACCAATTGGGGCACTGGTGAAGGCAGCCTCTGCCGCAGACATACGCGTCACGGAGGACGGCATCAATTGCACATTTGCGCGAGATCTGGATCGCTTGGGCTTTCGCAGTCGCAACACGAGCAGCCTCAGTGAGCTGCTGCTGCAGTTCTTCGAGTTCTATTCCCAGTTTGATTTCCACAATCGCGCCATTTCACTGAACGAGGGACGAGCGCTGGCCAAGCCCGATCATTCAGCCATGTACATTGTCAATCCGCTCGAGCAGTTGCTCAATGTCAGCAAGAACGTGAGCCTGGAGGAGTGCGAGCGGCTGCGCATTGAGGTGCGCAATGCTGCGTGGATACTCGAGTCGGAGGTGGAGAACACAACGCTGACGGAAAGTGAGAAGCACGATCAATCCTGGGGTCTGCTCAATCTCTACAAGCATCCCGAGAAGTCTATCATACGTCCCAATATGTTCTTCAAGCCACGCATGGTCGAAGTCAGCGATCTCTTCGAGAAGAGCCAGACGACGACGACGACGGCGGTGAACTACAAAAGTGCCGCTGTGCGACAGCAGGTGCAGTCCATCAAGGCTGCTGCACGCAGCGATCTGAAACAGTTGCGTGTGTCCAGCTCTACCACGGCGACGACGACGACGCAGCAGCAAACATCCTCGGGCGGTTCTCCGTCCACGTCTGGGAAGAGCAAACGCAGCAGATGATGCGGTGGCATTTAGACCCCAACTGGCCCAACTGCTTAGTGTACCATATATAAGAAGTAACTAGGAACTAACTCTACTACGACCATTGACCATGGATTGATTTAGTTAACTGAATGTTGTTCATATTGTTAAGCTGACGGAGGCGTACAATGTGGGCGCGGGGGCCATCGATGATGTTCCTGGCCCTTAACTAATTAATGACGTTAAGTATTGTAGTTGTTTTTTAATTGATAAAGTTAAACAATAAACAAATTTTAAGTGTTTTTCCCAAAGAAAGAAATATTGGAAATGAATATTGATATTGATTTGATTAGACTCTAAATTTAACCGTTGATTTTAGCTACAGATTATTATAATGAGATATAATATTGAATATACACAATACTATTCAATTCTGCACTACTATATATCACTAGTATACGTACGATTGGTAGATATAAGAAGGGTATAAGGGTATATACTAAGTTTAGCTTGCCAAATGTTGCCTTTCTTTCTGATTTTTGAATATAGAGATCCCTATTCACATTGAAAACAGATTCGCCGGTTCTAAAGAGTTTCATCATATTTCATCATCATCCAAATATATAAATATAGAAAGGTTATAAGGGAACCCTTGCTTTCATTTTCCTACACATTCCCCCCTATAAAATACATAGAAATTTGGTGTTATTTATTTTCATAATTGCTCATTTTATTCATCTTGTTGTAATAGTTTTTGTTCATCTTTTTTGTTATCTTTACTTCTTTCTCTTTATATAATTACGACAAAAGTCTTCATCGTTAACAACGCGCGTCTCATGCTGTGCCTCATTCAAATCTTCATTTCTCCGTTCGTACTCTCTCCCTTTTATTCTCTCTCTCCCTCTCTTTCTGTTTCGCTTTCAACTATTTGTGTAAATGTTTAAAATGCTGCAAATGAGCACGCGAAATTTGGATTCAACATATGTTTGTTATGTATGCGCCGTAAGTATCTGTATCTGTATTTGTATCTGTATCCGTATGTTTAACAAAACACTATATACTTATAAGCATGGTATATGGTATATGGTTACGGGTTTCCAATTTTTTTTTGTTTTTCTCTGTCGTGTCACGTTCGTATACCGTCTCAACATTCTGCATATTCTGGAATCAAATATGCAAAATTGTCGGTTAATTATATATTTTTATCAGTTTATGTACTTGTCTGTCTGTGTGTCTGTCTGTGTTCTGTACTCTCTAATTGGGTATATCATGTCACGTATTGCATATGTTGTTGCTGATGTTTGTTCGCTTGTTTCTTGTTAGTTTCCATATATATTTCATTCATTTCTATCTCTGTTTCGGTTTCGGTATCGGTTTCTATTTCCGTTTGCCATACGCTTAAGTATTAAAATAATTTACATACATTTAAAGAAAGATAGAATTGTAAATCCTAGTTAGATAGGTACAAAAAGATTGTTTGTCATGCGCCACTTGAGAAACTAAATCGAACGACAAACAAACGTCTAGTAAAATTATTTATATATATATATATATATTATATCATATATATATGTATACGCGTTTATGTATGTATGTATGTATTTTAGATACACAAACACATGTATACAATATTAAAAAAAAATAAACAAACAAGAGTCCCGTTCGTGTGGACAGTTAATGCATGTGTGGGTGTGTGTGTATGTGTGTGTGTGTGGAAGCCAGCCCAAGGAAAACATTGGGTTTTTCACTACTTATATAGTCCAAAAAACAAGGCATCCTCTATATTGTAGAGCTCGATCTCTTCCTCTTCTCCTTCTTTCTCTCTTGCTGCGACGGCTACTAGACAATAATTTCAACGGCATCCTCCTGCTTGGCGGCATCGGCTCATCTAAACCAAAGCTTCAGCCGCAACGCATCCACACCGTTTAGATAATAACGAAACAGTCGCTTATCACGCACAAATCCCAAGTTCTCATAGAGACGCAACGCTGGCTCGTTGCGCATCTCCGTTTCTAGCACCACCTCATCGGCATTGTCGGCGAGCATGGCCTGCAACAAAAGTGAAGATATTGATTAGATATCCAGTTGAAAGGAGGGGGAATCGTATACCCACCTCAATGGCCTTGGTCACCAGCGTGGTGCCGATCTTAAGCTTGCGGTATTCCTTGCGTACAGCCAGCATCGCAATGTAACCGCGCCGCACATTCATATGCATGTCCAGCTTGCATACAATGGCGCCCACATACTGATTATCGTGCGAGGCTAGGAAGCATAGTTTTGGCCAGTTGTAGATAAAATAGCGGTACGTATATATTGAATATGGCTCGGACAGCTCAGCCTGTATCAGACGCATTATGTCCTGCCAAAAAAGAGAGAGAAAGAAAGGAGTTGGGAATACAATTCTAATTGGAATTGGGGAACGAAGATGCAAAGGTTCAGGGTCAGGCCAGGCCCAGGTTCACATCCAAACAGGTCTTGACACTACTCACATGCATTTGATGCTCGGCTTCGTATTCCTTGTAAACGATATCATCGACTGAAATGGCAGGTTCGAGCTGAAGCTGTTGCTGGGGCTGTGGCGTTTGTTGTTGTTGCTGTAGTTGTTGTTCTTCCTCTAGTGGTTTCTGCGGGGGCTGTGTGGCAGCTGCAGCAGTAGCAGCAGCAGCAGCAGCAGCAGCAGCAGCTGATGTGGAAGGCGCTTCCTCCGGACTTCCTCTTGTTGCGATGGCCATGGCTGTTGTCTTTGTTGTTGTTGCTGATGTTGTTTGTGTGTTGGCAGTGCTGTTGCTTGTTGCTACTACGGTGGCTGGTGTTATGCTCTTCATCAGCTTCTCCTCCTCCTCGCCCCTCAACTTGTGCTCAGGCTCTGGCTCAGCCGTCGACGGAGTCGCAGTCTCCATTGACTTGTTATTGTTTTTCGCTTTACTACTACGACTTTTGCTGCTGCTGCTGCCGTTGCTATTGTTGTTGTTGTTGTTGTTCTTGTTGCGGCTGCTGCTGTTGTTGTTGCTCTTGTGCACATTGTTGTTGCTGCTGCTGCTGCTATTGTTGTTGTTATTAATATGATGATTGTTGTTGTTACTGATACTGGCAGCGTTCTTGTGCCCATGTCCATTCAGCGCGGGCACCTCATCAGCCGCAACTATCTCAGCCTTTGCCTTTGCCTTGCCCTTCTCCTTGGCATGGCCATTGCAAAGCTGCACCTGCTGCAAGATGCCATTGATTAGTGCAACATCAGCATCGGTATCAACATCGTTTTGGATGTGTCCATTAGCCTGATGGCACGCCCCTTTGACTGTTTCTGCCGTTGCGCCTTGTGCTTCTGCTGTGGACTCTGCCTCAGATTTTTGTTGCTGCTGTTGTTGTTGGGTTTTCTTGTTTTTGTTTCTGTACTTTTTCTTTGAGACCGCCGCAGTTGTTGCCGCCGTCGCCGTGTCCGCCATGGCCTCCTCTACTGCTGGAGAGAAGCAAAAAATATATTCTATTCAGTTCCAAACACAAGAGGACACAGCTGAGTGCGCTAAATGATAGCAACCTGGGGCAGGGGGGAGGCAGGCAGCAAGTACAAAGATTTGATCACAGAATGATGATGTTTACCTGCACCTGCAACTGCTGCAACAACTTCACTCTCTCTCTCTCTAGCTATCGATGGATATTCTAGTGTCTGTTGTCGCTGTCGCTGCCGTAGAGTCAAAGCACTCGAGTTAGATTCGCCTTTATTTTTGGTTATATTTTCACAGTTGCCCGTTTTTCATTCACACACCCGCAGCACACACACACTCTCACACATATTTGCTAGAGGCGAGCTGTTTTATGTACCTGTGACTTGTCACGGTTACTTTTCCGTGGTAACGTTGTAGTCACAACTTGTGCATTGTTACTTCACATTAATAACGTTTTACAACTATTTTAATATAAGTATTAAAAAATGTTAATTTTCAAATATAGGGTAACTTATTAATTGAAAAGCTTTTGATAGGTTCTCTTTATATATAGTTAAAGCTCTCTCAATGTAGATATGAACATTCGATGCTAGTTTTTTAATTTTTATTTTTTGATTGCTTCTATGTGCAATTGCTAAACTATCCTGAAAGCAACTTTTCTATTTTTCACTTAAAATTAATAATTATATCTATAGTTTTATCTTCTCTAGCAGCGCACACATACACACACTCTTTGCTGCTGGTCGCACTTTGTTCCTGTTCCGTATATGGCACTGAATCTAACTTTGCTTTCTTCCATAGACGACGCATGCACGACATATATGCATATTCAATTTCTTGTGTGTTTCTCACTTTTTCGCTATTCTCTTTTGTTTACGGTTTGCTCGGTTCGATTTTGTTTTTGTCTCTTAGTTATGAACAAATTCATGCACGAACACATGCAACACACAGCGAACAGCTGTGCGCACACATTTAGTTGCTGCTGACTATCGATAGTTAATGCACTGCATTGTTGCGAATATCGATAGATTCATTGAAATGTGCACTGTTGGAGCCAGTTTAAAATCCGATTTGAATCAGTGCCAGCTGAAAAAGCTTCTTTAGAAAAAGCAAATGCCAATGAGGATAATCTCTTTATTGATTTATTGTACACATATAAATAAGTATTCATATATTTATAATTAATTTTAAATTCTTTATATGCATGTATATGTGTATGCGTGTTTATGGAATGTGCTCAATATTTGTAAGTTTCAATCCCAAAAGTAACTATAAGTTTTACTTTATACTCTTCTATACGATTTTTAAGGTATTTAGTTAACTCTGTTATTGTATTTTTTTCAACATTTTTATCTCTTCGGATATTTTTACCATACATGTACATACATATGTTTATTTTAATCTCTGTATGCTTCTCTAAGAACTAACAAAAAAAAAACAATATCTACATATGTATGTATGCATGTGAGTATATGTATGTATATCATTGACTAGCTCAAAATATGAATATGAATAAGCATCTTTAGTTTTTTTCTGATCAAATAACTGTTCACTCACTGTAAAGTTTGAATTACAAAATTGTTTAAAAATTTGTCATATCTGCATAAAATGTTAACATTGTTCTTATATCATAGGATTTCAGATTTCACCTTGCTACATTTATATTTATCAATAATATAATTATGATTTAATCTGTGTATTTAACTTTCGAACAGTTTCCAGTTGTGTGTTTGTGTGTGTGTGTGAGAGAGTACATATCATACATCATATATGAGGCAAATGGGCAAAAATTCTCTATCTTTATCGGTTTTAGTTGCAAGATTTAGCGATTTTAGCGATCTAACGAAACCTAAGGACATTGACCAACAACTCTACACAGTACGCGCACATGCAAATAATGATAGGTGTGTGTGTATATATACGTACATATGCTATATGAGACTTGAAGAACATCTATATATATTTAGCATACCAAGCATTCAAGTTGATAATGAATTAGCTGCTTCTCAGGTTCGCGTTCACTTCAGTCATGTTATCGATTTCGATTTTGATTTCCAATTTCGTTGCCCTCACAACGAATGCAACAAAAAGAGAGGGAAACAAGAGAGATCCCGAAACATGCTAAGATATGCAAAGTATGCAACATGCATATAACTTTCAAGTCGATCTACATATATAAAATTACGTTAAGAGCTTCGTTTACAATTACATTGAGGAATATGTTTTGATGGCACGAGGTTATCGCTTAATAATACCACATACATCTAGAATGTATTATATCGATTAAGCTAAGGCTACCAACGACGAGAGATTCTTGTACTTTTTGTTCTCTTCATTCTTCTTCTGCATTCAATTATTTTGTGTGTGTGTTTTCAATCAAGTTCCGAACTCGTTGAGGTTTTTTCTACTTTCTTTTCTTTAATATTTCGTCAAAGCCGCAACAAAAAAGAATAATTGTAGAACAACATTGATGGCACTGGTATTGGTATATATATATATCTTTTGACTAGAGTACAGTTAGAGTTAAAGATACACACATATGTATATAGTATGCAGGTAAACACATAAACATATGGTATGGTATATACTAAGTATAGACAGCGTACGTGCTAAGAACAGTTACGGACTTGGGTTCTACCACTAAATATGGACTGAATTTGCCTCGGGTGGAAATCTTTCACAAGGAATACTGAATTTAACTTTGATTTCTCTGCTTCTCTCTCCTCCCCTGCTCCTGCCTTCTCTCTGTTCACTCTCGACCATTTCACTGCGCCGCATTACCATCACTGTCATCTCCATTCGCGTGTCACCGTGTCGCACCTGTTGATCTCACATTGTGTGAGTACGAGCCACAGTGCCCCGCCTTCGGGACTAGCTGAAGTAACTGCGTCATAAACTAATCAGCGTTGCCTTGCGCTGCGCCTCCAAACGCATCTCTAGCATCGCATACGGCGGCACACTGATCACCAGCAGCACCACCAGTGCGATTATCTTCGACGATTCGCAGAGGAAACCGTGTGCGGCAAAGGTGATGCTCAGTCCGAGAAAGCGTAGCGCCTGCAGAGGTGCCGTCACATCCGTCACATGATCGTGCTTCACATGATTCAGTGTGACCAGAGACAAGAGCAGCGTCTCCCACATGCCATTGCAGGCGCCCCACGAGGCGGCTATCACATAGAAGAGTGCGCTGTCATCACTCGAGGGCTTCCAGCTGGACAAGGCGAGCAGCAGACACGAGTGGAAGAAGAAGCCAGCCACTGCAGAGGGGAAGATACGATAAGGTTAGGCTGGGATAAGATTATATGATAGGATGATACTCACAGATGACCACAATGCGCTTGGTGTGCCGCAGCAGCATGCTGAGCGTGCAGGAGACAATGAGCTGCATCAGTCCCATGCCAATGAGGGCGCCAGCGATCATGCCAATGCCAAGGGAGCAGGAGACAAAGGCGCGCAGGAAATCGCCCAGCATGTAGCCCTGTTCGGTGCCCACGAAATAGGATAAGGGTCCAGCGAAGAGCAGTGTTTCGGTAACATCTTTGGCCGTCCGATCTCGATCCCGATCCTGGCGTCCACCCGTCGTACCCACCTGGCGACCCTGCAGCAGTGACACCAGCAAAGCGGCCAGCGAGAGCAGCACATACAGCCAGAGCATCGATTGGCCACCGGCACGTGAACCGCTCTCAATGAAGTCGGTGAAAATGGAGCGCGAATTGTTGTTGTTGGTTGTGATCCAGGGTAACACGGCAGTCTCCTGCAACGGACACATGTCTGCACCGCAAATGCGTTCGCCATGCTCATTGCGACCGTAAAAATCTTCCGGCTGCGGCCAATTGGTTGGCAACGTGCCGTTCCATTCATTGGCACTCGAGGAGCAGCTCCAATCGTTGGCGTTGCAGGCCAGCAACAGCGATGCTAGAGATGCGCCCACAATCATTCCGATATCCTGGGCAGCACGAAACCAACGGGCCAAACGACGCACCTTCTGATCCCGATTGCAGAACATCTTGTGCTCCTCGTGCAGTGCATCCGATCCGGTCTGCTGTGTCAGTGCCTGCTGTGCGGCCACCAACGTGCTGCACTCGCTGTGCTGTGAGCAACTCAAGCGGCCCCCGTAATGCACAATTAGCGCCGCCTTGCAACTATTCGAGGCGCTCAGGGTGAAGCCCAGCAGCAGATATGCCGGCAGTAGAGTGTAGATGGAGGCGTACAGATGCGACAGCAGGAACAGCGTGACCGCAAGGCAATTGCCCACCAACAGTGGCGCATAGCCAAAGCGTCGTATCAGCCGAGTGCTGGGCAGGCTCATGCCAGCGGCCAGCAGGAAGAGTGCGCTCAGCAGTAGTGATCCAATGTTGGGTCCAATTTGCAGCCACTGTTCGCGATGATGCCACAACGAGCTGGAGCCCTGCAGCGCCATCACTGGCAACAGCACAGCGCACATGAGCCCGTGGGCGACACTCAGGCAGGTGAACTGACGCCACACCTTCTGGCGCACATGGGCGGGCACCTTGTGCCGGCAGTTGCGATTGTTCAGAGTGATCAGGCGCCGTATCGACGTGGCTCCAATCGAACTGTTGATCGACTCCCGACGACGCGATGCCGCCAGAGCAGCCTGCACCTGGTACGATGAGACGGGATTGATGCGATGCGAACGCGTCGATATTGGCGACGGCGAATACGCGGTCAGATGCTGGAAGGGAATGCATTGGAACGGAATATGTAAGTATTAACAAGTATTCTCGACTGTTATACACTCGACTGTTATACACTCGACTGTTATACACTCGACTGTTATACACCCGACTGTTATACACCCGACTGTTATACACCCGACTGTTATATAACTAGCTGTTATATACCCAACTGTTATTAAGCTGACTGTTATATACCCAACTGTTATATAGCCAGCTGTTATATACCCAACTGTTACATACCCAACTGTTATATACTCTAGTGTTATAAAGCTGACTGTTATATACCAAGCGGTTATATACGCAACTGTTGTGTACCCAACTGTTATATTCTCTACTGTTAAATAGTTGACTGTTAAATAGCTGACTGTTAAATAGCTGACTTTTAACTACCAAGCTGTTATATACACAACAGTTATATACCCAACTGTTATTTACCCGTCTGCTGTATACCCTAGTGTTGTATACCCGACTGTTATACACCTGACTGCTATACACCCGACTGTTATACACCCGACTGTTGTATACCCCAATGTTATTCACCCGACTATTATACACTCGACTGTTGTATACCTGCCAGTTAACTTAACAGTCCTAAATATTTTAGAAATAATTTGGAAGACAATAAGTGTGATACACGCCAAAATAGAATGTTGTAGCTCTCAAATTAAATTTTCAATTCAAATTCAAGCCACTGACGGGGCCGTACAGGGGCGTGATAATATTCTAAAACAAACTTTAGCTGAGTGCAATAATAAGACATGTTATCAGCAAATTTAATAACCCTAGCTCTCATAGTCCCTGAGATCTAGGTGTTCATACAGACATGGACATTGCTGTTGACATGCAAAGGGCCTGCAGCATCTTCTTTTGCCTGTTACATATATTTCAGTGGTCAAGAGGCAGTCTTTCTAGGAAATACAATATATGAAAAGCTCCGGGCATCAACAAGACAGCGATGACTTTTCCGCTTAACTTGCAATTAAATTGCATTTCCGGATGACGCAGTTCGTTTCTGGCTTCTGATTTTCTGCGGAAAAATCACAACAAGATTGTCGGAAATCTATTTTATGTTGTTTTCCCCTTAATGGGATTATATGAAGCGGCAAACTATAAATAGTCAGAGGCATTTCCACGTAATATGCCAAACTGAGATTAAATTGCACTTTCTGATGACGCAATTTGTGCTGATTTGCGAGTTCCTTTTGAAAAGTGGCCTCCAGGAGATTGACGGAAGTCTATTTTAAGTTATTTTCTCCCCCAAGAGGATTATAAAGGAGGCATATCTTCGTCATGACAGCGATTAAATTGCATCTCCCACCCAGAGATTGACGGAAGTCTATTTTAAGTTGTTTACGCCTTGAACTATGCCCAAGCACGAGAAAGTGGAAAATGGAAAGTCAATTAAGCCATGTCACGAGCACCCAATGAGCCAAAGCCGTAGCCACATCAAGTGCCATTGTTTGGCCTAATTACCTGTGGTGCTGCCATGGTGAGAGTTAATCCCGATTCGCGCAAAGGAAAAAGAAAGAAAAAGGTACCCGGACACGGAGTAGTATTGAAATGAATTGCATCTGCAGTTGAATTTTTTCTTTTGCATGATGGTTAAAGTGAATTCTATAAATAAACCGGTGCCGGAACCGGACATGCAAATATTGTCAGCATACAAACAGCACTACCTTCCACCTCCCTCCCACTTACCTCCATCATTTGTTCATCCCAGATATTCTGTGCGCCGCCCGAGCTGCGCGTTCGCGTACGCAGCACGCGATGTCGTGTGGTCAGCGAATGTCGATGCTGATGATGCTGCTGCTGTGCATGATGTGAATGCTGATGCTGGTGCTGGTGCTGATGCTGGTGTGTGTGAGTGTGGAATGGATGCGGATACTTCTTGCCGGCCAGTCCGAGCATCGCAAAGCCGCTAAGCGTTGTCATTGTCGTTGCCGATGCCGTGGTTGCCGTCCCAGTCGAAGCGGTTGCACTTGTTGCCGTTCCCGTAGTTGCGGTTTCTGGTCCACCTGCAGCAGCTGCACCTCCCCCTCCAACTTGTGTGGTGCTTGTGGCTTGGCTTTTGGTGCCACTAACGCTTAGGTCACCATTGCCACAACCATTGATGGCCATTGGGGTTGTGTTCGTGGCCGTCGTCGTTAGACTTAGCGACCCACCGCCCCCGCCAATCCCCAGGCCCGCCATGATGTATGCATTATAAGAGGATTGCTGCAAGAGGCAATAAATAGAGTGAGCAATGCTGGTTGACAGTTCTCTGCACGCTACGTATTATAGTATTCTTCATTCACAACGGTATAACTGAAGAGCTTAGTGCAATTAACAGTGAACAAACGAACAACGAAGACCTTAAGCCCCTAGCCGTTCTTCACGTAAGACTTTTCTCGGTATTTCCATTGCACTCCTTTCTACTGTCAACTTTGAATACAGATAAAGAACTGTAGTTTACAGAAATTACAAATTTGTTGGAAATTGGAAATTTCCTATTTTGGACGATTGTTTTCAAATTTTGAATAAAAAAGTAACATAAGAACACTACTATACTCGGAATTTTAAAATTAATGTCTATATTTGATACATAAATAAATAATCGGAGAAATCCCCTCTCTGCTTTGCACAGCTACTGGCAAAATGAATGTATCCTAAAGCATAAAATACATAATTTAAACTTTTTAAACGGAGTCTTTGGTGAGGAACAACAGAAAGTATGCTATATAAATTGTAATTTGATTATCTAAGAAAGTAGCTCGAAACTAAAAACGAGGAAGAAAGGAAACCTTCGGCATGCCGAAAGTTTTATCTCATCCGATCGTTCCAATACTAGTTATATAAATATAATGTCAGGTTTTGGTATATTGTATATTCAATATTATGTATCACTGTGATGATAAGTTAAATTATTTCTAAAATCAGAACTGGTCTTTATACAAAATCTTTAATTTCAGCCGATTGTTCCTATGGCAACTATTCAATATAGAGGTCCGATCAATACTAATATGCACTTTTACATACAGAAAAAGTCCTATGTAGTAATTTAGTTCCAATATCTTAATAAATAATAAAAGTCGACCGAGAATTTGTATGACAGCTATACCATATATCGGTAAGATCCAGCTCGTACCGACTTATTTACAGGGTGGAGCAATAAGAAGCATGTGAGCCAAGTTTCATTAAGGTCCAAAACTGAGAGACTAGTTCGTGTTGCAACAGACAGACAGACGGACGGACGGACGGACGGACATGGCTGGATCGACTAAGACTATTTACATCAAAACTTCTTAAACGAAACGAAGATTTTCAACAAGTATATGTCATTTATAATTAATGTCAAATGGAATTTAAAACGATTCTGTTCAAAATGCAAAATCCGAAACAATTTGGAATAATGTTTTCGTTACTATCGATCGTACTCACCTTACGCTGCTGCGCAAATATCGAAAGACGCTCGCGTTCTCGACTTGTGTCCCTGGCGCGTTGCTCAAGCAGCAGCTCGTACTCCCTGCGCTTCTCGCGCTTCCGTTCAGCTTCCTCAAGCTCGTGCAGATTCGGCAGACTGCCCATTTTGAAGGTTTATATTATCGTATAATATCTTTAGTTGTGATCTCTCAGTCTTTCGCAAAAATTGCGCAAATTGTACGGTTATAAACTCTTGTCTTTTATACACCTTTTTGGGTTTAATTGGAAAAGTTTTGATTTAAATTTCCGTTTGTTTAAATTTTTATGCTCTTTATAGATTTAATAATTTTATTATTTTTTATTAGTCTTATCACCAATTCGCACTGTCACTACCGATTGGTTTCCGTTTGTAGTTGTTCTCTGCTTGACGTACAGGCTGGGAATGGAAAGCCGGGTAAGATGCAGCCATGACTCAACTCAACTCAATTCAATTTAACTCAAATGTTTGCAATGTTTTGTGTGCGTTCTGTGTGGATGCACGCGATTAACTAAAGGCGCCTCGAACTGTTGCCAGGCTCATCGATGTCCGCGCCAGCCTTATCGCAATCGTTATCGTTATCGTCGCCCTGGCCATTGCTACCGTTGACGTCGTTGACGTTGTCTGCATTCTCCTTTTCTGCATATACACCAGCATCCCATGAAGTATGAATGTAAATGTTCTGTCTTTGCGTGTAAGTGTGTGTGTGCTCGTGTGTATATGTTCGTCTGTGTTGGTCTAGTCGGGTGACTATTGGATGCATTCCATTGGAGGGTTCATTGTTCGCAGCCGGCTGCCCAGAGCAGCTGCAGCAGCAGCCGCGCAGTCGTCACTGCTAAGCTGTGTGTGCGTGGGATGATTCGATGACGTCGTTAATGATGGGGGATATGCACCAGTTGCGCTCTCTCAGCCGCCTATCGATATGTTTACTTGCTGCGTCTCCTCTCCTCCTCGCCAACTAAAAACGTTTCACACACTGTTAATCGAGTAGAAGAAAAAGATGAATGAAGAAAGAGGAGCAAAGGCAAAGCAAATCACGGCGCAAATGCTGCGATTTATGTATGCGTTGAATATAAATCAAACTTCATACATATACATACATACATATATTAAAGCATACACACACACATACATTTATTATTTATGTAGCACCGTAACGAAGCGCATTGTGTGCAAAAGTGGAACAGTTGCTGACGCAGAAAGTCGCACAGGGATGAGGATGCGAGGGGGTAGAGCTCGCAAATTTATCTCATGTCCCATTCAAGCGTTACCTTTTCTTGACCTCGCGAAATGTGTTGACAGCCTGCAAACACCTACAAACAAACACACACACCCACAGCCACACGTACATACATACATGAATTCGTATGCAAATACAGAGCATACTTATATGGGCCACTGTCGATGTGTTGCGCGCCCCTCCCACGCTATGATGAACACTCACATACAGACACACACACAAACGAGCCTGGACAAAGGCGTGCTCAAAAAATCATCAGGTGTGTCCATTTTATGTACACACACGCGCGCACACAAACCGGGCCTAAGACGCACAATGTAATTGAAGCACAAGTACACACACACACTGACATTGTGTACATGTTCAATTTGAACTCGCAGCAGAACTTAATTTGCATTTACTTTGTGACTTCAGAACCTCTCGAAGTGATTTGCAAGTGATTTAGCAAGCGACGACCTTGTTTGTCGCACAGTGGGGCCCAAAGCCCTCAAACTCAACTCAACTTCAAGGCTGGCTGCCAGCGCCCACTGAAGCGTAGTTAAGCGATTGCACGCCTCCGTTAACCGGGCGGCCAAGTCGAATAATATATGAATTAATACATACACACACAGACACAATCACACACACACATATGCGTAACAAGAAACATAAAAAGCCAAACAAAGTACATTGTACATACATAATAAGCAGACAAAAATACCGAACAGACACACGGGCGTGCTCACACACATACATATATATATATATAGGTATATGTATGCGCAGTTAAATACACACACACACAGGCAGGGATATCAACGCACCTACGCTCAATGTTTTGTTTTCCTTTTGCGCTAATTTATCCACTCCACTATCCAGTGTTGAAAACTATTGTAAATTGTTGAAAAAAAAAACACAAAACAATAAGGAACAACTATATATGGCACACTATTTCCGTTTTATAGAGTTTTGTTTCGGTTTTATACTTTTGTTCTCTCTTGTCTCTTGTGTCCTATCGCCATTGACAACAACACACCACACAAGGCTTCACTTCAGCTTCAGCTCCAGCTACAGCCTGACGCAAACTCCTCGAAAAGCGCACTGAACCAAAACTGTGCCCATTGCTGCTGCGGCGGGTGCTGCTGACGCTGCTGCTGCTGCGGCTGCTGTTGCTGGCTGAGGCTGTGGCTGCTGCTGCTGCTGCTTTTACTGCGGCGGCGGCTGCTGCTGCTGTTGTCATCTCGGTAAGGCGCGAATGGACCTCGCCAGCCAGTGACATGCGCACTGATTGATGTTGAGATGCCATGCCCACTGTTAGCCCCCCTTGTGCCCTCTAACCACACAAGCCACACACCTCAGTGCCCTCCTCTCCCCCTTGACGACCGTCATAAGCATCAGTTTGTGGTTGGATGCCCAGCAAAATAGAGCAGACATATCAAAATAGCCTTCGCCCCCCGTATAATGTAATGAAATCCCAACTAATTGTTGTTGTTTTTGTAAGTTTTTAATTGGCTTCAATTTTAGAAAATAAAACCTTGTTAGTGGATATATTAAAAAACTTCCTTATATAATACATATTTTAAATATTGAATCTAATCATAAAAACATGCAGAACACTTCATAGCAAACAAATTAAATACGTCTTAAGAAACTCAATGCATTCTTCAGTTACCTAATTCTGTTTTAGTTTATGTTCATATTTTTACTGAAAACAAAACTATAAATCCGTATTTAATTCTTTTGAGAACAAAAAAAATACGCTATAAATATAGTTTCTACTCTTAATATCGATACAGTTTATTAATATATTACTGTATTTTCAGATAAAAAATTGTACCTATTATCAGAAATGTCCCCCTAAATTTGTTACATTTTTTAGACATATATAGTTCATATAATGCAAATGCCTGGCCATTATAATAATATATTAATATTATTTGCTTCCAAGTTCATTTATTATTTAAATTAACGAAAAAAAAAACAATTTCTGCTCTAAGCGTCAGAGCGGACAGTAAACAGTTTAAAGTTCTCAACTTCGATGACACACGTGTAATCGATTGTAAATTGAATTAGGTGCGACAAATTAATGCTTTTTTTTATTCCATCAAATCACAAAGTATCGTTTTAAATGCTATACAAAAAATAATAAAAACATTTTGAGCTTAGAGCGACGAACAGTTTAAAATTCCCGACTTCGATAACATACATATGTATAATCGATTATAATTTCAATCGGTTGGAAGTTAAATGCAATTCTGGTTGAAACTTTTGTTGTTTCCGTTTAAGATGTTTTCTTCTCGTACTTCTTACTGCGCTTGCTGTCAAGAGATTAAAAGCTTTAAAGCTTCTGCAGCAGAATGGACGAGGCGCCACCGCCACCATTGCAAATGGAGGCACAGCCCAGCTCGCCAGACTTGAGGGCGTGCGCCAGATGCGTGACCAGACGAGCACCAGACATGCCAATGGGATGGCCCAGAGAGACGGCGCCGCCATGAACGTTCACCTTGGCGGGATCGACATCCATTTTACGAATATTGGCCAGCACGACCAGGGAGAAGGCCTCGTTGATTTCCCACATGGCAACATCTTCCTTGCGCACACCGGCGCGCTCCAACAACTTTGGTACTGCCAGTGCGGGTGCAATGGGGAAATCAATGGGGTCCGTCTCAGCATCCTGATAGGATACAATGCGTGCCAGTGGCTTGAGACCGGCACGTTTTGCTGCCTCTGCCGTCATCAGCACAACAGCAGCGCCACCATCGTTAAGGGTCGATGCATTGCCGGCAGTAACGGTGCCGTTCTCTCGCTGGAACACCGTTGCCAACTGGCCGAACTTGTCGAAGTTGACACGCTTGTACTCCTCATCCACGGCAATGATCTGTTCGGGCTTGCGCTTCAGCTGGATCTTGACGGGCGCAATCTCAGCATCGAATGCCTTGTTGTCCCAGGCTTTTGCTGAGCGCTTGTACGACTCAATGGCAAAGGTGTCCTGATCCTGACGTGAAATCTGCATCTTCTTGGCGGTGTTCTCGGCACAGTTGCCCATGTGGAACTTGTTGTACACATCCCAGAGACCGTCGAGAACAATGCCATCGGTGAGATTGACACCACCGTAAGGTGTGGCGCCACGCTTCAGATAGTAAGGCACATTGGACATGGACTCCATACCGCCAGCAACAACCACATCGGCCTGACCGAGTGCCAGAGACTGAGCGCCCAGCATAATCGACTTCATGCCCGAGGAACACACTTTGTTCACTGTGGTGCAGCAGACGTTTGTGGGCAAACCGGCGAAGATGGCAGCCTGGCGTGCTGGGGCTTGGCCCAGACCCGCTGAGACCACATTGCCCATGATCACCTCATTGACGTCGGACTTGGCGATGCCAGCACGTTCGATTGCCGCCTCGATGGCCGTGGCACCCAATTGGGTGGCCGACAGCGGTGCCAGCTGGCTCTGGAAACTGCCGATAGGTGTGCGTGCGGCTGAGACAACAACAACATCGTTGATCTTTGAACTGTAGCTGCGGGCCTGGGCGCACAGCTGGCGTGTGGTGGCTTGCAGAATCTTGGACATGATGCTTGATGTAATTAACGGGATGGAAATAGACCGACTGGTTTCACGAGCAACGTGTTCTGTAGAATATCAACTGAATCTGATTACAGTTTGAATAATATTAAGAGATAAACCTGTTGCGCCACTTGCGTAACGAGCCGATGGCGAGATCAGCTGTGCTAACTTGGTACAGTGTTGGAAAGTCACAGAAGTTATGCACATTTAGTATTTGTGCAGTTTGCAACCATTGCATCGGTATTTTGCGAATTTATTCCACCTGATCTCGTGATATTTTTCAGAATTCAAACAAGATATATATGCAATCGCTTTGAGCGCATGATTATGAGCATTAAGTGTGTAATTTAGGTGTAGTTAAATAAATCTATATTCAGTCAGGAAAATCATAAAAGCGTTTAGCAAATTGGAATGTAACAGCTGTTACAAAACTTGAATTCAGCGTACATTTTGTAATGCTATTGTATTCTTTAAGTGTAAATAATAATTTTTTTGGTAATTGTTTGACGACCTTTAATGATTAATAATAAATATGTTTTCTTTAACAATTTCCTGACGCAAGTAGTAAATGGGCTTAAGTAAATGTGTGTGTGTGTATTGCATCTGCGTTTATTAATTTTTTTTTAAAGCTTAAGTATAAAGTATATTTTTTTGGTATTTGTCGCTTTCAAAACTACGGTCACACTCACTCCTTGCAACTGCAAAACAATAACAAGAGAGGGCTACACACAAACATTACTTTGCCGCCTTCTTCCGCCAACCACCCGCCCGCGCGCGCAAGAAATCGCATTGATTCATTTGTTCGCCTGGGTCCGAGAGAATCTGGTTCTGGTTCTGATTTTGGCCTGCCTTATTGCCATTGCTGCCTGCTGCTGCCAATCTTTGTTGCACTGCAGCCCATCGCGCGTCGTCTCTGGCCTTGCGTGTGTGTGTGTGTTTTGCATCTGCGTTTATTAATTTTTTTTTTCTGCTCTTCATTCGTTGCGCGCATGTGAAAAAGATACATATATATATTTGTGTTTGACTTGAAGAAACAACAAAGTGAAGGCAGACAAGCCATGTGTATAGCATAAATATTATTATTATTACAACAACAACAACTACAGCAGCATAAAAGCAACTGAAGCGCAACAGCCACGGCAGGAGAGTGGGACAGACAGACAGACGGACGGACAGACAGACACAGATAGCAGCAGAGAAGCTGACGCAGCGTGAACGGAAGCAGAGGATAGAAAACTATAAGCAATAATTAATGCAGATACTCTGCAGCGATATCTACCTACGCATACATATATATTTATTAGATATGCATTCATTAATGTATTATTAAGATAGAATCCAATATAGTTCAAATTCAAATCAATATACTACGACAAAATCGTGTACGCTTATCACGCAACAGAACCAGCAACAACAACGAGCACAGCCAAAAAGTATTACAAACAATCACACATACACTTACACATACAAAACAAACCTAAGCACGCAAGTATTACGTTGTGTCCACCACAACAACAAACAGCAAGTAACGGATTGCATTCAAAAGGAGAAGAGAAAGAGAGGGACGAAGAACGCCCACTGCCAGCATCAACTTCAGATTTAGCTCCCACAGATCAGAAGAAACAACAACAATAATGGTAAGTCCAGATCTGACGTAGTGCGCGCCTTTTTGGGACTCGCACCAAATGTGGCAACGAGGCAAAAACCACAAACAGCAACAACACCCACACAAACGCAAGTGCTGCCTCAGTCGCCGTCGCAGCTAACATCGCTGCTCAGCAGCCAAGCGCATTTAAATCGCAAATCGAGTTCAGTTAACGCGCCGATTTTGTGGCCAACGGGTTTATCGTCTGTGTGGCCAACAACATTATTGCACTTTATGGCATCGTTAGTGTTTTGACGTATTAAATACATAACGTGTAACGTATATGTAAGTTACTTACGTTAATTGCAGTTTATGCAAAACGCATCGACGGCGTTATCGTTAATCGATCCCCCATCGCTAGTGTTGTGTTATCTGCGTTAGTTGCATGCCTTCATATAGGGTGATGCAGACATTGCTTATTGTGACCCAAATTGATTACAGAACACATCACAGATTGCTGCTCTCCTCCTGCTCCACCCCTTCCCCACACCTTGCGAAACAAAAAGATTAATAAGTAGAGCAGTTTAATACGACACGTTTTATAATTGAATTGAAGATTTCGCCATGAAATGATTCATGAACCGTTTCTATGAATCTATAAATTGTTATTTCTATTTACAAACTGGTTTCCATTATTTGTCATTCAAATTGTATTGCATTAAAGGAGGCGCCTGCTTATATGATTCTATACCTTCATCAGAAGTCAAGTCAAAGAATTTTGGCTTAACTCGAATAGAAGATCTCAGTTATAAATTCAACTTGTAGTAAATATTATATTTTTTATTTTTTTACCTTCGGCGAATCGGATCTGAGAATCGTCGGTATGACGAACGAGGTTAGCTGCAAAACCAATTTGCCGAACAACTCAGAGCTGGTTAATCTAATTACCTCTCACCTTCTCACACGCACTAACGCTCTCTCTTTCTCTCTCCTTTGCTCTCTACCTCTCTCTGTAGAGCTCACCGATCGTAACGAGACGCGGCGCTCAGCAAGCGAAAATCCAAACTCGCGCTATGGTCAAGTCCAAGTTGGGTCCAACGACATCTGCGTCGTCGTCGTCGTCATCGTCGGCGTCGTCGTCGCTGTCGGCTGCAACGGCACAGAGCACTGTGAGTAACGGAGAGCGCAAACCGAGTGCGGCACTGCTCGAGGCAAAACGTCGCGCCCGGAACATGCTAAAGTCGCAGACAAGTGGATCAGCTGCAGCAATGCAGGAGAGTGTTATCGATATATTTCAGAATGTGAGTATCGGATTGAGATGCCGAATATGAGTGACTTTTGACCCGTCTTCCGTTCTCCAATCCCCTCAGGCTGTCAATGCCAAGGGCATGGTACGCGGTCCCACAGCGCTCATCTATGACGAGTCGATGAGCCAGCACCGATGTCTCTGGGATGAAACGCATCAGGAACGCCCCGAACGCTTTACGCGCACCATGGAAAGGTAACTACAATAGAAGCAGCAGCTGCAACTTCATTTGATTGCCATCTCTCTCACTCTCCCTGTTTGTACTTGTGGCAGGTGTCGGGAACTGAAGCTTGTCGAGCGTTGCTTGCAGTTGCCATCGCGTGCGGCCACAAAGGCTGAAATCCTTCAATTGCATTCTGCGGAGCATTACGAGTGCCTTGAGCGTACCTCGGGCGTTAAGGACGAAGAGTCTATGGAGGAACTGAGCTCCCACTATGATGCCATCTACATTCATCCGGTAAGAGAACAGAGAGAACTCCCTGCCCACCCCACTGTTGATACCATTGATCTACGGCAATCGTTAAACTGTATCGCAATATTTATAGTATATATGCATGTGTATGTGTAGAGAGTGCTGCGATAAGAACTGATTATCATGCAATCGCAATCAAGCTCAGCGAAGCGTAGATGATGTTTATAGTAAGACTGTACCAGGTAGCTCGGCTACAGCTGGATAGACATTCTCTATCTCTGTATATTGTAAACCGCAACTGGTGTGGCCTTTCACTGTGATTTCTAGTTCCAGACCAAGTTAAGATTAGCATATAGATAGACAGAGGCAGAGAGAGAGAAGAACGAGATATGAGATATATATGCATACAGTTTTTAGACTCAATTCTAGTGTAGATTTCAGTTAATGCGCAGTTGGATTTACTATAGGTTTGTTCGTTGTCTTTTGCTCGCCTTGTTTGACTTCTCTTTTACTTTATTGACAGTCCTTAGGATCTACTATCTATATACTATATAATATCTATCCATCTATCTATATGTATTCCTATACGTAGTATGTTTACTATATGTTCAGCTAGTATAGCTACACTTTCTCAACAGTCTCAACTTATTCCTTTACCCATGCTTATCTTATGGTCATCTTGTGTACCTTCTCTCTTGTAACAGTTCCTAGGGTCTACACTATCTATATTTATATTCTTGTACCTATGCTTAACCTATACATATGTCTTTTAAAGGTTCTTAGAGTTTCCTATGTATATATCTATTCCTATAAGAATTTGTATGTTATGCTTGCCTTGTATATTTTCTTTCTATCAACAGTCCTTTGGATTTACTATATATTTATATATATTCTTGTACCTATACTTATCGTATGCTCATCTTACATGCTTTATCTGTTTCTCTCTACTAAATCTATGTATATTTTTATAAAAATCTTTATCATATGCTCATCTTATGTACTTTGTCTCTCCACATTGCACTATATCTATATATATTCTTGTACCTATGCTTATCTTATGCTTAACTTATATCTTCTCACAGTCCTTAGGATTTGCTATGTACAATATATATCATCTATTCCTATAAGAATTTATATCTTATGCTGACCTTTTATATTTTCTTTCTCTCAACAATGCTTAGGATTTACTATATTTATATATATTCTTGTACCCATGCTTATTTTATGCAGATATTTCATACTATATCTATATCTACAGTTATATGAATCTTTATCTTATACTCAACTTATATACCTTCTGTCTCTCTCTCTCTCGCAGTCCACATTTCATCTTTCCCTACTGGCCAGTGGCTCAACCATCGACTTGGTGGATCAACTGTTGAGGGGGAAGGCGCAGAATGGCATGGCCATCATCAGGCCACCAGGTCATCATGCAATGAAGGCCGAATTCAATGGATATTGTTACTTCAACAACGTTGCACTGGCGGCACAGCACGCACTCGATGCACACAAGCTGCAGCGCATACTGATCATCGACTACGATGTGCATCATGGACAGGGCACGCAGCGTTTCTTCTACAATGACCCCAGGTGAGTGAGAGGCAGATTGATTCACATACAATTTGAGAGGATCTAACTGTTGTCTTTCTGTTGCACAGGGTGCTGTATTTCTCCATACATCGCTACGAGCACGGCAGCTTCTGGCCGAACCTGCAGGAGTCGGATTATCATGCGATTGGCTCTGGCCCTGGTACAGGGTACAACTTTAATGTGCCCCTCAATGCCAAGGGCATGGGCAACGGCGACTACTTGGCTATATTCCAACAAGTGCTGCTGCCCGTGACCTTGGAATATCAGCCGGAGCTGATTATCGTCTCGGCTGGTTATGATGCAGCACTGGGTTGTCCCGAGGGTGAAATGGAGGTGACTCCCGCATGTTATCCGCACTTGCTCAATCCACTGTTGCGTCTGGCCAATTGTCGCGTCGCTGTGGTACTCGAGGGCGGCTATTGTGTGGATTCCCTATCGGAGGGTGCCGCCCTCACGCTGCGCACTCTACTCGGCGATCCCTGCCCCGTGCTGGTGGAGCCCCTGCAAGTGCCCAGTGTGGAGCTGCGCAAGGCACTGCTCAATTGCATTTTCGTGCATCGTCCCTATTGGCGTTGCCTGCAGCTGCAGCAGACGTATGTGCCTGGTGAGACGGACATGACGACGTTGGAGACGGAGTCAAAGGAACAAGGCAAGAAGTTGCATCGTGTTATGCGCATTTGGATGGGCGGACCACCGCCAGCAGAGGGACCACAACGTTATCCAACACGCGGCACTTCGGCACAGCTGCCGCCAGAGGTGGTGGCCAGTAATGCGGCACGTTTGCGCATGCTACGCGCCGAGACACAACTGACGGTGCCAGCGATTCGTGTTTGCTATGCGTACGACGAGCAGATGCTGCAGCATTGCAATCTGCACGACGCAACGCATCCGGAGCAACCGAATCGCATACGACGCATTCATCAGTTGCATGAGGAGTATCAGTTGCTTGGACGCATGCATCGGCTGGCGGCACGTGCGGCCACCACAGACGAAGTGTGCCTCGCCCACACGCGGGCGCATGTTAATTCAGTGCGTCGTCTGCAGGATCGCAGCGAGGAGGAGTTGCAACAAGTGGGCGCGGCTTACAATTCGGTCTATCTGCATACACGCACCTTCGAGTGTGCCACACTCGCCGCAGGTGCTGTGCTGCAGGCTGTCGATAGCATTCTACGCGGTGAATCCCGCAGCGGCATCTGCAACGTGCGTCCACCGGGTCATCACGCCGAATCGCATCAACCGCACGGCTTTTGCATCTTCAACAACGTGGCGATTGCCGCGCAATACGCGATACGGGAATACAATCTGGAGCGCGTGCTCATTGTCGACTGGGATGTGCATCATGGCAATGGCACACAGCACATCTTCGAGTCCAACCCCAAGGTGCTGTACATTAGCATACATCGCTACGAGAATGGCGCCTTCTTTCCCAAGGGACCCGATGGCAACTACGATGTGGTGGGCAAGCAAGCAGGTCGCGGCTTCAATGTGAACATACCGTGGAATAAGGTGAGTAACGAACACACATAACTGATGATTCCTTTTGCTGATACTCCTTCCTCCACTTTGCAGAAGGGCATGGGGGATCTGGAGTATGCATTGGCCTTTCAGCAACTCATCATGCCCATTGCCTACGAGTTTGATCCACAATTGGTGCTGGTATCGGCCGGCTTCGATGCGGCAATTGGCGATCCACTGGGAGGCTGCAAGGTGACACCGGAGGGTTATGGTCTATTCACGCACTGGCTATCGGCGCTGGCCGGTGGCAGGATACTGGTCTGTCTGGAGGGCGGTTACAATGTCAATTCGATAGCATACGCCATGACAATGTGCACGAAGACGCTGCTGGGAGATGCGGTGCCAACGCCACAATTCTCGCTCAGCTCAGCACAACAACGTCCGCCCACGGTGGCCTTCCAGAGTTGCATGGAGACGTTGCAGCAGTGCCTGGAGGTGCAGGCGGAGCACTGGAAGTCACTGGTGTTCGGCTACAAGTTGCCTCAGTCTGCCGTTGGGGAGAACAACAACGAGGATTTTCTTGCTGCTACTTTGGAGCAGTTGAATATTTCAAATGACGATACACAGGGCGCCATCGGTGGCACAGTCGAGGAGCAGCCCGACTGCGGCCAGGAGCGGCCCAGCGGCAGCAAGCCCAAAGTCAAGGTAAAAACCCTGAGCGAGTTTATGGCCGAGCACAAGGAGGTACGATCTAGCGACGAATAGCGCAGCTGAAGATTTCCAATTAATTTCGTAATTTGCTCATTTCTTTTCTCTCTCCCCCTGTAACCCCCTTCCCCCATGCTCGCTCTCTATCTCTCTGTGTCTCTTGCACACAATCCGAACCCTTTGGGGGTCCCTTGGCAGGCACTCGAGCAACAGGAAATGTTTGCCATATATCCCCTCAAGAGCTGTCCACATTTGACTCTGCTGCGTCCGGAGGAGGCGCCAAAATGTAAGCGAAGATCACAACAACAAGAACAATCATGAAATATCCTGTTTACTCGCTCTAGTATCTTTCGCTATCTATCTCTCTATCTATTATTTATTTCCCTATTTTTTTTATATGTCATGTACTTTCCATTTCGCTTGTTACTGTGCTGTTTTGTTATTTTCGTTCAGTTTTATTATATGTTTTTTGCATATATATATTGTTAATATATTGCATGTATTGTACCTGCCGTGATTTTCTATAACATGTTTGTATATATGTGTTTAGTGTGTTAGTTATCGATCGATTGCTTTTCAATTACAAGGATTCAACGCCAGTCCTTTGCTTTACCCAGTTGCTGACCGTTTATTTGAATATAATATTTAATACTTATTAAGTATATGATATTTTGTACACATCTTGTACTTATACCTATGCTTACTCATCGTTGTTTCTTAAGAACAGCTTTAAATTGTTTTCAATTCTATTTCAAATGTTGTTCCCCCATATTTGTGTTTGTATATAACCTGTATTACATATATATTCAAGAGGAAGTCTGCTAGAAAATCATAAATGTATGTAGCAGTCGGAAAAAGGCATACCCGACCAGCAGCCCAGTTGATATAGTCATACGCATCCGTTTTTCTGTCTGTATGAACAATTATATCTCAGAAACTATAATAGCTAGGGTTACCAAATTCGTTGACTATTTGTTTTAATATGGCACATAAATAAAGCTTGTCTTAAAATATGGCCACGCCCCTTGCCTTTCCAGTAAATCGTTTAAAATCGATTGGCAAGCATGATTTTAAATCAAGAGTGTTCTTTTTAGTAGTTTTCTATTTTTATCTGCTTCCAAAGTGTTTGAAATGTGAAATTTGATTGTGATCGGATGATAAACAGAGAGTATTATAGAAATATATAATATTATTATATAGAAATATATAATATTATTATATAGAAATATATAATATTATTATATAGAAATATATAATATTATTATATTTAAGTGGGCGAAAAGGTATCGGTTATCGATTGCAGCTTTATTACTTGATTTTTTAAATGCGCTTTTTCTCTTTGAATCTGGAGTCCGGCTTTATATTATTTGTTGCTTTGCTTTTGGTCTTTTTTACTCAATATCACTTGACTAATTCAATTTCCTTTTCCTTTTCCAAGCAGCAGTAGATACAAGTGTCGCGTGCGGTGTCTGCGCCTCAACGGTGGAGAATTGGTTGTGTCTAAGTTGTCAGACCATCGGTTGCGGTCGCTACATCAATGAGCACATGGCGGAGCATTGCCGGCAACACATGCATCCACTTGTGCTGAGCTTCAGGGATCTGTCTGTGTGGTGTTATGAGTGCAGCGCATACCTTGATCATCCACTGCTCTATGTATATCAGAATCTGGCTCATCAGGATAAGTTTGGAGAACCAATGGCTTGGACGCACAGCTGTCCACAGCGTGCGGATGGTTGTTATCCCATTGAGGACAGTAGCAGCAACAGCAACACCGGATACTGCCTGCAATTGGAGCACGATAACTGACCCTTGGTGTTGCGTGTGCTGAACGTCCTCACGGATATACTGTGCACGCTTTGTCCCCCACTTCGACGGCTGCTGCAGTTCGTTGGGGAGTTCATGTCGCCGCTGCTGGAGCGCATTTATCTCAAACTGCTCAACTACTTTCTGGCTAACTGAGCCGCAGCCTCAATCTTTTTACATACAAAACGAAAGACCAGACAAAAGTGACGATAAAGATAAAACTAAATTTCAAACCGTTGAAGCTAAAGAAGCATCGCTGACATTTAAATTATTGTTGACTAGGAAGAGATAGGTAAGATTTGGTATGCCCGTACTCGCCTCCTATTATTGCTCCCTCTAAAATATGCATATACAAATTGTTAATGAGAAAAAAAAGAAAAAAATAAATACAAAAATGTTATCAATGTAAAAAATTGAATAATAAAGCATCGCGATGATATTTGTAAATTATTTAATATACCAATTCTCTCTTGAGTTGATAACGCAAAGACCCTCTCTCTCTCTGGGTACTCCTTGCTATTATAATGAGGTGTATAAGGGATCTATACTCAATATAAGTATAATCAAAACAGATTCCAATTGAAATTGAATGAATCTACGGGTACTTTATAAGGTTTTTATTAGTGTAGAATTCAACTCGATCTAAAAAGTATAATGAAAATATATTTCTCTCTTTCTGGGTACTCCTTGGGTTTGTATGGGGTATAGTAAGCGATCTATCAGTATCGATTCTACCTATATCTAAATAGTATAATCAAAATAGAATCCAAAACACTTGACATTCGAATCTTCAACTGAAGAACAGTACATTTATTCAGTGAATTACCTACATGCAACAAAATTAAATGATATATTGAAGAATTGATGACTTATCTACTTCTTTTTTGCTTGTTTCGCACGCGATTTGTTGTTCGCTTGCGCTTTGCGTTTGTTTGCCTTCTGTTTTGTCCTGGGACGTCGTTCGCTATCGCTCTCACTGTCACTGTGACTCTCAATCTCGCTGTCCTCCTCCTCGCTGTCATCATCGGAGGCTAAGTCGTCCTCACTGTCGCTGTTGTCAGGTGCGGCAGATACTTTTGATTTGCCTTTTGACTTTGATTTCGGCTTTGCTTTGCTGGGCACCTTTGCGTCCTCATCGTTGCTGCTTTCATCTTCATCATCATCATCATCATCACTGGCATTCACCTCCGCATCCTTTGCATCTCCGTCGTACTCAATGGACACAAAGGTACGCGGTTTCAGTAGTTCTAGCTCAGCGTCATCCTGTTTGCTTGTTTGTGGCTGCGGCAGGGGCTTCTGTACTTGTTGCTTGGCTGTGTCGGCGTTACGCTGTGTTTGGCTTGGCTTGCCAAACTGCTTAGTGTCCAGCAGTCCCAGACAGGTGGGTCGACAGTCGATGTTGCCGCAAGCAATCTGCTTCAGTTCCTTTTCTTCGATATTACAGCTCCAGATTTTGATTTCCCCAGCACTGTTGACGGGTCGGGGAATCAGTAAAAGGAAACGACAAACTCGACGCGAGGGTTTCACTCACCTGGAGATGGTCGCCAGTGCCTCATTAAGATAGGCCATGCCCTTGACTCGCGTTTCGTGTGTTACTATCAGCGTGGGCTGTGCAGGAGAAGCAACAAATGAAGTTAAAGTAAGAAAGAAGGTCTAGTATCGATTATACTTACTGGTGTATCGTCATCGGAATCTGCACCCAGTGAGATCCAAGCAATGCTGCCGTTCTCTAAGCCCACCAGGCAATCGACTTCACTCAACCAGGTTACACAGATGGGCTTCGATGGGGTCTTGGTGTGTCGCAGCACGCTTGCTGTCTCGATGTTCCAAATCTCAATTGCAAGTGGACCACTTAGAGTGAAGTGTTTACCATCCGTAGACCATGACAGACAATCCGGTGAGCTGCCCAGTGTACGTTTGCTCTTCAGGTTCGTCCTGTATGCCACACGTCCCTTAACCAAGTTCCAAGTGTTTAAAATCTGGTCGCCGCCCAGGGACAATGCTAGACGGCTGCTTGGATGGCAGGCAATGTGTGTTACCGGACTGCCAGCATGTGCCTTGCGCCAATCGCCTTCCGTTGTCCAGGTGCCGACGCGCGTGGCCATCATGTGTCCATCGGCACTGGCCGACAACAGATGCGTCAGGTCCGGTGAGAAGACCACAGCGTTCACGGTGCCTGTGTGCGAGTGCAGAATATGTGATTGCTTGCGCGTACGCATATCGTAAATAAAGATGCGATCATCACTGCCACCACTGGCCACCCATGGTCCTTGCACGGCCACGCACTTCAGCGAACCGGCATGCGATTTGTCGGCAAACGTCGCCTTCAACTGCACTTTGTCGTCGTTCTGCACCAGCTGGTAGCCGAGCAGGAAGTCCGTGTATGTTCCGACAATTATTTCGATATCGGGCAACATTATTTTATCCTTCAATTCCATCCGGGGGAAATTAATATAGTTTCTGCTGTGCGCTTGGTCAGATTTCAAATTGTTTACGCTCAACACGTGCAGCTGGCTTGGCACAGCTGATAAGCAATTGTAATCGAGTAAGAAAGTTATCGATTGTTACGAAGCGCACGCAAATTTCAAATTTGAGCGCATCTTCGATATCCAATTGTACGATACATTTTTTCGATTTAACTTTTGAATCCTTTAAAGTTTAAAGGATATGTATTTTATTTAAAGCTTAAAATAAGTTATCAATTCAATTAATATTATTATAGAGAATCATTAAAAAATATTATTACTAATAAAAATACAGTTAATAAAATATGAGATTTTACAACACTTCAAATTCAAAATTGTAGTGCTGGATGACGATTTAATTTTAAATCGATTTGATCGAATTGTTTATATTGATTATCGATTCATTGCTCGAAATGGAATACGTTTAAAAAGCTTAGTGGACAACGAAAATGAATGTCATAAATCTGAAATAACTTTAATTAATAGTTAGAGTTTTCTAAAAACCTAACTGGAAATCCTAGCAAGCTCAATAATTAAAAATAATTTGTATGAATATATGTAGTTGCCTACTCCCTACCATTATATCTCTGATGTCTCTATAAACGACAAGTGAGAAGGCTTTGAAAAATAATTTTAAAAATAAAATCAGTATATAGGTTCTGCATCAAAATTACCGGAGATTTCTTTGTGCTGAATTTTAAAATTTACTAAATCTGAAATTTTACATTGGGCCGCAAAATGACATTACTGAATGTGATTATGGGGCAATGTCCCCTAAATTTGTGTAGGATAATCGGATTTAAACAACTGGTTGGTAGCGATGAGATGGAAATTTTACGTATATGTATATTAATTAATTTATCTATTTGGTCATACAGCGCAATTACCGGGTTGCTGTTGTCGGCGCCGGTGGTGGCATTGGTCAGCCACTGTCGATGTTATTAAAGAATAACACATTAATCACGGACCTGGTGTTGCATGATGTACAATTGGTTAAAGGAGTTGCTGCAGATCTGTCGCACATCTGTACGGCGGTACCGGTGAGGGCATTTGAGGGTGCAGATCAGTTAGCAACCGCCGTTAAGGGTGCCGACATAGTTATCGTAACAGCCGGTGTGGCACGTAAGCCGGGCATGGATCGCGCAGCCCTCTTCGGAGTGAATGCCGATATTATTGCCAAATCAGCGAGTATTATTGGTCAAAATGTTCCCAACGCCCTGATCGCAATCGTTACAAACCCGATCAATTCAATGGTACCCCTCGCTGCCGAGGTGCTCAAAAAGGAATGTGCTTACGATCCGAAACGTCTCTTTGGCGTAACAACACTGGACGTCGTGCGTGCCCAGACCTTCATTGGCGGTATCCTGTGTTGCGATCCGGTTAAGGTACAGATACCGGTAATCGGTGGACATGCCGGCCACACCATTTTGCCCATTATATCGCAGTGCAAACCGTGCTTCTCGGCCGATGACAAGTGCAAAGAGTCGGTTATTAAACGCATTCAATTTGGTGGTGATGAGGTTGTCAAGGCCAAGGATGGCAAGGGTTCTGCTACCCTATCGATGGCCTTTGCTACGGCCCGATTTGCCAATGCCCTGTTGATGGGCCTGGCCGGCATGCAATCACCCATCGAGCCCGCCTACGTTGAGTCTAAGGTGACATGCGCTAAGTTCTTTTCCACTCCCCTTACTTTTGGTACAACTGGGATAGCTTCTAATCTCGGGCTACCCGATATGACCGCAGATGAAAAGTGTGCTCTTGATAAATGCATTACAGAGTTGAACAAGTCCATTGAGCAAGGTATTAACTACTTGGATAAGAAGAAATAATCCTTCTTTCTGCTGTACGAATATATAATACTACAATACTACTTCGATAAGAAGAAATTGTCCTTTTTTTTCTGCAGCACGAATATATAAAATGCAGTTTTTAAAAAATAATTCATAAAATAAGTTGGTCTTACGTATTCCATATTGTTAAAGGAAACTGTAGCAGCGTCAGTTATTGGTTTGCAAATACAATCGGGTCAACTTAATGGCAGGTATACGGTACGGTAGAGCACTTAACATACAATATACCTCAGTCACCAATTCCAGCAAGCGATCGATGATAAGAAAAATTTCAACTTGCAATAAAAAGGGAGAACGAGGCAAGAAAAGAGAAGACAACGATGGAGAAGAGGAAGAAGGGGAGTAGTAGGAGCAGTACAAGATCTTTTGAATTTGAATCATTCTACCTTCGCTGTCGCAGAATCCTCCAGCACAACAACTGCAGCACCTGGTGCACCTTGGCATACTGCTAGTTGCTGGCATAAGCTCGCTGCTCTTAAGTAGTCCAATTGCCGCTCTGGACAGACATAACGGTCACGGGGAAGAGCTGCGCTGTGCTGCTCTTCACTCTGGCGCCAGTTTGAAACCCTAGATGGAGGCAGGTCCTTTCAGCCGGGCTGCTTCTGCGTTTATCTGACGAACGCAATCAGGGTCAGTCCCAGGCCCCAGACGTGCCCCCTCGGCCACTCGCCCCTCGGGTTCGCAGCGACAACGTCAGCTCGTGATCGTCAGACCTTTTGTTGGCTATTTTTTTGTTGCTTGAAACTTAAAACCACTTCATTTGTGCCCCGGATCTCAAGCTAAAGCAGAAGCAGAGCGTAGGGGAGGGGTTGGGTAAAGATTGAGTATGGGGTTGGAGACCCACTTGGCAGGACAAACAAAGCTTGGCGTAGCGTTGCCGTGTCAGAAGTTCGCACAAAACTTGTGAACTTGTCGACGGTTTCTTGTGTGTGTGCTGGTACTGCGAGAGTGCATTCTTATCAATGAGATACTCTCGTCTGGACAGGGTACTAGCAGTTATATATTAGCATTTAGACGAGTACGATTAGTTTCAAGAAAAGTTTTAATCGTCTAGATTAACTGGTATAACCCATTGAAGTTGAACTTGATGGACGAAGTAAGGGTTTTAGTTTTAAGTACTGACTATCAGTACTATTATTCCTACTATTTTACTCTTCACAGATCAAAGAAGTATCAATTATAATAAGCTTAAAGCAAACAAAGGTATAAGCAAATCTATCTTTCTTTTTCTATTCTGAAAACCCTCTCCCCTTTCTTATTTGGTCTTCACTTGCACATCAAACATGAATAAAGGATTTTGTATAAGCATAATGAATTATACATAGGTATATCACATAGGTATATCACATAGGTATTTCACATAGGTACATCACATAGGTACTCACAGAAGTGTAGATCTGTCTGTAGTGTATGCGAACTTTGGCACACATCGACCTTGTTCGCTTCGCTCTCGTTCCTTGTTTTCTTCTACTCAAAAGGTTTGCGGCGCCGGAAATCGCGCAGACTGTCAACCAATTAGCCCGGCAGCTGCTGCGATCGTCACGCCCACTAAGACGCCCGCCATTTTGCACAGCAGGCCGGAATCGGGAAGCAGGAACCAGCAGCCACAAGCCAGAAGACGTTGAGCTCAAAACTACCCTTGAACTAAAATGGCGTGACTCGGCGATGGGGCAACGTCGCATGGCGGTAATGAGGCATCTAGATAAGCGCGACCAACATGCATGGATAATGTCCAATAAGTGCAGCGATAAAGTATATACGTAATAGGGTATACGGTGTATAGTATATGCTATATTGTATTGTCCCTCATGTGTTCATGGGGTCAATCAAAGTTGGCCGCAGCTAATGTATAAACAATAAAAACCTTTTAGGCCACCTTAATGGCCAAAAGGCAATTGCAGGAAGTTTTTGGGGCACTGACGCAGTGGCAGTTGTACTGTGGCACGTGGCGGCTGGACTGGACTGGCCTGGACTGGACTGGCTGCCAGCTAGTATGTTCCTGAAACGAAAATGCCGCAAGAGAAGTCTGTGGAAGAGAAGTCTATGGCTGGCGATCGATGGCATCGCCTGTTGGACACGTTGATCATCTTTAGACGCAGTCTCATCTATCAAACGAAGGAGTTCTTTCAGAACTCAACGCTGCACGGTGTGCGGTATATAGCGGAAACGGGTCGACCAATTGGTGAGAAGTTCATGTGGTTCTGTTTCACATCGATTGGAGCCGTCACGGCGCTGGTCATCATCATGAGTCTATGGGAGAAATTTCAAACGAATCCCACCATCACCGGCCTGGACACGGACTTTCACAATCAGAACGTTGTCTTTCCCACAACTGTGGTCTGTCCGGAGGCGGCCTTCGATCACGATAGGTCTTATCGTGAGGTCTACAAGACCTTGGCGTAAGTCGAAGGGCTTTTCGATATATAGAAGTAATAGCTTTCTCTGCCTTCCCCTCTCTTTATCTTCCTGCTTCTTTTCCTCTTTCTGTTTCTCTTTATTTACCTCCACCACTACCTCTACCTCTACCTCTACCTCTACCTCTACCTCTACCTCTACCTCTACCTCTACCTCTACCTCTACCTCTACCTCTACCTCTACCTCTACCTCTACCTCTACCTCTACCTCTACCCCCTACCCCTACCCCACCTCTACCTCTACCTCTACCTCTACCTCTACCTCTACCTCTACCTCTACCTCTACCTCTACCTCTACCTCTACCTCTACCTCTACCTCTACCTCTACCTCTACCTCTACCTCTACCACTACATCTACCACCCACTCTCCCCCTCTCTAGCAATTATGACAAGGAGAAGGCGCAGGTGTTTGCGCCCTTTCTGGATCTGCTGACATCGCTTAACTTCGATAACATACGAGATGCAGAATTGCTGGCTAAATCGATACCCGCCGACCTGCTCGCCGATAACAGCATACGTGAGTGGGCCTTTCGAGCGCAAATCTCCTGCGAGAATGCCCTGATGGGCTGCAAGTATCGCGACGAGGACATTGTATGCTGTGAGCATTTCGAGCCCGTCTACACCGAGCACGGCTTTTGCTATGCGTTCAACAGTCGCTTCAAGTCCACTGCGAAAGAGGAGTAAGTGCAGCTGACTCTCTCTCTCTCTCTCGTGGGCTCACTCTAACCTTACTTTGTCATCTTCCAACAAGCGTCAAGACTGGTGCTCCTCATGATCTTTACGAGACAGACAAGAAGTGGGCGCTCTCCTTTGTGCCCAACGGCACAGCGCAGGTAAGTCTGCCTTGCTTATCGATATTTATAAATCGATATATCGATAATGTTAGCACAAGTTCAGTTCTATAATTGTGTGTGAGCTAGAGAATAATTTAGGGAACTACTTGTAGGTAGAGCTGGGCTACTATCGATTTCGATATTTTTGAATAAAATATTCAATACTATCGCAAAAATCAATTACAAATTTGTGGTATCACGGATTATCGATTTCAAAGTCGTTAAGCCAGATTTGACTTATTTTACATCTTTAGCTTTCCCAAACCTGTGGTTCCAAGAATATATATATATATTTAAAGCTGCCAAACTCACTTTTCTTTATAATAGTGATGGACACTATCGCTTACTATCGAAACTAAAATCTCTATAGTGATCTGTTACACAAATATTCGATATATCGGCACAACACTACTAGAAGGTCTAACCACTGCTCTCTCTCTCTCTCTTGTCAGGTCTATATCTTCTCGAACGAGGAGTATTTCGGAGCCGATTTCAATGCACAGATCGACTGGGCCGAGGACACACTGGTGGAGGTGCGCATATCGAAGAAGAACACGTACACAACAGACGATGCGCGTCAGTTGTCGATTGGGCAACGCAAGTGCATCTTCAAGGATGAGGTGAAGCTGAGCTACTTTCCGGAGGATTATACCTTCTCGTCTTGCATGAAGCAATGCCGCATGGCGAAGGCCATCAAGCTGTGCAAGTGCAATCCGCCGTTTTACAAGCCGATAAGTAAGTCGAACATCACTCCCACTCCCACTGATTCCCTCCTTGTCCTCCAGATAATGTACCCATGTGTGCAGTCAAGGATTTCTCGTGCCTGAACGACTATAAGCTAAACATAACCAACATCAAGGACTGCCTCCAGTGCGAGCTCAGCTGCTCCAAGACGGTCTTCAATATCGACAAGCTGATGAAAGTGTAAGTGGGAGTTTGCTTCGATATAGATCTGTGCTACATACTCGTATATCTGCTATGTATATATTCCCGAAACTTTAGCATGGATCGCGCTGATGTCTCGGGAGTGCTGGTGGAGTTCCTCACCTGGCCCATTATACGCTACAAGCGTGAGGTGCTCTTCGGCTGGGTGGATCTGTTGGTATCCTTTGGCGGCATTGCCAGTCTCTTTCTCGGTTTCTCGCTGCTCTCCGGCGTCGAGATCATCTACTATTTCACACTGCGTGCCTGTTGCATGGTCTACAAGAATCGGGTGAGGATCGGGTGTTCCGAATGCGCTGCCTTCTTTTCTTAAGTTGCTCTCTCCTTCTCTCCTTGTCTCTCTCTCTCTCTTTAGCAAGAGCTGCATGAAATCGAGGAGCGCATACGCCACGAACCTCCGCCTGCCATTGATCTGCATCTGAAGCTTAGATCCTACTCCAATCCGACCTCCAGCTCTGCCACGTCTAGTTCGGCTGTGCTGCTAGTGCAACCGGCGGACGGGGGCGAGAAAGGCCCAGATCAGGGTCATCTGGCAAGGCAGCGTAAGAATGAAAAGGTATATTCAGAACATACAGTTGATAAGGCACTCAGCACTCAGTTCAATTCTATCGCAGGGTTATCTCAACTACTCGAGAAGTCTTTATCGCACACCCAAGGTACTGCCGCAGCACGGCCTCGATCGCAGTAAGGACAAATGGCAATACGATCATGGACAATATTTACCCTGACCCCCTGGACAAACATGTAACGTGCGGAAATCAATAATAAATCGTTTATCGAATAATAATGGGCAACATAAATACTGAATATCAGTATAAATGTAATCGAATTATTATTGGCAACATACACAATGAATATATATATGTAATCGATTAATAATCCACAATATTAGTAATGAATATCAATTTATATGTTATCGATTACTTAACGAAAACTTTAATAATGAAAATTGATTTAAAATGGAATCGAATAACCATCAGCAACATAACTAATGAATAAATTTTTTTTTTGAAATCGATTAAATCTCGATAACTAATAATGAATAGCGATTTATGTGTAATCGATTAGTTATCAGAAACATCGTTACCAAATAAATTATCGCAAATATAAGTAATGAATATCCATCAATAATGAACATCGATTCATATATCATCGATAAATTATCGAAAACAAAAATAATGCATATCGATTTAAATGTAATCGTTTATCAATTGGCAACATAACTAATGAATACCAGTTTATATGTAGTCGGTTAAATCTTGGCAACAAATAATGAATAGCGATTAATGTGTAATCGATTAATTATCGGTAATATTAATAATCAGTTCATTATCGCAAATATATATAGTTAATATTAATCAACAATGAATATCGTTTTAAATGTTAAATCGACAGCATAACTAATGAATATCGATTTAATCTCTGCAACAACTAATAAGTAGCGATGTATGAGTAATCGATTTATTGTCGTCAACATAAATAATCAGTTAATTATCGCAAATATATATAATGAATATCAATCAATAATGAATATCGATTCAAATGTAATCGATTAATAATCGACAGCAAAATTAATGAATAGCAATTTATATGTAATCGATAAAATGTCCACAGCATCAATAGTAATGAATATCAGTTTGTACCAATCAATGGATATCAATTGATAATCAATTATGATCAATTATAATCAATTAATAATCGAAAACTTAAATAATGAATGATAATATCCGAATATATATCGTTAATCTGCAACGCAATCACAACCCGAAATCGCTTTGAATTATCGACTTCAGTTTCGTACAAGCCGCTACAGTAGTATATATATATATAAATGGGTTCTATATATTATATGCGCACCGTACAATAAATACTCAAATCGTTGTTGCAAGTGCTCTTGTTTTTGTTGTTGCTGTTGTTGTTGTCATTGTTGTTGTTCCTTTGCCTAATGAACTACGCTGTGCCGCGTCGCGCTGCCCAATTAAACAAGTTTCGTGCTGCATATTTACTTGGCGGCAAGTTCACTGCACTGCGCCTACACACCAACCTCCCTCTGCCCCCCTCCCCCCTCGCCAGGCAGAGTAACTAACCACAGCCAGAGTTGCAACCCCCAAAGTCGCCCCAACCGGCAAAGGCAAAAAGCATTTTTCAGTTAACAACGTTGCCGGGTCATTGTTAATTCCCTAGACCAGCCTCCCCACAACCCCACACACCCCGCTTCCCCCTGCCGCTGCCCTGCGTCTTGCCAACAGGTGTGTAGTTGTAGTTGTAATTGCAGTTGTAAGTGCGCGTAGTACGCGCGCTCCTTGCCGGCTTGCCATGCCATGCCGCGCCGTGCCGTGCTATTCAATGTATTTGCTGCCTGCCTGCCTGCCTGCCTGTCTGGCCTGCAGGCGTTCGTGGCGTATACGCGATTTCTGCAAATGAATGAAAGCCAAAGTTGCCGCCGCACACACAGTTCGTTTGCATGAATGGCAGCGTCAACGGCAGGCGGGCGGCTCCACTCACTTTGAGTGCCATTGCAGAAGCCACTGAAGCCACCAGCACCCGCACTAGGCCTGTCCTGCCTGCCCCTCTCTGCACTTTCCACTTAACTCTTTTTCTCTGTGAGCTTTTAACAGCTTTCAGCTAGCAGCTTGATCGGAAGCTGCAAAGGGAGTGGGAGGGGGGGAGAGGGAGAGATTAGTTAGTATATTGCAATAGGAAAAGGAAATCTATAAACAGAAATTGCTCAACTTAGTTTGAGTTCAGTCATTCAAAATGTGCAGATATTTCTCTTTTTGTTTAAATCTTAAATGAAGATATTCTTTTTATAAAATATATTATATATTTACTTATTTATTCACTGCATATTTATATATTTTTATATTGTTCTTTTACGTTTAAAGTGGAAGTATTTCCGGTTGATTTGTTTAGGGTTAGTTCAGTTTTGGGTTTCAGTGTTTGCGGGCATGTTGACAATGTGAACACGCCCAAACACCGTCACACACACACACAAGCAGACACACACACACACAACACACACGCAGACACACACAGAATCACGCAGACAGACACGCAGACAGACAGACACGCAGACAGACAGGCAGACAGACCGGCAGGCAGACAGACCGGCACAGGCATGCATAAATAAATTTAGCAAAGTTAATTGAAATAATTACGTTTTGGGGCGTGTTTCGTTCTGGACCTGCTGCTGCCACTGCTGCTTTAGTCTCTCTGTCTAAGGGTAGTCGCAACATGGCATACTCTATAAGTCATTTAGGTTTATTAACTACAATATATACTCACATATATAAAGCATATTAAGAGAGGGTTCTTTGGTGTCTACTCTGCAGTTTACTAAGTGTATTTGTGAATAGATTTCTATTTTAGATTATTCAGTCAATAATAAATAACTAAAATAAAAATACTTACTGCTTGGCCAAGCAGCTTAATACCCTTACATGACACCCTAACAAGTTAAGGTGCTTATTGGAGAAGTTTTCGCCTCACAAGCTTGTTGAAATTTCAAACAAATCAAAATTTAATTTAATTTCGTTTCCTCATTTTATGCATTGTACTTGCTCACAATTACATACAATACACACACACACACACACACACACACACGCATGTATACACACACACACACACACAGCTTCCCCCCACACACACACTCACACACACACTCTTAGATCCGTCTGTCTTGAGCAGTTTTGAAGGAAGTTGTTGGCGTCAGTCGATGCGATTGTTTCTCGCGTTGGCCGACGGGGCGTATACGCAATGGCAATGGCTGCAGAGCAGGGATAGAGTGAGTTTGTAATGGGTATGAGGGCGGGGATGCTGTGATGGGGGCGTGAGTGTAAACGGAAGCGGAAACGGAACGATTGTGTAGCACAGTGTGCAGTGAGTATGAAAAAATTGCACTTGTGTAAAACATGCAGCGACAACAATAGCGGACAACAACAAGAGAGAAAGAGAGAGAGAGAGGGGGGGGAGAGGTAGAAAAAATAAAAGAACAGCAAATAAATGTACGCAAGAAAATGGCGGCAAGCAAATGAGCAAGCAGTAAATGAGCAATGAAACTGAGATGGGAGTAGAAAATACGAGAGTAGAGGAGGCAAAGGGGTAGCAGTGCGGGAGGTGGAGGGTCAGAGGGAGGTAGTCTAGCTCTGGGTCTGCGGCCTGATAGACAGTTTAATTAAGATTGCAAGGATAATGCACACAAATTAAGCTCATGAAAAACTGAAATTCAAAAGTTTCCTTGCAAGAAAAACTCAGGCCAAAGCAAGTGAACGAGAAGCAGAGGGGCGTGTCAAAGGGGGGAGTTGGGGGTAAGTTCTAAGTCTAAGTGATTCGTTTTAGAGCTGGCATTAAGCACGGTCTTATATTGCACGTCTTATATTGCTGGCGATTCTCGATTTCAAGCTGAAAGCGCACACGATTTTCGGATGAATTTATTGAAATCAATTTTCGTACAACTGCCATCAATAAAACCGAATGCGAGAGTGATAAAGAAAGAGATGGCAAGTGTGTATAGAGGGAGATAGAGCGAAAAAGATAGAGAGAGAGAGTGGAAAGAGGGGAGAGATGTGGGTGATGGTGCAACATGCTTGCAGCGTCTAAATAGATTTCAAAGTCGGCAGCAAAAAGTGTATCAGCTGTAAGTGGCCAAGTAGAACAGCGAGCCAAGGTGCGAGGGTTGCTTAAAAGGTTGTAAGAAATAAGTGTTGCACGGAATTGAAGAATCGATAAACCTAGAAGAGACTTTAGATGAGGAGCCAGCTGATCGTGAAGGGAGATAGAGAAGGAGGAAGGGACAGGGTGAAGAGAGATGGATGACAAAAAGATCGATAGAGAGAAAAAACAGAATGAAGGGTTTTTATTTGCTCTGATTGTTCCTATAATAGGATCTAGGATATATGTAGTTGTTCGACTTTAATGAAAAGAAAAAAGTATACCTCAAAAACTGTCTAACCTTGCTTGGAACTGATAAGTTAGGTTATTTAGAAAATTGACACTAGTCTTCACTCAAAAACCTTTATTTCGGTTGATTGTTCCTATGGCAGCTATATGTTATAGTGGCCTGATTTTGATGAAATTGTATATGCATATTATTTTTATAGAAAAAGTCAGATGTAGTAAATTTGGTTGCAATATATTGAAAAATAACAATAATCGGCCGATAGTATGCACGATATATCGTTCCAATCTGGCTCTTTTCCACTTATATACAGCGTACGGCAATAAGAAGCTTGTGGTCACAGTTGCATTAAGATAGACAGACAGACAAACTAACATACGGACACACAAACAGACGGACAGGGCAAGATCGACTTCTCTGTTGATCCTCATTCTAAAAATATAAAATATATACTTTACAGGGTCGAAGATGTTTGATTAGATGCGTTACGAACTACAGGGCAAAATTAATATATAATATATATAAATATATATATAATAGGACTCAGAGGGTGAGATATGATGAGAGAAGAGTATTTAAAATACAACAAAGAAAAGAAAGTAAAAGTGGGATAAGAAGAGAGAGAGAGGGTAAAAAAAAAGAAATAGTGAAATAGATGAAAATAGAAGAGACTAAAGACTTGGAGAGAAAGAGTGCCAAAAACTAAAATAGAGACGAGAAACTATCGATAACAATTCGATAAATCCATAAGATCGTATCTAGAAAATTTCTCTGGCACATCTCGCATCCTGTTGCACTCACTCAATGAGCTGAAACGACCCTCGTGCTCCGATTGCAACCACAAACAGCGTCGGGCGAACGCCAACGAAATCCATTTGGCACTGACAACATGGCAAGTGCCTTCTTCGCATCCGCCACTGCCTGCGCCTGAAGGAGCACCAGAGAGAGAGAGAGAGTGCTAGAAGCAAGAGGGGGGTTGGGGAGGGGGCAGGGTGAGCACGCAGAGGAGGACGTGAGCAATGCTTTGCTATTGCTGCTCGTGCATTGATTGCATTGACTTTTGGCTGCAAGTCTATCGACCACGACGACGCACATTGTCTTTTTGACCGCGAGAGAAGGAGAGAGAGAGATAGATAGAGAAGGAGAGGAAGGGAGAGAGGGGGGCATAGTAAATGCAATGCCAATGTCGAGTGCGAATGCGAATGCTAAAAACAAAAGTAAATGCACTGCGTGTGTGTGTGAGAGTAAGTGTAAATATATATGTGTGTGTGTGTGTATGTTGTGCCTGAGTGCGTGTGCGTGTGATCTGCTTGCTACGATTAGAAAATGATTTACACCTCTGGCAAGGATAGAACTGGCTGTGGCTGCCGCAGAGACAGAGATGGAGAACGAACGGGGGCAGTGCGAGAGAGATAGAGAGAGAGAGCGAGAGAGAGAGAGAGAGAGAGAGAGGGAAAGAGAGGGAGAGAGTGGCAGAGCGGCAGGCAGGACAGAGAACTCAAGCTGGCACCGGCCTGCACGGACACGAACGGACTTGCACTGCACTGTCTCAGAGCTTGCTGCATGAAGCTGGAGCTGAAGCTGGAGCTGGAGCTGCAGCCTGGGCATGCTGTGCAGCCTCGTACTATGCAATTACACATTTTATTATTATTAACGTTAATGTCGCCCCTGGGATGGCTCTGACACCCGCCGCCAGCTGCACACAGCCCCCCCGCTTCCCCCTCTTGTTTGCCTCGCCTGCTGCTGCAGAATGCCAGCGATTGCACATAAAAGGCGCTTATTAATAAGAAATTGCCATAAACTATGTTCAACTACAGCAACAACAATAACAAGACACCACAGCAACAGCAACAATAACAAGCAGACACTACAATAACAACAACAACAACAACAACAGAGAGAAACTGCTAAGTAGCTAAGCAGTGCGGAGCAGCTTGGGCAACTTTAGCCCAAGTCGCCTCAGATTGTTGCCCAATTCTGTTGCAATAAAACCTCTTCGAAACGTTAATATTATATACTAAACCAGGAAGAAAGACTACATTTGGCATACCGAATATTTTATACTCTAGCAGGTTCTTATTTCCTTCAATCGTTGCTATACTGTACTATATATAACGGTGCAGAATTGAGTGGTATTGTGTATATTCAATATTATGTCTTTAAGTAAAGTTATTTCTAAAATGAGAACAGCTCTTCATACAAAAACCTTCATTTCGTCTGATTGTTCCTATGGCATTTAATTGAAATTTAATATGCAAATTATTTATATAGGTAAAGTTCGATGTAGTAAATTTGGTTGCAATAACTTGATAAATAACAAAAATCTTCCGATAGTTTGTATGGCAGCTATACGATATATCGATTCGATTCGGCTCGTTCTGACTTATTTGCAGCATGGAGCAATAAGAAGCATGTGTGCCAAGTTTCATCAATGTAGCTTTAAAGCTGAGAGACTGACAGACAATTATGGGTAGATCGGCTTTCGTGGTGATGCTGATTTAGAATATATAATATATACTTTATGGAGTAGATGTTTCCTAAGGTGCGTCGCAAAAATCACTTCTAAGTGAGAGGGATAGGTAGATATAATAGCAAGCTAACTATATGATAAAGCAAAAAGGTATATGTCCAAAACTTATGTTATTGAGTTGCGGATGTGGTGGGCGTGGTAGTCAACCTTTTAAACAATTTCGAATGACAAATGATATACAGCAACATGCCTGCCAAATATGGTGTTTCTAGCCTTTGTAATACCTGAGATCCTTGCGTTCATACAGACAGGCGGACAGAAAAGATCAAAAATATATAAAATCTATTTTATATACATACATATGTATGTATACGTACCTGCTCTGCCTGATACATACTTTTGCACAAACTTAGTATACCTCATCTTGCCACAACCGAAGGGTATAAAATGCAGAAGAAATTGAAATCGTGAAGGAAGCAATATACTTCTCATTTATTGTGTGTTCACACTGTAACCAGCACTCATTAATTACGTACACACATACACTTGAACTGCATTTACTAGAAATTGTCTCCCATGTTGCCCCCTTCTTCTCTTTCTCTCCTGCCCCTCTGCTGTTTGAGCTCCTTTTGACCAACTGGCTGCACTAATTTGGTATGCATCGGTTTTGGCTCTTCCGACCTACATTTGCTTTTGGAAATTTGGCTTAATTGCATTTTGTGTGATCAGCGAGGCGCACACACACACACACACACAGGCACAGACAAGCACTCACATGCATACACCCCGCTCACTCACTCTTACATATAGATACTTGTCGTTGTTGTTGTTGTGCGAGCAGAGCCTGAAACAGCTGTGACACAGCATTGCCAGAGAGAGAATGGAAGACAGAGAGAGAGTGAGCAAGGACTGAGAGAGTTTGGCAACACTGAACTGAGAGAGCGCCGTTTAAGCTGTGCTTAGCGCCAGCCAAGCCGTAGCCGAAGTCGAAGCCGACGTCGACGTTGATGCCGGCGAATGCGCGGCAAAATGAAACGAAGGAACGAGCGAGCGAAACAGCTGAAGCCGACGCTGACGTTGACGCTGGCAGCGGGAATCGACGCTTTGTTGCAGTTTACGCTGTTTGGCTGCGCTTTGTGTATGGAAAGTAAATCAAGCTGGCGACGTCGTCGCATGCAACGCTGACGTCGTCGTCGACGTCGACGCTTAACATATTTTATGATGTTGGAAACCAGTAATAAAGTCGGAAGCGTTGCCAGCTGCAATGCACATGCACACACAAACACACACACACACCCACATGGGCTCTCTCGTTGTCTTCCTCTCAGATTCTCACACACATAGACACACATAGACACAAACACTTGCACGCTTACTTTGGTGGGGTTGTTGTAACGTTACGTTGACACGTCGCGCGTCTCAGCTCGTCCCGCCGCCGCTGCCATGCCAAGGCTGAGGCATGCAAAAAGTTCAGTGACGTTCCAGGCGCAGCGCGGGTGCTTGGGCTGCAATCATGAAATCTATAAAGTTTAAAGTGTTAAAAACGCAAAAAAGTCATTCACTTAAATTTATTATTATTTATTAATCGAAATAAAAACATACATTTATTTAATTAAGTATTAGTTTTTATTAATATTGTTTTTTTTATATATTTTTAATATCAATATTGAAGTCGAAATCTTGCAATCAACTTAATTCTTAATCCATTCAATTAATTTTAAGCTTATTGACAAGTTATTTATTTTTTAATTTAACCAATTTAATTTAAAACTAAGCTCTAAATTTGATATAGGCTTAATAAGTTCGTTGACTTTATTGTGCAAATTATTCACATATTTTTCTCAGGTACGCCAGTGCGCCCTCAAATAATCATTACACTCCCGCACTTCTGTGAACCGTTCCTGTTGACTAGCGGCTAAAAAGTGCGCCTAACAAAATGTCGGTTTAACTTTAACGTTGTGTTGGATTTTGCGGAGTTAAACGTATACGTAATATGCCCCACACAACCCGCACCAGGAGCGGACTCGGTTTAAAAAGGAGTGCGGACAACGTAGCGAAGAGTAGCGAGCACGTTTTGTTTGTCGTGGAGAGCTGCGCGTCTGACTTGCTCTAGCGATGGCTGAGAAGGCGAATGGAGGAGGAGGAGAACGTGGAAGGGGGAGGTGCAGGGAGAGGGAGATGGTTGTTTGTTCGCCTGTGCGTTTGTTTGCCAGCTTCAGCTTTGGCTTTAGTTTGCTTGTTCTTGTTTCCCTTTGCACTGTATTCGTACACACACACATACACAGGCAAACAGCGGGGCGAAACTGAGCACCAACACAGCTGCAACTGACTTGCATGCAGCTTGCTTTGGCTGCTGCTGCTGCTGTCGCTGCTGCTGTTGCTGCTGCTGCTGCTGCTGCTGCCGTTGCCTGGCGTCCTCTTTGGCGTCAGTTGGATTTGTGTGCTGCTCGCGTGAGGACGTGCCCACAACACAAGTCGATAACAACAGCCAAATCGGGCGAACGACTATCGTAATCGTAATCGTAATCACAATCGCCATCGCAACGTTCTTGTGCTTTCGCAATCGCAGTCGCAGTAACAGTTTTAAACGTAGTCACAATCACAGTCGCAGTCTCACTTACAGTCACAGTCTCACTTGCAGTCACAGTCACAGTGATGAGACTGTTGTTGCTGTAAGCCTGGCTATCGACGCGATCTTAGGCAGGTAGCTGCCAATGCCATCGAACGTTCTTCTGCAACAACAACAACAACACCAAGAAAAAAAGTGAAATATTATATTTTAGTTTGGTGTTTATGCCTGACTCCCCTCCCCTTCCCCCCTCGCTCAACTCACTCGCTCGCGTGTGCAACAACTACAACGATCCCCCTCCCTCCGCTTGTCTTCCTCCTTTTTTTGCGATTTTTGTTTATGTGCCAAACTAGTTTCGAGTTAATTGAATTTCTTGCCTTGCCGTCGGTGCAGCTAATTTGCAAATGCTGCTGCTGCCGCTGCTGCTCGATCGCCTCTCGCGAGTAAAAGTTGTTGTGGCAGCGACGCCAGCAGAGGCGCACACTGAGGCAGAAGAGGAGGCAGAGGCAGAGGACAACAGCTCCAACAGTTGAATCAAACAGAGCTTTCGAAGGAGTCTAAGTAAGTGCCACCGATCGCAACTGAACCTGATCATTACTGCCCTATATCATTTGCCACTCTCTATGAGAACTTCAATTGTGTAAAATTTAGAAAGATCTTTCTTCTTTCACTATCTATTACTGTTCCTGAACCGGTTCTGCATAGGTCTTCCATCAATTCGTTTAATCCCTTCAGAATCATTTGAGAATTTCACTGAATTATTTCAATGCTGACAGAGGAATTCAACTATATTCGATTTGTTTTTGTTGGGTTTTAGTGCAGATTTCGGTACTGCATTTCTCTGTCTCCCTCTCCCTCTCTCTAGCTAACTTCACCCGGTTTTGGGTGGTACGATTGGCGTTGCGGAACCGGTTTGCAGCCGCAGTTTATGTTGATTTTTCGCTTGTTATCAAAGCTCGTTAGGATTCTATTGGCTTTGGCTGCGGTTCAAGAGCTGCAGAGGGGTATATGGGGGCTAACGTTATAAATTGCACGCACTTTTAGGGAGCAGGGACTGTGGTAAAGGAGGAGGCGGAGGGGAGATGTGCCAGCACCATAGTTTGACAGCCTCGCGGAAGTGTTATAGAAAATTAGGACGTCCAACTAAACCAATCAAAAACTTGCGCAGCACAAATTTTTCCAAAAACTTTTGACCTAAAGTATTAAGAGGGGGTTGAGGCAGGGGTTTGAGGAAGTTTTTAGTGGGTTTTTATTGGGGTCTTCCCATGAGGTCGTTTTCTCTTGGGTGTCTCCTGCCCCATAAAGTGCAAATGCATAAGAGCACAAAAGAAATTAATTATTGTGACCTATTTTGTTCAGTATTTGAAATAAAATTGGGTCTGACACTTTTATAATGTTTTATAAATACATATATATATTATAAGTATATATATATGTAAGTATATTTGTATTTTAGTAATAAATGCTAAGGTACGAAGTTTCAGCCAGAGCAACACTGTGGCTTTTATAAGTAATGTTAGAATACCATTGCTTGCTCCCCCGGGATTCGAACCTGGAACCCCTGTTTGGTCGCACAACTCAGACGACCTATCTACTCATTTCTCTTCTATCCCTTTTATTATCAAACTTTCTTGTTATATATTTATAGTGCGATCTTTGAATATCTTTTATATATATCCTTTCTCCTTTGCCCTATTCAATGTCAAGATCGCCAATTATATTCAACAACACTGTCGAAACAGTGTTTACACTCTCTTAAAAGTAAACGAATTTTATTGTGTATTCTTTATTTCAATAATTTACATTTGAAAATTTTCGACAATTTTGGTACTTATTATTTAGGGTCACCTCTTTTCAATCCTTTCATCGACACCATGTTAGTCAAAACTTACAATTGCGGTATTTCTCTTTGATCGATTGGAGTTCAAACCAATTTCAGATGTTGACTGATTATAAAAGTAGACATACATACAACCCCGACATGATTTCTAACCTCATTTTCTATCTATCATAAGTTTCAATACCAAACTGCTGCTATATTTAAAGAATTGGTTCATTTTAATTCTTTATATTTAATGTTAAACAGCCTACTAAATTTTTCGATTTCCGTTTGGTCAGTAATAAAACCATCGATAAGTCCGTTTACCGCACTTTCTAACCAACATTATTGTTGAAAATGCATTGAACTACACAAGGAAACAGAGACCAAAAAGTTAAACAGGAGCAGTTTAGGTCTGTCAAGTTCCAATGGATTTATTTTGGGAATGAAATGAATACATAAGGATAAAGATTATACAATTGACAAGACAAATTCTTCAAGTTGAGCACAGTACCTTACCAAGCACATATAGTATTCATGAGATGACATGTTCCCAGCTGTACTGAGCCTGCTAACTGTTATTCACAGTTATGTTCCCTGTTGAGGCAGCTTAAAATTGTTTGACCTGAGCGAGCTTGCTGCACCTTTGCGGGGCACATACTGGAGACATTCACTTCCCTTTTTTGATGCGGATTAAGAGCTGACAAAATTTGATGGCTTCTAATTGCCAAGATTAGACGAGAACACACATGGGCGAGCCTCAGTCCCTCAGTTAAGGCCCAGTTAGGTGCAGTGTTCAGTGTCGTTGACCGTTTGGGGTTGCCCACCCACTTTGCATGGCTGACCCACCGTTTGCGGGCATTGACGGTCACTGCCGCCTTCTGCACTGTTGAGGCACCACACGTCTGGCCTCCTCTGACGCTGTCGGATCTAAATCAAAGTGCGAGCCGCCTTTTTGCAGAGAGCCCTTTGCAGCAGTTTTTGGCAAGAGGCGGCGGCGTATTCGCTCTTGTTTGTTTTCAGTTCAGTTCTGTTTTTTTGTTTTTGTTTTTTTTTTGGTTTTTTGTTTTTGGTTCGTCCGCCAACGCGCTGCGACTGTCCGCCACTCAAAGTCAACGTCATTGTTGGCTCGCTCAAAAATCAAGTGACACACACACACACATGTGACACACACACAAACACACATATAGGCAGCCGCAGCGAAACGGAGCAAAACTGAAGAGAAAAGAAAAAAAAAGTAGCACCAAAGCTACAATCGAGTGTGCTGGACTGTGATATACCCTGACCTTAATATAATTTTTTTTTTTTTTTTTTTTATTAAGTGAACAACACCGTACATCATAATATTGTATCTTAACATCACAGGGTGGAGACCCTGCGTATAATATACGTACATATATAACTTCTATGTTTTGCGTATTTTGTATTGCATACTTTCAGGGAAGGGCTTCGAAACCAGTACATATCTAGAATTTCTTAAATAATTTTTATGTTAAAAATCTGTTCGCAACCAAATTTGCAGGCAACATTTGAGCTTCGAAAGTCATTGTGTTTACCAAAAATGAACTGTACTGCATTAGAATTACGCTTGCAATTTGATTAATATCGATTTGGGGAGGCGGAAAGGGGCGTGGTTAAATTCTAAAACAAACTTGGTCAACTATAATACATATTGATATCAAATTTAGTAGTTTTAGCTGTTATAGTCACTGAGATCTAGGTGTTTAAAGGGACAGGCAGAAGGAAGATCATATTGACTTGTCTGCTGATACTGATTAAGAACATATATAGTTTTCGGGTTCTGTCACTTCTAACTTTGCTTGCTACATACATTTTCGACTGACACACAGTTATAATACCCTGCTACCCTATAGATAGCGGGTATAAAAAGAAAAACGCCAACTGAATTTGGCTCTGACTTTGGACTTGACTTGGCCCGAACTGACATTGCCTTATTTCTTGTTACCAAATGCCCGCTATAAAATGTATTTTGCCGCCTGCATGTGTGTGTGTATGAGTGTGTGTGTGTGTGTGTGTGTGAGTGTGTGTTGCCTGTCAACTGAAAGCCATCCCCAATCCGTGAACCGCGCCGTGTTTGTTGGCAATTTTAAAGCTGTCACTTGAAAGACGACATCAGCCTTGTCAGTTGACCAGCTACGGCAGCTGGTCCAGGTAGCTTCAGCTCCGATTAGCCCCACAGATATATGGTATATATAAGTGTATATGGGGTCATTATACAAAACTGAATTAGTAGCGAAGGCGGATCCACTTAGAGATATGTGCGTACATACATATATTCTCTCCCAATCTGACCAATTCCGGCTGCGGGTTCGTCCCTTTTGTCGCTTGTCAATTGAAGGATTGAAGTGCTCGTTGGCTGCTCCAGGCCACGATTAGGTCTGGACTGCAATTCTGTTTCAGCTGCTGCTGCTGCAACTTGGCCTTTTCGCTGTTCGCAGTTTTGGCCAACAGTTCTAGCCGTAGCTGATGCTGGCTGGCAACTTTACAGTGCCGAAAAACCGGTCTCAAAAGTCGTCTAAATGCATGTCTCAGCCTGCTGACTGCACTGTGTGTCTGTGTGTGTGTTGCTCTCTCTGTGCCTGTGTGTGTGAACTCCCAGTGGAATGTGCTAAAGTGTCTAAAGCTGTTTGCTACCACCGTCGCCCGCCTGCTCCGCTGCATGCAGCTTGGTAGCCAACAAATCACAAATAGAAACTCCACAGAGAAGCCTCTCACTGCGCCTCAAGTCGAACCCGAAACCCCAAGCCGAAGCCGAAGCTTGCATACCTTTTCCAGGAGACTAAGAGGCACATTCTACATATACTTAGCTCTGTACCAACACATTTTGAGCATACTTATTTACTATATAGTGGTTAGCTGAGGTGTTAGTGTATCAATTGTGAGGCATCTTTCGAAACTCATAAGTTTCTTTGATTGAGTAAATTCACAATTGAAAGTTCTTTATATATACATTGTATAGTATGAATTATATTTAAAATATATGTTATATATAGATAGAAAATAATAAAGAATGTTTATCAAATATACATATACTATATTTACATGGGTTGGTTGAGCTTTAGCTTATTATTAAGGATTCTATCGAAACTCACGTTTCTTAGGTTGATTTGAGATATTTTTAATCAATTATATGCTATATTGTTGTTTTAGATAGTGTGAGCTCGAGTAGAAAGTGTTAGAGTTGTACTATATAATATTTTCATTAATATTTATTATCTGTAGAAGCAAAGAAGTCTTATATGTTAAGCCCTTACCACTCTATAAAAAAGGAAAGGCAAATTATTTAATCCTTCATGTAGAAGGAGTGCCATATTATGTCAGCTTTGAACTAGTAATATTTTTGATGAAATGCCCAAATAACCTATCTAATCTATATATCTAAATCTAGTCTCTTATCATAACCTTAGAATTTAAAGTTTGCGGAAGTAAATAATTTTGACGGGACAAATTTGATTATACATTTTTGACATATGCTTACAATAATACTTAAAAAACTACGTTAGAATTTAAAAAAATAGTTACAAATCTTGCAGGAACTTTGGAACAATACTACAATACCTATTCTACAATACCTATTCTACAATACTAATTCTACATTGTACCACAATGTGCCGATAGATACTCTAATACCATATGCAGACTGGGATCCAGTTAGCTGACAAGCTTAGCTATCAGCAAAATGGGAAAGCGCATTGCAATAGTCGTATACATTCCTTGGAATGTTTCTACCTTCTAGGTACCTTCTGCCAGTCCCTGGGCACCTTTCTTTAGGCGCACCGTGTCAGGGTATGTTCCTAATGCTTTGTAATTGCTGTCTGCTTGACGCCGTCTCGAGTAGGCACCGAGCGGCTAATGAGTTGGTCTGCAATTGATGATGAGGTTCCAACGGGCCTACAGAGTAGGCTGCAAGCACCCCTTCGGTTGGAGTTGCAGAAGGAAGGGGAGGGAGTTGGAGGATCCTCTTTGTGAATTCGGCAAGTTGTCCAAAATGCTGCCGGCGCTGATGTTGAGCGCCGTTGCTCGTGGCGCTCGTTGGGTAAACAAGCAAACGGAGGACGCTAATTGCATGCATCAACTGCACAGCGAGCTGTCCGTTCTGGGAACCAGATGGGAGCCCTTTCCTCCAGCCGCCAGTCCAGCGTGGAGCGGACCCAAAAGGCAAAGTCAAAGGCTGTCGCTGTAGTTGTAGTTGTAGTTGCCGTTGCCGTTGCCATCCTCATCGAAGTCGCCGTCGCCGTCGTCGTCGTCTCTTTGCACGAAAATTAATTTCCGCGCTACAAAATTTCACTAAGTTGAGTTGAGGTTTCCTCACCTTCCCTGGTACCATCGTCCTCTAGAACTCCCGGCGGGCGCTTGTCTCTCTCATTTTTTTTTGCGACTAAGTAAATCTTCAGCTGGCAGCTTTAGCTTGTTTGATGATGACATAGTATTTGCCCAAGTTAATGGGAAAATGAGAAATGAGTTGGGGGTTCCGCCTCCTGACCAATTCTTCTGGTCGTGCCATTTCTCCAAAAAAACGTTCTTAAATAACTAATCAATTGTTGTTGCTGTTGCGATGGCGGCTAAATTTGACAGGCATCTCGTCTGATGGCGGAAGGGGTGAAAGAAGGAGAAGGGGATGGTGGGGGAGCTAGAGCACATGCTGAGGAGGATGAGAAGAATGAGAAGAGGGTAGGGAGGGAATGCAAGCAGAAGGATTGAGTGTGATTGAGGATGAGCATGTGGCGAAGGTGGGAAGGTACGGAAAATAAGGGGTTAAGAGGAGCGAGGACAAGGAGGAAGCAGATGGTAGGAGAGGTAAAAAAGAGCATCCTTAAAAAAGAACGTAGAGAGTGGGGGTGCCAACGTGGCCCAGCATGCATTGCCGATATGTATTGCATATATATACATAGTTTATATACACATAGGTATCTATAATTAGTACCTATATAGCACAAGTGGTAACCAGTCTGATCAGTTATGGGGCCAAAAGCATGCGCAGGTCAGCAAACTAAAGGCCAAAAGTAAACCAATTAGTCAGTTGCAATGACTGTCTCTGCAGTACTACACATACGAGTGATACGAGCTAAACACACTGTACTGCATCCGTCCGTCCCTCCGTCTGTCCCTCTGTGCATCTGTTCATCTGTCCGCCCGTCGTTCCGTTTTGTCTAGCTCATTTGCAGTTTGTCGCAGTTGCAGTGTTATAAGCGCATTTAACATTTTACACTAGTCAAACTGCACAAGTTACAGTTACGCTCAGCTGATCAGCGTGCATGCGACTGCCAAATACCCTGTACAATCTATTAATAAGTATATTATAACATTTACACAATAAATTTAGTCCACAATTCAACGAGTTACTCACTTAGAAGAAACGTTTTAAAATTGATCAAATTGAGTCGAGTCAAATTGAACCTTACTGAGCCGTAGAATAATTGCCCCTGCACAGAATTTCCCCTTCCCTTTTCATATTTCTGGCCTCTTGGCATTTGTTATAAACAATCATTACAATTACCGCAGTGAGCGTAGTGCTTCCCGAACGCATGGACTTGATCACACTGCCGACACTTGAGAGTGGGTGGCTTCAGGGGGCTGCCGCGCTCACTGAGAAGCACTGAAAAGGCGCACGAAAAGCTCTCAAGTCATTGCAATCCGCTTTGGCCTCAAGTTTAACTATGGCTTTGTATCTGCTATCGGGTTCTGCTGTGTATACCCTGCACTTACAGGTGATACTAAAGGAGTTGATGATGTTACGCGTAGTTGGATTTTATTTTTCATTTGCTTATTATATTTTTAATATTTAAACCACTTTGCACTTCAATCGGCTCTGATATTACATTATCTATTTACTGGTTGTCGGCTTACCGCCACTTTCTCGAACATCATTAATTTTTTATCGTCTTACTTGTTCTCGACTTACCGCCACTTTCGATAAACTGTTAATCGTATCCTTGATAACTTAATAATTAGTGTTGATTAAGTTCAAATTCCAATTTAAATTCGAAAATTCAAATTCAAATTTCAATAACAGATATCGATAATAATTAGTGCTGATTAAGTTCAAATGGTCACATTCAAATTCAAATTTCAATAACAGATATCGATTATCCGCAAAGTGAAATATTTGAATAAATAAATATAAAATGTTTTAAATATATGTACAGTATAAGTAATTTATGATACTAAGATTCGAACTTCTTCCCTGATAGCAGTAATAACTGTTATCGCTGCGTATATTTGCGTGGTATAAGCATAGTCGAGTACTCCCTGCAAGTCTATTCCACCTCGTTTTTGCATACTTATGCCCTTTGGCTCCTTCTTAGTATCAGCAGCAGCAGCGGCAGAGGCAACAAAGCAGTAAACGCTGCTAATGTTGCAGTTGTATTCAATGCTGGCGTCGACGTTGACGCTGCCGTCGCTGTCGCTGTCTCCGTCGACGTTGTCGCTGGCAGTTGTACATATTATTGCATTTTGTAAGCTAAGTGATTTCAACATAGTTATTTCTGCCGCTTTTTATTTCATCTGCCTCGCGTGAATGGGTGTGTGTGTGTGTGTGAGAGTGTGTGTGTGCCACGGCTCAGCTGCGGAATTGCATTTCGCCGTCGCCTTTGCCGTCGCCCTCGCAGCCACTTGGATCCTTGTACATATTTAGCCCCATCCTCACACTCGAGCCATAATAAAAGTTGCTCTCTAGCTCACTTGACGACTCGCATCGTTGTTCTTGTTGTTGTTGTTGCTGGCGGTGCTGCTGCTGCTTCTTTACAATTTCGCTGCTGCTGCTGCTGTGAACTTTTGCTGAAGAAAAATTACAATGTTGATAAGTTAAAAGCCGACCGGCTGGGCGGCGGTGGGCGTGACCGTGCTTTGGAGCAATGCGAAACGCGAACGCAAACGCTTAAGTGGCCCTTAAGTGCCTCAAGTTGCGGCCCGCGCAACGCCACGCCATGCCACGCCAAAGCAAGCCAAGCCAAGCCAAGCCACGCCATGCCACACCGCGACGCCTCGCTCTGCACTGCGGCAATCGAATTGCGTTTTTCGCTTTTGCCATTTCAAAAGTTGTTGACGCAGCCACTTGGCACTTCGAATATTTTCGAAAAGAGAAGAAAACGAGCCAAGGCGATTGTCTTTCGGGAACTCTATTCTTGAAGAACTTGCGTAATTTCCTTCATTAGTTTGGCCAAGTCGGTCAAAAGCGAAGCAGCAATGGTACAACCCAATCAACACTAGGTTATTGATTGTTAATGTATAATTAAGTTATTCTCACGATGTATAATTACACACTTTTTTATGTTATTAATATTTGTTTTTTTGTTTATTTAAAGTCCACTATATACAGTGTTATACTAAATTGAAATAGGTGTGGAATAGATCATCCAATTTTGCAGATTTAATTATGTTCTTTTAAGTTTCCTTTTGCAATTCCACCGATTAATTCCAATAAGTTTTTTAATGTTTGGGGCGTGGTTCAAATAGTTTCCGTATGGCCTAAGCCATTGAAATGTGCAAATAAAAGTATCCTTAGCACAGGCCAAGTCCATTATTATAAAAATAAAAACCCATTTAATGACTAATAAAAGGAAAAAATTCTCTTATATTATGGATTTCATTCGTAGATCTGTTCTAATACAAATCTCTTTCCCTCTTCTCTTTTGCAGACGACTCAAGGTGAAGGAGCAATAAAAAATTAACGAATATTTCAGAAATAAAATGCCCATAAAGGGATTGCAGTTAATTCGACAAGAAGTAAAACAATCGTTAGATAATTGTCAAAGTGCCAACTATAAAATAATGTGTATATGTATGTGTAAGTGTGTCTGTGTATGTGCGTGTATCTCTAAATTAGCCAAAATTGAATAACATATGAATCACATTAGCCAAGGCTGACTGAATAGCCCAAAATCAATTCCGCTGGGCATAGTCAAGTTGACAGCGCTGTCAATAATAATAGAAACAACAACAACTGTCAAAATCGCTCAATACACAAAGAGAGAGAGAGAGGGAGGATACGAGAACAACACGGAAACAAGAACAACTCTCTGTCAAGTCTCTAATACCCTGGAGTAAATCAGCTGACACCAGTGAATGCATTTATTTTAATTAAGTCATTCAATTACATCGCCATATTCCAAAGTGCAGCATCAACCCGCCAACCCTCCAACATCCCCGCACTGCCCTGTCGAGGTAGTGCAGCTTTGCCTGTGAATAGGCGCTATTCATTTCTGGTAAGCCACAGACACAGTCGTTGTCACAATAACACTAGTATATATAATACATACCATACATACCATACATACATACCGTACATATGTATATTAATAGCCCCTACGACCTCTGTCCTTCTTAGTATTTTAATTATTTAATGAACATTCAAGTTCAATTTCTTGACTGATTTCCTAATAGAACACAAAATATTTTACTCAAACCAAAAAGTTTTTAGGATTAGAGGAACCTATTTCGATTTATCAAATATAATATGTAATTCTTTTTTATGGTATATTTTATGGTACTTATTTATATTATAGTTTTTATAAAGTAAGTGCGTCAAGACTTTTGAATTTAGGTCGTCTACATTGGGGGTACTTCACCTTTTGTTTGATGACGCTTAAGCTTACGCCTAGTTGATCCCCCTTGCAGCAATTAGTGGGAGCTTAATCTGGGTAACCAGGACTAAAATCGGGAAAAATACCCTTCGACTTTCGGTCGGATGCAGTTGTTCAGCCATGCCTGGCACATTCTTTGTGCCAGTTTCTTTTTTTTTTCGCGAAACAACAGTTTGTTTGTTGCGCTTTCTTTGTGAACGGGGGGAACTGGCTGCCAAAGGACCGGACTACCTTGCTCCATCTCGGTACGTTGCTCTGCCAGGGGAGTAGGAGAGAGTAGGTGTGGCATGGTTGTGCATGTAGAGATGTAGAGTGGTAGACGGGGCAGTTGGTAGTGCAATAAAAGTTGTCGCTCTCGACTGTAGTTTCATTGACTTTTTCGCAAGAGCTGACTTCTATGGCTTTTTATTGCCAGGTTGACGCTGCTCGCGCTATTCGCCGATTCCCTCATTCTCTCGATTTCTTGCCACATTCACCTGTTCTCACTGCCCACGATTCCGCGACTTTTAAACGCCGAACAAATGTTGTTGCACTGTGCAGTATTTCCATAAATTCCCGTTCTTTTCAGTAAGTTCCCCTCTGCACCCCTCCAGTGACAGCATTTAATGAAGTTGCCTGACTGTATGCCGTCTACTATTGCAATTGATATTATCATATCGATAGATTCGCAAGTATAGAGTGTGTGGGGCCCATAAAAAATGGGGCCCAACTTCGTTGCCAAGTTCTGCTAATGAAGAGCGAAGGAAACCAACGGTAACTAGAGGTGGAAGACCAGCGTTGATTGCTCATATCGATAACGTCTTTGAAAGCTTGGCAAGAATCAACATAGTATATCGATAGTTGTACATAATCAGATGCATAGCAAAGTCAAAGTGTTGCCAGTGTTGGTGAACACTTTCTTGATGATCGATAATTGCCTATTTGGTCACTATTTTAATTACCTTGTTCTATCGATGTATAGTCCTTTTATGAAAGTTGAAAATACCATTAAACATCGATACTTGAAACATTTGCAGACAAACCTATTGATGCTACATCGACGCGTAACTAGCGAATACATTGTAGTGCAATCTGCGCCTAATCCTCGCCAGCCTCGGAGGCTAATAACTTGCAAGAGTTTAGAGTGCAAAATTAATCAACTACAACTCGTATTACAGTCATAAAAACTTTGCGACAAATTCGCCGGCGCAGCAGGCAGTTATCGGGTAGGGGGAGGCTGAAGGCGGGTACTGGCAAATTGCATTTCCACTTCATCAGCATTTTAATGGCGCTTTATTGTTGACGCTCGGCTTATTGACAACCCCCTCCCCCCAAGCAATGTCCCAATCGCAGTTGGAGCCTCCCCAGTTGGAGTTAGTTACTTGCGCGACTCGTTTGAATACATCAGCTTCAGCAATTTGCAGCACTCAAATGGAGATTCGAGTTGTCGAGCTCGTCTGTCTGTCTGTCGGTCTATCTGTTCATCTGTCTCTCCTTGCATATCCCGTGGTGTGAATTGATGTGCGCGTTTTAATTAATGAAATTATCAACATCATATTGCGTCGATTATGTCGCTCGCCTGACAAAATCGTCGACTGCGATGACTTTATTTGAGACGCCAAAGTGGCTGTGGCAGCAACTGAGCACATGGCGAAGATCATTATGAGGTTGATGATGATGATGATGATGATGATGACGATGATGAGGCAAGTGTTGATAGAGGCCACAGCGTTGTAATTAATGCAGCAATTGCTGCATGCAACGTGCTGCAAGACAATTGCAATGAAAGCTTGCCGAGTCGGCGAGAATTAATGGATTATGTACAGTGACTGCTCGGTGCAGTGTACGCCCGAGGAGGTAATAAATATATGAATTGGTGTGTGTATGTGGGCCACAAGAACATCTCTTAAATATATACATATATAAGCTGCAGATTTGCATCAGAGGAATATGCATAACTGCGTACAGGGTATCTTATAGTCTAATTCAAACTTGTTGAGGCGTGCAAGAAATACAATTTGATTTATAATTAACCTGAGGTAACATAATGCATAGAGTGAAATCTCTTTAGTTAGTGTGCACTGTACTTGCATTTCTATGTAACATGATTGATGCTCATTTGATTGCTGCTGCCACAGACAGCACAAGGAGATGGACGCTCGTTGCAGCATCAATAGCAGCACCAACATTGATGCATCCTGCCCGTCATCTATTACAGTCGAAATAAATACACGCGAATCGGGAATCATGAATTTCTAATTGAAACTGCACAAAAACCGAATTCCAAACGAACTGCAGTCGAGACGGCAACGGGAAAGAGACTGAGAACGAGGATGACGACTGAGCCGAGCCCGAGCTCGAGGCCGAGGCGAACGAAAGAGCTTAAGGAATGCGTGCAACGGCCGTATCCAATGACAGTTACAGCGGGGGCAACCGAAACACAAATGAAGATGGACATCGAAAACGAAAGAAAAAAGAATTTATAGCATATACATTATATATGTATGCTATGTACATTGTAAGTAATGGCATCTGATGCCATGCCTGGTCGAATTTAAGATACTTAACAAGAAGGTGCCTCCTTACAATAAGAGCCATAATCACCATTACATAGTGTATTAATATGTCTTAGTCAGTTGACTATGATTAGATGAACTTAGTTTAATTGGTTGTTTGATTTTGTAATTACAAACATATGTTCTATATATATAGAAGCGCAGTTTGATTTGCATTTCAAAATAGTATACCTTTTTGTATAAATATAATACCTTTTATTTACTTCATACTGTCTTATGACTTGGCGTTTAACTTCGATTTACTCATAACAAACTTAATACATATCGGCCCACCGCCACTTTCGATACATTATTGACGTTTAACTTCGATTTACTTATGACAAATTAATTAGTATCGGTCCACCGCCACTTTTCATAAATTATTGATCAAGTGCAACAATAAGTGTTGAATAACTTGCAAATATCGATTATAAATATTTGCAAGGATATTCTCTCGTAGATGGCAAACAGAACGCGCTAGTGAAGATACTCTGCACATGGCCATCGCTGATGCTGCTGCTTGTCGCGAGCGCAGTTGTAGACAGAGATGCAGACAGAGACAGAGAAGCGACGCTGGCACTTGACGTATGCCAAAGGCATTTAAACTCCGGCACGCATGCGCAACGCTGGCCAACGCTGGCGAGGCACACACAGCGTGCAATCCCGAAAAGGGATGGCTCTCTGCCTCTGCAGTGGGGGCGGTGGGGGGAGTGTCTGCAGTAAGTGAAGTAAGGTAAAGTCGTTTTTGAAAAAGTACCGTTTGCTGCTGTGTCTCATTTTCAATGGTTTTTTTTTGTGCTCGTCTGCGCCACGTTTCGTTGTGCATTTTGTGCGCTTCATTGCGCGCTATTCTCTCCCGCTCTCCCCTCTCGCTCTCTCTTTCAGCAAGCACTTTATTTATGCGCATTTTATACGCAACATTTGTGCGAAGTTGATGCTGCTGCGACTGCTGCTGCTGCTGCTGCTGACTGTAGCCAACTGCATTGCAATTTGGTGCGAGTCCGATGCGTTGCTGGGTGCGCGTTTGAACTTGTGAACTTCTTGTGTCGGTCTGTCTGCTCGTCTGTCTGTTCGTATATCTCTCTCAGTCTGTCTGCCTGTCCATCTGTCCTTTCGTCTGCCTGCTCGTCTATCTGTCAGTATGACTGTCTCTCCTATCGTCTGTCTGACTGTTCGTCTATCCGTCTGTCTTTCTGTTCGTCTGTCTGCTCATTTGTTGAAATGTGTGTCTCTCTTCCTGACTGCCTATCTGTCCTTTCGTCAGTCTGTTTGTTTATCTGTCCTTCCGTCTGTCTGTCTCTCCTATCGTCTGTTCGTCTGTCTGTCCTTTCAACTGTATCTGTATTGTCTGTCTGTCTGTCTCTCTGTATGTCTGTCTCTCTATCTGTGTGTCTGTCGGTCTGTCTCGCCGTATGGCTGTCTCTCCTTATGTGTGTCTGTCTCTCCTTATGTGTGTCTGTCTTTCTGTCTGCCTGTTCATCTGTCTGTCTGTTTATTCGTCTGTCTGTATGCTCGCCTGTCTGTCTTTATGTTCGTCTGTCTGTCTGTTCGTCGATCTGCTCGTTCGTTCTGTCTGTTCTTCTGTCTGTCCGCCTATCTATTCGTCTGTCTGGACGTTCGTCTGTCAGTTTCAATCTCTATAGCAGTGGGACTGCATACATACACATCTCTGGCATTGTCATGCAACATTATCGTCAGGCATCAACAGCAGCAGCAGCAGCAGCAACCGCCTCAATCTCGGACTCGCCATTGTCCGCGTGTCTGCTCAATGAGGATGACTGGCCAAGCCGAGTCGAGCCAAGCTTACGCAGATTCCTCATGCACTCACGAACACACACACAGTCATATTCAAAGTGTGTGTGTTTGATTGACCTTCAGCATGAAAAAAAGCAAGTGCAACGCGGCATGCTGCATGTCTGTGCGCGTTGCTGTTTGTTTGCATTTGCTTATTGGAGTCAAATGTTGCTGTTGGTCTCTGTTCCCTCCCTGCATACCCCTTCTTTCTATATAGAGTCGTATACAGAGCTCTCTGTCCTGTACCTTTACCTGTACCTGTCCAGTCTGCAACATCCTCTGGGCCGTGCTATCTATGTGTCTGTCGCCTGCCATGTCAGCGCATCCATATCGCTCCGACTTCGCTGCTGCTACTGTCGCTTGCCCGCTCCTATCCCCCTCTACTGTGCTGCCCATGCTCAGCGACTCCTCTTTGTGGCCGTCGATGTTTGCTTGGCGTCCATTTTGCAAACATTTTAATGAATTTATGTAATCGTTTCTTCCTCTTTCTTCTTACTTTCCTGCACGTATTTTATTTGCTTTCTCCTCCTCCTCCCCCTTCTGGCAGTATGATTGCTCCCGCTGCTGTTGTTGTTGCTGCTGTTATTGTAGCTGGTGTTTGTGGTTATGTTTTGTTGTTGTTGTTGTTGCATTTGTTGCTGTTGTCATCTGTTTGTTACGCGTAACGCCTCTGGCCAGACGCGGTCCTGCGCCGAGCTGTCCTCGTTCCCGTCAGTCCGTTTGTCAACACTTTTCATATGCAGAGCAGAGTTGCGACAAAAAACTTCTGTCTATATATGAGTGTGTGTGTGTGTGTGATCTACACACACATGCATATGCAATGGATACAGTCAACGATTGCAACTTTTTTTATACCCTGCAAATCATACACACAAAAACTGAATGTGCTTGCTTTAAACTGTCGCTTATTTGTTTTTTTTCGACTTATGGGGGGGTGGAAGTAGGCGTGGCTGAATCATATAAATCACTTTAACTAAGCGCAATAATAACACACATGCTACTCAAATTTGGTAGTGCTAGCTTTTATATATTCAGAGATATAGGTGTGCATACAGACGGACAAACTGAGTAAGAACTTAAATTTATCTTCATCTTATATGCAGTCTCTCACATACATTTTACTTTATATTACTTGTCATCGCCTTAGTATTTCCTGTTTTCCAAGTACACTTCGAGTTCTTTTTGTTGTTTTGAAAAGTTTTGAGACGACATAAAATGCTATCGACTTGCGGTTAGTTTGACAGTTGTGTGGCTGCCCCAAAACGGTGCACTTTAAATGTTTTCTGTGGTGCAGCAGGCGGAGTTTGCACGCCCAATTCGGCGCTCGTAATCAATCACGACGCTTGTGCCTACAAGTTGAGGCAAGCCCAGAAAGCCTAGGCCCCTTTCTCCCAATGGGAAACAAGTGGCGAAACTGTCAACAAGGTAAGCCCGACTATGCGATGCTCTTAGAGTTGCAATTAACATGAAAACTAGTTTAAAAGTGCAATTAATATAGGTACCAATATAAAATATTTGAAATTAATATACGTACCTTTATAAAATATTTGCAATTCATTTCTATGATTTTATTAAATGAAATAACTTTAAGACTAACTGCAAACAGATAGATTCAGTTGTAGTTAAAAAAACTGCAACTGAAAGATAAGCTACAAGTAATTTCCCGAAGCCGATCACTTTCATAAGTCATTGCAAAGTAATCCGCCCGCAGTTCCTATGTCGTATTAATTACGGAATTGAAATTAACCGCAGTTTATGCGCTCCGTTACCCTTTCGAATCGTGGTTTCATTGCACAATCGCGTGAGGTCCTGACCGCAATGACCGCAAATTTAAATTGATGTTGTGGTTTCTTTATTTTTTTACCCCTGAGTTAACACAAATGTGGTCTAAAAGGTCTCCTGTCTATAAGACTAAGCGAGTAATAGTTGAGCTAAAATAAGTTGTGTGAAAAGTTGTAGATTTCTATGACAAAGTTAGGGATCTTCCTAGCATAAGGTATGCTTATATATGGGGAAGAGAGGAACAATAAGAGACACAAAGAACCTGAGAAAAATAGAGAGAAACATATAGAGGGTACGTGTATTTACCTTAACTCACAGATTCCATGAAAAATAACTAATTGAATTGAACTCACTCTCTCAGTGGCCCGAGTAAGACTACTGGATATAGTCGCACATATCCATTTTGCGCTCACAGAGTATGGTAAATGGATAAAAGACCTCACCAACTCACAGTCAAAGGGCTGCATAATTCCATTTATTGCGCACAATTAAACAAATTTGCGGAAAAGAAAAGGCGCAGCTTTTCCTGGATTAATACAACGGAAAAACAAAGAGAAAATATTCGAACAAATAAATAAATTAAAATAGAGCAGTGCACAGAGAACTGAGTGGGGAACTGAACTCTGTTGAGGTGGAAATGGATGTGGATGTGGTAGAGCAGAAGTTAAAAACAACAAAGAACAAACAAACATGTCGGCAACGAGAGTGTGGAGACTGTGAAATACCCTGTAAACAGTTTTTGACGATGCTGAAACCGAAACTAAACTATACAGTGTCTACACAGTACATAAATGTGTATGTATATTGTATACATATTATATATAACATATATACATACATACACGTATATTACAGTTACCATTCTATCCACCTCTCTCAAACGGACTCTCCTTGAAAGCGGACAATTTATAGGACTTTTATTCGAAAATGTTAGCTCTTGTAGGGGGAAACTCCCCTAGGCTGGACTTAGATTGGCCGCCACGTCGCAAAGTTTTTACTGTTTATGCAATTTTAAAGATTGAATTAGATTAGCGCACATCTCTCTTTAACGTCACTTTCTATAAATGTTTCCTTTTTTAGGGTGACACTCCCCTTGTCCGGACAAAAACTTGCAGACGGAGCATGTCCGTTCAAGACAGTTTCAACTGTATGTATGTATGTTTAGTAGATATTGTATGTATATATATGCGTATTGTGGTAAACATTATCTTAGCGGACACCTCTCTTAAACGGACACCCCTTATTAGCGGACACTTTTTATAGGACGTTTGTTTTCGATTATGTTAACTTTTATTAGATGACCCTCCCCATGGCCGGACAAAAGTGTGCGTTCAAAAGAGGTTTAACTGTATATGCATATTGGAAGATTGAATTGGCAGATGTAACATAACAAAGCAGTAGTTCCGATGTATCCTCTTTTTGTCGACTTTTTTTACAGGGTATTATTGAGCGTCAATCGATCAGAAAGCGACGAAAGTTTTTGACCGGTCAACTCGGTCAACTTTGAGGCATGCAACGTGTCTAGACGCGGTGGCCAAAGTACAAAGTGTAATTTTAGTTATTTTCGGGGTATAGCGATGGCAGCGTGAGTGAATCATCGCACGCACGAGTTGAGCTCAAGTGAACACTTCGACAACATCAAGAACAACAACAACAATGTTATAGAGCAATACAAAATGCTTACAAAATGCTGGCAGCTTCCACATCTTAAGCCTGCCCCGCCCCTCTTGGTTGCCTGTTGCTGCTCCTGCATCTGCTCCTCCTCCGCTGTTGGGTGGTCGTAAATTATTATGATTATTGGCAAAGGAGTTAATGTGCAAGAACAACGAGAATGCGTCGGCAGTGGTGTGTGGAAGTGGGAAGAGGGGAGGGGGCAGACAACAAGCAGCAGGCAGCAAGCAATCGGTAACTTGTTAGTGGGCACAAGAACTATGTAGAGACGGAAGCAGCAGGCATGCAGCAGGCGGAGGCAAGTAGAAGAAGAGGGTGATAGAGAGATAGAGGGGTAGAGGGAGAGGCAGCTGCAGCAGTGCGCCCGTAAATAATGCCGCAAAACGTGCAGCACGATCGTGAACTTGAACGAGGTAACTGGTAAAGATCGAAGCAGCACATGGCAGTTAGAGAGGATGCGCCTACGATGACTGCAGCTGTGAGGGGGATGGGGGGGTGTAGGGGCCGGCAGTAGGAGGCTGCGGCAATTCGCGTAAAATTATAAATGACTCTCGGGTAGGCGTTGCCCAATATCGAAGCGAATGAAGCAGCCGCAATACGAGGCAATACGAGGAGGCGTTGGAGGCATTCATTAGACTCAGAGCAGCAGCAGCAGCAGGAGGAGGAGGAGGAGTAGGAGATGCTGCCGCAGGTAAGCGCAGTTGAAGAGCGGGGGGAAGAGGTAGAGGTAGAGGGGGGAGGGGGGCGTGCTGCATTGCAAATATTAATTCGTGACGAGGACGCGAATGCGAACGCGGATGCGGATGATATCTGACCGAAAAATATAAAACCCGCTGTTTAATTTTTTAGCTTTCAGCTTTAGCTGCGATTTGAATGGTACAGGAGAGGGGGAGGGAGGCCAAGGTGAGAGGGGTAGGAGGTGGCAGTAACAGCCGACCGACTTTATTAGCGCCTGGCAAATTTAACACCTCGCTACGACGACGACGTGATGGGGCTATTGGATTACCGACGTGGTCGTGTGGATGCGACTTGAGAGGCAGAGGGAGCTAAGGGGGGCAGGGAGAGGGAGAGTGTGAGAGGAAGAAAGAGAGAGAAAAGGAGAGAGAGTGGGAGGAGGAGTAGGAAGTGAGAGGTAGGGAGGGATAGGCAGAGAGTGGGAGAAAGAGTTTGACCAAGAGAAAGAGAAAAGGACGGAGGGGTTGGGAAAGAAAGAGGAATGTAGAGAGGGTGAAGGTGGGTGTGGGAAGGGGAGAGAGAAAGAGGGAAGTAGGGAGAAAGGGAGAGGGAAGTAGGTAGCGAGAGAGGGCGGGAGAGTGGTAGTTGGCGGTAGAAAGAGATTGGCAGAGAGAGAGAGAAAGAGGGGGAGAAAGAGACGGAGGCAGTTAGTCCCAAAGTCGTTACACCGATAATGATCATCTACGCCATATTTAACGCCATTTAAGCAGCCGCTGCAGCAGCAACAGAATGCCCAAAACTTTGGTCCCGCTTCACTCCCCCTTTGAGTCTCTCCTTTCCGTCCTTATATCTGCCAGTCGCTCTCTTTCTTGCCCGCTATGTGTGTGCTAGCGGCCAGCTACGCTTTGCTGTGAGCGCTGTCTGCAGAAGGGGAAAAGAGCAGAGACAGGGAAAGAAACAGGGGCAGAGTTAGGGACAGGCAGAGGAACAGGAGCAGGGGCAGTGCCAGTGGCAGGGAGGGAGGAGGCAGACAGACAATGAAATGTAATGGCAATACGTGCATTTATTTATAACGGATTTTTATGCAGTCGCAGTTGCAAATGCAACTTTGCAGTCAGTTTCAAATGCAGAGAGTGAAAGAGAGAGAGAGTGCAGAGCATGTGCAAGAGCAAGAGAGCTAGAGCCACCAACTGCAAGAGAGAGAGAGAGAGCAAAGTAGTGAGACAGCGCGGCAGTTACTCTCGTTACTTGTTAGCATTTTGTGGGCGTCTTCAGCTGCACTCGCCTCGTCGCCCCCGCTCTTGCCACAGCCCTACCCCAGCACTGTCCCTCACCTCACACATCCTCTCCCCCCGTTGGCCTGCCTGAAACAGGCTTTAAATTTATTTCGTACTAAACGGCCAGAAACGTGATGAACGCATTTTGTGCGGCTGCCTCGCTGTCTTTGCCTTCTCTCTCTCTCTGCCGTTCTCTCTCTCTCCCGCTCTCTCTGCCTGGTTTTGATTTTGCTCGCTTCGCTTGCGGCTAAAGAGGAAATACTTTATGGGCATTGATAATTTTGGCCATAATGTGCAGTGAAATTGACTCGCTTAGCGTTGCCTAATTTATGTGACCGTCTATGGCAACTGCAGCGCTGTGGGAAAGCTTTGCCGGGGCGCCCCAAACAACCCAAAAACACACCTGGTCGCAGTGAGGTCGCATCTCTCTCCCTAGCCAGAGCCCTGAGTGCTAACTAGTTGCTCAACCAGGCTGGCAGCCTGGCAGGCAACAAGCCAGACTGCGTTGCCCCATCGACATCGCCCCAATAATTTGTCATTGTCACCGTGTGCAACGCGGCGCATGCGCAATTTCCATACGATTACCATAATTTGACTGCCGCCTTAAATGATTTTAATGAACAGTTGGCGGCTGTTTTTGTTGCTGCTGCTGCTGCTGTTGCTGCTACTGCCAAGCAGTAGCCAATTTCTGGCCAACACTGGCAGCTTTATGGCTAATGAGCGCCCCTGGCTGCGCTTTCAAGCCGTTGCAGATCTAACGCGACAGCCGCCAATGACGCACTTGCGATAAATAGCGAAGGTTCTTTGTAGTAGAGCTAGAATCGATAGTCGACTATCGATAGTTGGAGTATGCAATGTTTTGCGATGTTTTAGAACATGATATTCAATACTATCGCGATAGTAGTAAATCAAATACAAGTTAGCTGAAACACGGATCCCCTTTTATCGATAACGATTGCAGGGCTTCCCATATCAAGCCTGGTTTGGCTGTTTTCCCATCTCTAGATTGGTCTTAAAACCCTAAGAGCTTCACTTCCAGTTGCAGTTGCAGTGGGCGTGGCATGCAAAATTTTAAATACACTTTGGAAGCATATGACATAGAGTAATGTTCATATCAAATTTGGTGTCTGTAGCTTATACAGTAGCTGAGATCTCTGCGTTCATACAGACAGACGGATAGACAAACGTGGCTTACTCAACACGACTAGTTATCTTAATCAGGAAAATATGTATATATTGTACTCTGTGGCATCTGCCATGCCTGCTTCTGCCTGTTACATGTGCACACCAATTTAGTATACCCATTTTTTGAGCATTTTCAATGTGCGAAGGGTATCAAAAAGGTTTCATCTTGGTGTTTAGTTTGTGTGATAATCAGTAAAGACTGACTTCATAGAAGATCCTGTAAAGTATCGTCTTTTTAGCTGTGTCAACTGAGCACTTACCTTCAAAGTGTTTTCACACAGTTTGCCTCTCGCTCTAACACCTTTCTGTCGATCTGAGTTCGGTACTTGAAACAGAAGTTTGCGGCTCACTTTCACCAGTTTCCCAGCTCCCGCTGATGCCCACGACTTGCCACGACTTGGACATGATATGCCACAAGATACTGGTAGAAAAGTTTCCAGGAGAGGGGCATACCAGATCATAGGAGACGGCGGGGCAGAGGCCGAGGGTGGATCATCACTAGCCTGGTGTTAAGTGTAAAAAGGCATAAACATGTTTTCTCCTTCAGCCACATTGCACGCATGCCACACGAGGATGTCTCGATGCCAACAGCAATGGCAACAGCAGCGGCAACGGCAACTGCAGCAGCAGCAGCAGCAACAGCAGCAACGGCAACAATAGCTTGCCATAATGTTTTGAGTAAATGATAGCACCTAGAAAGTCCAAGAGCGACGCTGCCAACCTCGGCTCCATCCTCGTTGTTGTTGCATTTTTATACCATTGCAGAGGGTATATTAATTTTGGGGAGAAGTTTGCAACGCACCTTGGGAGACAACTCTCATTCCCTTAAGTATATACTATATATTCTCAATCAGCATCACCAGGGAAGTCGATCTGTCTTTCGGTTTAAGAGCTATCTTGCTGAAACTTGTCACATATGCTTCGTATTGCTGCACGCTGTAAATAAGTCAGAAGGAGCCTGATCGAACCGATATACTATATTGTATAGCTGCCATACAAACTATCGGCCGATATTTGTTATTTGACAAGATATTGCAACCAAATTTTCTACATCAGACTTCTTCTATCTTTTTAATGTGCATTTTAAATTTCATTAAAATCGGATCAATATATCGTATAACTGCCATACAAAATATCGGCCAATTTTGGGTATCTGTCAAGATATGGCAACCAAATTTCCTATATCGTACTTTTTCTATGTATAGAATATGTATAAAAAATATCATCAAAATCGGACCCACCACAACATGTAGCTGCCATAGGAACAATCTGCTGAAATGCAGGTTTTTGTGTGAATCTCAGTTTTGATTTTATAAATAACTTATCATTGCCAATCAAAATGAGACATAATATTGAATATACACAATATCATCTAATTCTAAACCATATATAACCAGTACAGGAACGATCGGAGGAGGTAAGAGCCTGCAAGGGTATAGAACTTTCGGCATGCCGAAGGTAGCCTTTTTTCTGGTTTATGTTGCTGCTGTTTATGCTACGTATAAACACTTCATCGACACTTGCCCGAGTGCCTCGACTAGCGCGCTTCCTGGAGCCGAGAGTGTCTCATGTCCCTCCTCTGCCCTGCCCTGCCCTGCCCCTCTGCAGTTATCCGCATTGAGTGTGTGTGATACATCAAACATGAGCTGCAAACATGGGTTTATTGTTGCTGCTGCTGCGGGGCAACAAAGTCCGAGTTGGAGTCCGAGCTGTAGTTGGAGAGTGCTACACTTTCTTTGGCCAAAGTTGCGGAAGCAACATTTAATTGACTTGGCGTGTTAAGCGCTGCATAGCAGCACATAACCGCAATCAGCCGACAAACAACTGCTGCGACGTGGCGACACACTTTGCCCACTTAGTGCAGGAGAGTGGCGTGGCAAGTGGGGGGGGGAGAGACTATAGGATCGAGTGCTGCTGCTTCTGGTGCTGCTGCTGTGGCATGCGAACAATGCCAAGTAGCCTCATAGTTTATTGAGCGCTGCTGATTGAGCGAGCAATGCGGCCGGGCAACTCGTCAGGGTGTGCGACAGATGCGGCACAGTGGAGCCTGCATAGCTTGGCAGTGGCCAGTTCTGGCTCTGGCACTGGCTTGCTCCGGCTCTGCCCATTAGCGCTGTCACTTGGCCGCGCTGCGCATATCATTTACAAATGCCCGCGACATGCAGCAAACATCAAAACAGCGAAGCGAAACTGGACGAATGGACATGGACAACTGACAAAGGCACTAGCAGTGGCAGTGGCAGTTGCGAGTTGCAACTTGGCAGTTGCAGTTGCAGTTGCCAGTTGCCAGTTGGCAGTTGCAGCTTGGCTGTGGCAGTTGGCAGTGGCATTGGCATTGGCCATAAGCCGATTACAGCTCCGCGCAGAAGTCGCGTTAAGCGCTAACATTGAGGTCAGTGCGCAGTGCGACGCGACTGACGATGCGCGCCTCGATCACATTTCAACAGAAATTACCCCTTGTAAACTTAAGCGGCAGAATCAATTAGCGCAACGCCCGGCGAGGCTACAACTGCCACTGCCACAGGCTGCCAGGCAGCCAGGCAGCCAGCTTGCCAAGCTGGTTCCAGTCGCCCAATCCTCCATTCCCGCTTGTCCTTGCCACAAATATATGTAGCACATGTATGCAGGCAGTATCGGATCGTATAGTATATCACCGTATGAGTTATGCCCTTGTCATACGCGAGAGAAGAACTAAGTGAGAGAGGTGGAGAGAGGGAGAGGGAGAGGGAGAGGGAGAGGGAGAGGGAGAGGGAGAGGGAGAGGGAGAGGGAGAGGGAGAGGGAGAGGGAGAGGGAGAGGGAGAGGGAGAGGGAGAGGGAGAGGGAGGAGGGAGAGGGAGAGGGAGAGGGAGAGGGAGAGGGAGAGGGAGAGGGAAGGAGGGAAAGAGGGAAAGAGAGAGAAAGGAAGATCAAAGGGTTACATGAACACATTGTAATATACCTAAGCTTTCAGGCAATAAACTTTCGTTGGCTCCAATAAGTTATACTTTCTTTAAAATATAGTATGTAGATTAGTTAATAAAATATTTCACATAGTGAAGAAACCCCACAAGATGTGTAGCACGTATATATACATACATATATGTTCTTGTACAGTCGAGATCTTATCTGTTATAAGAACTAAAGACGAAAGTTGTCCAATAAGGGGAATATATTGATAGATGAGATATGTATACTAGATTATTTTGTAAAACATTTAACATAGAGCGCATTTATATATATACATACATATATATTCTTGTACAGTCCAGATCTCATCTGCTATAAAAACTTAAGACACTAAATTTTCCATAAGGCCTTCTATATACTATACTAGCTTGACTACTTGTTCCACTTTCTTCTGGTAGCTATGGCCCCTGGCAGGCGGGGGCCCTTGTGCACCGCACACCCTGCACATGCCTCGCTACGGACCTGCTTGTACGTGCAGTAAAACAATAAATGAAATAACTTCTATATACTTAAGGAAATCAATAATACTTAAGGAAATCATTAAGATTTCTATAATAATAGCATACAACAAAAACGAACACTCTAGCTTCAAAACTACTACTTCTAATTTTTTATTTATCAATTTGTAAAGGCAGCAGAGGGCGTGGCTGAATACTAAAACAAAGTTTAGCTGAGTGCTATAATAAGACACATTGCTGCCGACTTTTATAACTCTAGATTATATAATGCCTGAGATGTTCATACAGACAGTTCGGCTCGTCTGTTAACGCTGATTGGTCAGAGTTGCCCGCTGCTGCTTGGTTTATATGTATATATATGTACTATATATGTATATTTACTATATGTATGTATTCGTATACATAATTACCCATTCTTTAGTAAATTAAAGCGATTTAGAACTGGAATAATGCGCGCATTACATTTGCTAACAGAAGCAGCGACGCGAGCTTTGAGAGGCGGTGCAGGCAAGGCAGGGGCGTGGCTGGTGGCAGGTAGAAGGGGTAAGAGGATGCTGTGTTGCATGTGAAAAGTGCGTGTCGCAGGTTTAATTAAATTTTAACGCAATATACTTGACTCCGGGCGGGTGAAAGACAGACGGAGAGACGGACAAACGGACAGAGAAATGTTGTGTGGCAGTCATCGACTTGTGCCCCCGTGCGCCCAGCTAAGTTTTTCGAGTGTACTCCGAGCTGTGCTATGCTGTGCTGTGTGGCATACCCCATAACCGTGTGGGGGCATCAAAGTACGTGTATCTGCGGCGCTGAGGAACGCGACTTGCAACTCGAGATTTGCGCCCCACTGGCATGTTGTAGTTTGTTGTTGTTGTTGTTGATGCTGCTGTTGGGGGGTTTTGTCAAGAAATGAAAGCTCACTGCTTGAAGGTTTAACGAACCCGAGCGCTGGTACAACCCCAGAACCCCGACAGCAACACTAGCAACACCAACACCAGCCGTAGCAGCAGCAGCTCCAACTCCAGCTCCAATGGCATCTCCAGCTGCAGCCCGATTTTCAGCTCCAGGATCACAAACGTCAACATTTTTGCCTTTGACGTTTTGCAAAAAAATTCGACGCCCTGCTGCAGTTGCTGCTGCTACTGCTGCTGCTGCTGCTGCTGCTGCTGCAAGTGTAATTTTTACTTTCACCCCAGCAATTGCTGCTGTTGCTGCTGTTGTTTTTTTGTTGTCGTCCCATGTGAACGCGCTGCAACACTTGTCCTGATGATGACATTCATGCCCAAGAGCTACTCTTAATGGAACACAGAACACAACCAGATAGACAAGCAAGCAGCGAGAATCTGCTGGGGTAATCTAACGGGAATGGGAATGGGGCACGAGCACCAGCACGAGGGTGTGGTTGTGGGTGCGAAGATGGATGCATGGTTAAGCGTCAGACATAAAGGCAACTGCAACGGCTGCTGGGGGCAACGGAGGGAACGAGGCGCCCCGAGGGTTGGCCATCTCAGACTGACTGTCGTTGAATGATCCTTCGATTGCAGTTCAAACTGTCCATGTCCGTTTCTAATGCTAGTCCCAGTAATTGTCTCAGTGTTTGCGATTTCCTATTGAAATCTTAACAGTGCATTGCCCCGGGTCGAACCCCAGCGGGCTTAAGAAATTATGCGCCAAGTAAGTGCACAAAATAAAGAAGAAGAAGTAGAAGTAGAAGCAGAAGATGGCACTGATGTTGCTCTGCTCTGCTTCGCTCGGCTATGATGAAGCTGTGGCAGCAAGTGACCCAGGCCCATTCCGCGACAGAACGCAGCACGAGACTGCGCGACAGGCAGGCGGCCATTGTTTTCCACACTCTCTGTATACCCATTGCAAGTGAATGAATGGGGTTGCTTGACATCACAAAGAAAGGTGCAAAATAATTGATGTTTGCTGAGGTTTTTTATATAAAACATCATATAAAACATCAATCCTCAACAAACTTCGATGTTTCTGCAACTCTAATAGGAACTCATCTTTATTTTCGGCAAATCTCAGAAACTGTTAAAGTTAGGCACATGAAATTTGTTACAGAACTTCTTGTATACCTTATGTATCTGAAGTATGATTGGAATTATACGATTCTCAAGCATTTGCATAGTAAATCAATAAAGAAAAGCAGGAAAGAAAAGAGAAAACAGCAACGAATCTTTGTTATCTTTAGCTTTGGTATATATATATAACAACGTATACATCTACAGATATCTAGTACTATATATATGTATTTAATATGGAGAAAAAAGGAAAAACTGGGAAAAGAAATTGTAGAAATGTATGACAAAATAAGACCTAACAAAGCAGATGATTGACGATATATGGAAGATATATGACGGTAAATAATTTTATATAAAAAGAATATATAATAGAGTATATATATACAGATACCTGGTATAAAACTGTGAGATAAAGAGTAAGAGAGAGAGAGTAAGTTCATATCATAATCTCCGTACATCTTCTTTCTATTCTATTTTCTCTTTTGTAGAGTTGATTATAATAATTGATAAATTCAAAATAAATACTGTTTTATTATTTCGCTCATCGTTGGATGTATTTAATATATTATCTACCCCTATACTACACCTTTCATATATAATTTCATGCGCTTTACAGGGTATTGCAGCACTGTGTCTGCTCGCGCTGTTGCAGCTTTGCTGCACTTCCATTCTGCTGCTGCAAGGAAGCTTAAACAATAGAAAGCCCACGCAATTATGCGTGTATGTGTGTGTGTGTGTGTGTGTGAGTGGGTGTAGTTTGCTTTTTAAATAATTACGAAACATGGCATAGAGAGAAAAAGATGCCGTTGTCAAGTGGCAAGTGGCAAGTGGCAGGCACATTTGCCGCTGTTCGCTGCACTCTCTTATTTTGCATAATTTGTTGCCCAGTGTAACATGGTCAAATGCCAAGGGACATGGAATACAATTGAAGGCAGAGCTCATCACCTTGCGCTTCCTGCTGCTCCTGCCGAGCAGGTGCTATTCAGGTGCTTTGACCCTGTGCCACATCATGGGGCAAAGCTAAGGCAGTCCATTCTAAATGGATGTACTTTATATTTATTTTGTACACAACAAAATGTTATACATAAAATATATGTATAAAATATATTATAAAACGTACTTAAAATATTTCAAATATGCATAAAAAGTTTAAATAAATAATAAAATAAACGTAAATGAAAAAAAAGTAACCAAGTTGGGCTCGTCCGGGATTTGAACCCGGGACCTCCCGCACCCTAAGCGGAAATCATACCCCTAGACCAACGAGCCAGTTGTTCAATCACTGGCTAGCTGGCCAAATGAGTTGCCAGACTGCTTCAACTGTTTCAACTGCTATAAATAGATCGAGTCTTTCAATGAGATCGACGAACAAAGTGAAAGTCGCTGATAGAGCAGAAAACGAAATAAAACGCGCTTCACATTATGTTGATAAATTGGTAGCTGACAAACATGTGGCCAGACACGGTATACTCCAGTTGATTTACATTTATCCTACTTCCCCGCTCCCCCCACTGTACAAACTACTTGCAATAGAAACCGACGGGCTGACGCAGAGTCTTTTGGGTGAGGTCGACCACGCGCGTGGAGCGATTGCTGTACTGATGATTGTAGCAATAATACTCGACCTCATCATCGCTGCTGGACGTGTTGTTGTTGGTGGTGCTGTTGTCAGTCGACATCCTTCTGACACCAGCACGATTCAGTTCCAGTTCCAGTTCCAATTCGTGCTTCTGCATCTGTTCCTGTTCCATCTCCAGCTCATACTGCTGCCGCTTCTGCAGTTGTCGCATTTCAATTTCCATGTTCAGCTCGGACACAAACTTGACATCTGGCGATGTCGCCTCCTTTATTTTGGCTTGGCCAAACAATTGCAGGATGCTAGCCTTGGTACGGCGCAGCAGTCGCGCCATATAGTCAGTCATGGCTGGCATCTCTCTCTCTCTCTCTCTCCCTCTCTGGGTCTGTCCCTGGCCCTACCCAATAAATCCAAAATACACAATGCGAAAGGTTTTTTTGGAGAAATTGAAATTTTCCAGAACTTGTTCAATAACTAAACTCAAACTACGTCTCCTATTCGATTGTGAAGTGCTGACCCCAAGCGGGGGAGAGGGGAAAGCGACGACTTGAGGCACAGCCAACTTGGGAAAGTGAAAGGAAGTTTACATTTAGAAACTGATGAAATGAAAACGAGTCGACAGTCTACGAGGACTAAGGACTATCTTTGTGGCTTTGTCCCTTTGCAAATGCCTTTCATAAGTTGGCAATAAAAGATGCGACAAAGCACATTCCCGAGTCCAGGAAGAGCCCAGCTCAATGGCAGTGCCCCAAAGTAGCCTCCTTGTGGGTGCTACTGCAGCAGGGCTTAAGAGCATTATGTATGCAGCCCCAAGTGTGTGTGCACTGCTCATGTGTGTGTGTGTGTGTGTAAGTGTGCACATATATCAGTTAAGCAATCTTGGCCAGAAGCGAAACGGGTCTGCATCCATCTTTAAGTACAGTACAGCTTCCACATAGAGAATGCCTTAATTTAAATTTAGTTTCTATGCATACAAGTTCTCATAGATTCTTCAAAGTTCTCATATGCTTTATAGAACTGGTTCTGCCATAAAACTTTACTATTGTCTTTTAATAACTCTCTGAAGAAGTTTAGAAACTAGTCTAAGCTAGTTTAGAGACCTAATGGAATCTTAAGTTATTATATATTTATACTATACATAGTTATCTATATATATTATTGTATATGTATGTGTGTATATATTTTATTACACGCATAACTTGTCCGCTTTTTATGATATTCCATTCTTATATACTTCTTTCTTTAGATTAGTCATATCACTTCACATATCATATACTTACATACATAGTAGTCTGCCACTTCAGATTCGTTAGAGGCCTGTAGAGACTGTAGGAAAGCAAATCATGGATGAAAATGCTGTGGCAGAATGCTGCCAACGATTATCGTCGCCAATCCTCGAGCAGCGGCAGTTGCCGCCGGCAAGAAAACTCTTCTCTCCTCTTCTGCAACTGTTGTTGCTGCAAGTGTTGGCTGCTGCTTTGTTGTCTCTATCATTCAGTAAAGAAGGGGGCAGGGGGAGGTTGCTGTCATTGCCGCACTTGCCACACTTGTTGACAATGCATCAGGCGCACGTCGCATCGCTGTAGGGACTGATGACGGGATGAAAACGACCTGATGGGCCGCGTTGCCATGATGCGATGATGCAAGTGCGAGTCAATGCACCCGACAATAAACGAGAGACGAGAGAGAAAGTGCCAACCAGGGGTGGCATCCTCCACAGTGAGAGGCGCAACTACTGCGACAACAGCAGAGGGAGCGCAGCGTGAAGATGTTGCTAATGTTGAGCTGCTTCCCCTAGTGCCTCCATTGCTGGCAATCTGCCAGCGCCAATTAGCCATTGAGCCCCTATTCTGGTCGTGTCCATGTCTATATGACAATTGCGCGTTTCATTTAATTCGCAAATTAATGAGCAATTCCATCAGCGGGCGGACCACACACGATTCTGCGGCCGCGGCCGCGCTGACACATTGCTGAAAGGTCGCACAAACACGCGGATGTGGCAAAAAGGGCATATCCAATGCAGAGCTTTGACCTCCGCATCCAATTTATTTCCAATTTGGGTGCTGGAAACGTAGTTAATTAGTTTCTATACCCTTGCAGAGGGTCAAACACATTTGACAACGCGTTGCGCGCACTGAATTTCGATTACTTTTCAAAGCCTGGCTGAAGTATCGATTAGCTGTTAATTGATTTACCGCCACCGCTCCTGCACACCACATAGCTTCTCGTTGAAAGTCTTTTGCACGCAATGTTGCCAATTGACTTAAAGTATCTTGTCGCACAACTTAAGTGCTTTCTTGTACGATCAACGGGTTTTCTTATTTTTTAGTACGTAAATTGCCATAAAACAGCAATTAAATAATCAACAAAAAACTGCCTTAGATTATTATTACAAATAATATAATAAGTGATTTAGGTTAAAGTAAACTTAACATTCGTTGATTTACTGCCCCTTCATACTTTACAATGTTGCCAATTGATTTTTAGAAATAGGAACTTTTACGCATATCAAGCAGCTTTTGGTTGGCACAGCCAGCTTATCCTTTGCAATATGGCCAGTTGATTTAAAGTATTATTCGCACTCAACGTTCGTTAACGTTGAGCAGACATGGCAACCTTGTTAAGAAACGATCACGTTACAAATAAAGTTGAAAATGAAATATCATTTTTGCTTCTTTAGTAGGGGTATTCCACAGTCGAGCATAAATTGCACCACGATGACGACGGCGATCAGACGGCAATGCCGCAGCCGCAGCTTGCAATTCGTGAACGGGGAGTTGGAAACGAAATTGAAGTCGGAGTTGGAGTTGGAGTCGGAGTCTGTCGACATCTTAAATATATTTTCTAATTACTTGTTCGCGCTCGCATCATCATGCTACCGACAGCGACAGCAACTGCAACTGCAACTGCTGCAGCTCTCTCCATGCTGCGGCTCCATTTGCATTTTTGCAGCGTGGCAACAGCGTCGTGCCACGCCAATGCCAAAGGGGTTTCGAGAGGGGTTTGCCAATGGCGAAGAGAAGGGGGCAAGTACATGGACTGGGACTGGGACTGGGGTTGGCCTGAGTGCATTGGCGACACATAAATTGTAAATATGATAGAAGAACATGCAACACTCTTGCAACGGCTGCTGCAGCCACCGCTGCCTCTGCCACTGCCTCTGCTGCTGTCGCTTCCTTTCGTTTTGCGAATAATTATTGCAATGCGTTTTGTTGTTTTGTGCCTTGCACGCATTTCCCCATACTTACGGCAAATGGGTGTGCGTGTATGCGTATGTGTGTGTGTGTGTGTGTGTGTGTGCAAGGGGGTACTGTGTGGAGTTGTTATCCCTTCTGCAAACACGCCAACTCTTCAGCCACTCGCGACTTCATGCTCAGTCAGTTTCTTATAGAACACACACGCCTGCCTGCTCCCCGCTGCGCATAGCTACCCCGCACTACCCACACTCTGTCAGCTGCCTCCTCCACCCCAACCTGCTGTTGATGCAGCCCTGTCTGCGCTTTAAAGTAAACATTGCCGCATTCTGTGGCAACCGACAACTTTAACACATCAATTGTTTGCAGCCTCCGTTGAATCCCTGCCCAGATATTTGCATACAGTATATGCACACACACACACACAGACACATCTATACTATATTCACCCAGAATAGCCCAGCGAAAGTCTCGAGACGACGCCGTAATTGGCCAGTGCAGGCCGGAAGGGAAAAAGGCTCCGGAAAGAATTTCTCGCATGCTCGAGTTGTGTTTATATGTTTTTCACTTCACTTTCTTCGTCAATTTCGCCGCCTGCCACAGAGAGTGCATAGCGAAAGAGAGGCAACTACAAAGCGGGGCAAACTAACGAGCACACACACACACACACACACACAAGTACTCAATGACTTCATTAGGTTTGTCCTGGCCAGCACTGAAGCTCGCTTAGAATGGGAATATCAGCTCGAGAGCTTCCTTTTTGGCTCAGTTTGCAGCTCCAGAAACAAGCACACTCTGCTAGGGTAAGAGGAAGAGGGGTGGCAGAGAGAGAGAGAGAAAGAGGGGGCGAGAGATAGAGAGTGAAAAAGGCAGATTAAGTTGGAGAGAGTGACTAACTAACACACATAAAAAGTTACTCCTTCATTTGGTAAATAGCTTTCCCTGCCCGTTGCTACCCTGTAGTACATATAAAACGGGTATGCTTAGTTTATGGAAAGTAGAACTAAGAAACATTTTTCAAAACCAGATTAACTGCCGAGAGACCCGATTTAGTTATTATTTTGTCAATTTTAAGACAATATAACAACTTATGAGTACTCTAAGAAAAGCAACTACACGTGATACCCATTAGTTTATGGATAACATTTTATATCTGATTGCTAATAGGATAATAAATAGATAAATAAATATATATTAAGTATCTTATTAAGAAACGACAATCAAAATATTCTAAAATATATTTACATATATTAATATTAAGATATATTTTTATATACCATATTTAGATATTTTTGTACACATATGAATATATTAAAATATATTTAGATATATTTATACATATTTATACGTCTCTATCGGACATGGCAGACTCCTTAAAGTCTAAACAAAGTATATTCTCTTAATGAGTTTCAATAACCGTTTTGATATCGCCATAATCGCCTGCTTGTCTGTATGAACACGAGTATCTCAGAGATTATCAGAGCTAGGGCTATCAAATTCGGTATGAATATGGCTTATTATAGCACAAAGATAAAGTTTGATTAAGAACTTAGTCACGCCCACTCTTTCGCCCGTAAATCGATTTACATTTAATTGCAAATGTATCGTTGAACGTTCAAAACGAATGAGTAATTCTGTTAACTTATATGTTCACATATTTCACCAGTAATATAGTAAATATATATTTGACAAATATGTGGGTAGGTGATCAGCTGCTTACAGGGTATTTAACAGTCCAGTATACACTCGATTGTGACTTTCTTACATTAATATGTCCAGTATATTATGTATAAGTGAAGAGTGCAATCGTAAAGTCTCTCATCATATTGCAGGGTATCTGTTAGCCGAGATTGCAGCCAGCCTCCCTACCACAACTTGCGCATGTGCTGCTGCCTCTGGCTTTCAATTCAATATCCGCCGCGTCGACTCATTGGCCGAGTAGAGTAGCTAAATTTAGACGCTAATTTGGTGACCTGCTGTGCCAAGCGGAGCGCAGTGCTCCAGTGTGCCCGCTTATCCGTTCACCAGTGTCCCCATGTCCCATGTGTCCCAGTTACCCCCGAGTTCCCCCGGGTTCCCCCCGTTTCCCCCGTTTTCCCGCGTTCCCCTGTGTCCATGTCCTAAATGTACCCAAACATTCGAGTTCTCAGAGCCGTCTCATGTTACAGACGGAGATGGAGACTGTGACGGCGATAAGCACGAAGAGGAGCAGAGAAGGAACAGCAGCGCGAGGGCAAGCGGGTGTACTGTGACTCAAATTACCAATTGAATTCGCAGTGTGTCCTGTCCCCCTCTCGGGCAGCAGTGCAGCAGTGCAGCAACCTGCCACGCAGTCATAACTTGGTGGCATTATCATCGTTAACTTTATTATGTTCCGCACATTATCAGGCTGCTCTTTGCTGTCCGGTCGCCAGTCTGCGCGTCTGTCTGCCCAAGTACAGACAGAGAACGAGAGAGAGAGGGAGAGGAAGATGCAGCCGCATACACAGACCTTTATCTCGTTCATAATCTTGCCAAACAACTGACATTATCATTTCGAAGGGGATCGTTTGTACCTGCACTAAAATAGCGAAAATTATGAAGAATTCAACAAAACTTGTGCGAATCGTTTAATTGGAATTGCAATTCGTCCCTCAAACCCTCCTCTCTCTCCTTCTTCTTTCTCCTCTCTCCTTCTTCTGTTTCTGTTCTTTGCATGCTACGACATCTTCCGAGCCGATCTAAGCTTTGTTTGTCCACTCTCTAAACGATATTTTAATGTGCCTAATCCCAGAAAATAAAATGGAATGCAGATTAAATAAAGATTGCGAGTGATTCCAGCTGTCAATAATACCAATGCACAGGCTACTCTATAAGATATGGGATTATAAAGATCTCTCTATAAGCCCAGTAAGTATTTTTCTGTAATTCCAAAGCTGTTTATCGGTGCTACCAGGGGAGCTAAGTTGCTTAATAATGGCTAAGGCATAGTGAGAATTGCTGAGCGGGACTTATCGACTTCTATATAAGCGTGAAGTTCCAGTGAAACTGAATACTTATAAATGTATTTACTATGTATTGTATATAAGTAGGAATAATCTAGGGTTCTTCAAGTTAAAGGTTATTCTGTACAGAAGGCAACTGTATTATACACTCTGCCCATAAAATAAAAAGCTTATTAACTTGAATGTAACAGGCAAAAGACGACCCAGTGTCAACAAACGTGCGATATAGCCTTATTTGTCTGTATGAACACTTTTAACTTAGTTATGAGAAGAGATAGGTATACCAAATTTGGTGAGAGTATGTCTTTTTATTGCATGCAGCTATTCTATTGTACAAACGTGCGATATAGCCTTAGTTGTCTGTATGAACACCTTTAACTTAGTTACCAGAAGAGCTAGGTATAAAAAATTTGGTGACAATAAGTCTTAGTATTGCATGCAGCTAATGTTGACTTTAGAAATTGACCACGCCTTCTGTCCACGCCTTATTTCTTGTTTCATTTGTGCTTGTATGTCATACTTGAACTACAGGGTATTTTTATAAAAGGGTATACTAACTTTGTGCAAATGTCTGTAACAGGCAGAAGAAGATACGACAGACCTTACAAAGTATATATATTCTTGATCAGGATCACTAGTCTGTGTGTCTGTATGAACGCATAGATCTCAGCTATTATAGAAGCTAGAGACACCGAATTTGGCAAGAGAGTTTATAGATATCTTGTGTAGATAAAGCTTTTTTCAAATATTGAGCGCCACGCCCACTGCCCTCACAAATTGATGATTTATTTTGTCTAGTTGATTTGTGAGCGACATATAAATGTTACAATATTCTTCTTCGACATACATTCTTCTTCGTATACTTAGCTTTTTATAATATCTGTTACCCCTAAAAATTATAAACTAATCGTGCGATCAACACTGAAGTTATTCAAGGCAACTCAGCTCAATGTAGTCCCAAAGTTGCCTGCTTGCGCCTGCCTGCATATGTATGTTAGAGTGAGAAAGCAATAGGTAAGCAGTAGACTTTGTGCTTGGAGTTCTAACACTCTTAAAACAGGGAGTAGGGTATCTAACGGCCAGGCTGGCCAGACTATAGCGTACGTCTGTTTTAATTGCAGATTACTGTAAGTAGATTGCTTGCTTCAAGAAAAATACAGGGTATCTGCAAGTTGTGCTTCTGTATATATGTATACATATAAATATATATATAGTATATATACATATATATCAGCTTTGTCTTCGTCGCTTTTCAATTTACGCCTCGGCGAGTATAAAAAGCCATTGGAAGCACTGGCGATGAGGACGATCCGGACAGAGCTGGCGGCGTTTGGCAGTCGCGTCCACGGCCACGTCCGCGTCTGCATCCGCTGGCCGCAGCCAAAGACTCCGCTAATTAGCAGCAATTAATCTTTGCGCGGATAATAGTGAAAGGGGCGTGCAGAGGGGGTGTGGCAGGGGGATATGTGGCTGGGCGCGTGCTAAGTGGAATGCGAGCTGGGGCAGCATTTGAATGCAGTTGGAGCGTGCCAAGCAAGGCAGGAAGGGAGTAGGGGCAAGTAGGAGGGGGGGACTGGCGTCCGTTAGGGTTCCAGGAAGTGTTGTTGCGGGCAGATGTTGCACCAACAGCTGCAGCAGCAGCAACAGCAGCAGCAACAACAATAACTATTTATCTAATTGTCGCTAAACTGGACTCATTGCAGCGCAGGCAAGGGACAGCAGCGGACAGCAGCAGCAACATGTGCCATGGAGAGCCTGGGACTGGGCAGCAGACGCAACAACAACAACAACAACAACAGCAGTCACAACAACAGCAGCAGCAACACAAGCAACAGCAGCAGCAGCAACAACAGCAGCAGCAACATTATCAGTGCAAGCAATGCCGACAGCCACCACGCCCACACGCACGCCCATCAGCTGGCCAAGCTGCATGTGGTGCATGCCACGCAGCACTCACAGCACACGCAGCACACGCCACACTCCAAGCTGAAGCACTCGCACCAGCACCAGCACCAGCATCAGCACTCGCAGCAACATCAGCACTCGCACTCGCACTCGCATCAACCCGCCAACCAGAACTACTACACGCAGCAGCAGACGCAGCTGCAGCGTCTAAAGCAGCAGCAGAAGCTGCAGCAGCAGCAGCAGCAACAGCAGCAGCAGCAGAGCCAACTGGAGGCCATACATGGACTCGGCAAGGCAGTGGCACCTAAGCCCAGCGCCGGCTGCCTGCAGTTCCCACCTCCGCCCGACTATCCGCCACCAGCAGCAGCCACGAGCAGCAGCCCGCTGCACAAGTCCGCCGGCAGTTCGCCCATTGCTGTTGCTGCCGTGGTCAGCAGCAATGCAGGCGCAGCAGCAGCAGCAGCAGCAGCAGGAGTAGGAGTAGGAGTAGCAACCGTGCCTGCCATGCACAATGGCAATGCACGCCGGCAACTGCTGCCGCGTTATCCTGATCCCGATCCGGATGCCATTGAAATATGCAACGAGCAGCAGCAGCAGCAGCACGGAGAGCTCTCGCCGCATCATCTCAAGCAGCTGGCGGCGCGGCAGAGCAAGACACTGGGGCGCGACACAGGCAGCAGCCACGATGCCAAATGGGGCGCACTGCAGCAGGCGAGCAGTCTGCATCAGGTGCATCATCATCATCATCACCATCACCATCAGCAGCACGACTATTCGTATGCCTACTACGAGCCGGGGGCAGCCATGCGGCACTCGAATGTGCCCAAGCCCGAAGCCACTGGCGGCAGTGTGGCCATAATTGCAGCAGCAGCGGCTGCGGCGGCGGCGGCACAGTGTGGCAACAACGACGACGACGAGGGACCGCCGCCGCCGCCCAACTCCATACGGGCGCTGCTCTCCAAGGGCAAGAAGAACAAGCAACTGGTCTCGCCTGCCACATTGCAATCGTATCAGACGCGCTACCACAAGGTGACCACGCTGGCCAGTCAGAGCGAGAACTTCTACGAGGAGATCAATGCGGCAGCGCTGCAGAGCACCTCGACGTCGTCGCCGCCGCTGCGTTGCACGCTCAACTCACACTCGGCGGGCTCGCTCAATCAGACGCTGGTCGAGGAGGAGCTGCGCCGTGTGCAGCATCGCCATCACAAGATTCTGGGCGAGCTCAATCTGAGCGTCGAGGCCATGCTGATGCCCGAGAGTCCGCCCAAGTGCAGTCCGCCCGTGGCAGCGGCAGCGGCAACAGCTGCTGGCACTACTGCCAGCACTGGCACGCCCCCCAAGCCCAGTCCCACCGTGTGCGTGACTGCGGCCAGCGGGCAACCAGCCATGCTGGCCATGGCGAGGCTCACCTCCACCTCGGCGGACAATATCTGTGATAGCAGCGACGGCATCGAGCAGCTGCTGGCCACGCTGAAGGCTCCCGCCACCGCCGCCACCGCCTGCGCCTCCACCTCAGCCGCCGCCGCCGCCGCCGCTGCCGTCACAGCCTCAGACTTGGACAGCGGCTTCAGTGGCAGCAGTGGCGCCAGCTACATTGGCAGCCTGCGGCTGACGAAGACGCAGCACATCAAGTGCGCCCGCCAGACGCCCACTGCCTCCGCTGCATATGCCACACAGAGTTGTCGCTCCTTTCAGCGCTCCATTGCCAGCACTGCGCACGATGAGACTGCACTGGACTCCGCTGCCGGCTGCACTGGCGCAAGTGGGGCAACGCATTGCAGCTTCCTCACACGCGCCTCGTGTGGGCGACGGATATTGAGCTGTGCCCGCATACGCGCTGCTGAGGATCCGGGACCCACTGTGCCCACTGAGTCGAAGGCGCGCAGCTTTTGGAATCGCAAGGGGTGGCGCAAGTTGCCGGGCATATCGACATCCACGTCCAGCATCAATGACGCAGGACTGGCAGGTGAGTCGACATGAATATTTTGCATATATATTTTATTTTTTTTTTTATATATCATATATTTATAAATTGCAATACATTTATTATCTATTTAATATTTATATTGTTGTTTTTTATATAATTATTTATTTATTATTACACCAAGTCCACTGTGCACTTGCGCAGTGCCGCCATCTAGCGCAGTTTGCATGCGCCATCTGCAGCGTAGCAGTGAACTCTCGGTTTGCGTCTTGGCTAACTGGTGTCATTACGTACTCAACGATATTGGCTTCGCTTTTGCCAGCAACTGTTGCCTACTTTTGCGCGCGCACTGTTAAATTTGAATTTTTGGCCCGCCACGCCCCCCCGGTCACACTGGAGGCGGTTTTTGAACAGCATTTTTTTTCAAAAAATAAGACAAACTGAAAAAACTGTTTAAAACTTTGGAGGCTGCTGCAGGGCGAGCTGAGCGCCTTACGAGCTTGAAACTGTGTGTGCTGTTAAAAGTGAAAACGATTTAGATTTTGCAAAAAACCGCAACTCGCTAGCTCAGCTGGTTTCGAAGCTATTTCGAATTGAAAATTGAAAAAAAATGCCGTTATTCCAAATGAAATACTGCTTGTTTTGTTGCTAACAGAGGTCTGTTGAGCAAGCAGTGCACTGCAGCACCCGTACTTGTGCACTGCTTGAACTGCTTGAGCTGCTCGTCTCAACTAGTTTTCATAGCATGCTTTCAGGCTGCACTGCAAAAGACAGTCACGCACATTGCTAACTTCGCACACACACACACACAGACACACTCTCGCCCATGCTCTCGCACAATCGCAATCGCGCGCAGCGCAGACAGCGTGATAATTTTTTGTGGCACATGCTCCAACTGCAGCAGCGCGCCGGCTCGCTGCGCTGCTCGTCGTCGCCGTCGTCGTCGCTGTCGTTGGACATCGCATCGCGCAGTCGCTTCGCTTCGACTCGTCTCGTCAGCGTTTCGTTTTGGTTTCGCTTGCCCGTTTTTTAGTCGTGCTTTTTGTTTTGTTGTTGCTGTTGTTGTTGTTGTTGTCTCGTTTTTTGGGCTCCATTCCCATTCATCGGCACTCACCGGATTCAGTAGAATCGATCTTGTCGTGCTTGCCGCATGTTTGCCATCGTTTGAAGTGCGCGTTCGCTTTGCCTTTCTTTTGTTTTGCATTTTTTTGTGGTACCTACTGTGCATACAGATACAGATACGCAGCTACGCAGCTACAGATACACAAGCTATAGATACATATAGTGCTATAGATACAGCAAAGTGCAAGTGCAAGTGAATTAACACCGCGTTTCCTGCCCCTATTTACAGGGTATACGTGCGCTGTAAGTCCAGTTGCGTGTCTCACTGTCGTGTGTGTGTGTTTGTTTGCCTGTGTGTGTGTATTTGTTGTCAATGTTGCAATGCTTGTTGCCCCATGACCAATGGGGCCAGTCGACCCCAAATAACGGCAAAACGACCCCATGAAATCCACACAGCCCACAGTTCCCCATCCACTCAATCCCCCCCTTTCCTCATTTCCCTCTCCCTCATTCCCCAATCTGATTCCCGATGCTCAAAACACTCCCGACCTGCGACCCATAAAAACGCTGCGAGCGACCGCCAAGTTGAGCGCGTCCGCGTCGGGGAGGCGTAAACGCGACGTTGTTCTTGTTGTTGTTGCTGTAGTTGTCTATGCATGTGTGTGTGTGTGTGTGTGTGTGTGTGTGCATGTCGCATACAAACACACATGTTAACATGGATGCGTATTAAAAATAAATCGACAACAATTAATTTGTGCTGCAAACTTGACAGACAACGTCGCAGATCGTCGTCGCCGTCGCCGTCGCCATCGTCGTTGCGTCGTCTGTTATCAGTCGAGATGGAAATGTAGATGGAACGTAGCATGAATTGCCGAACGATTTGAAACTTTGGTTCAACTGTATTATTTTTGAGCTTGCAACATTTCAATTATTGCCACCAACAGACAACACACACACACAGATAGAGAAAGAGACAGAGATAGAGAGAGAAGAGACATTAACACACAATATACGATATACGATATACGTTTACGATATAATGCACCTGCACAATGGCATTCCAAATGATTAAGTCCGCCCTGGAGGGCACTCATCAACACCAGCACCAACACCAACACCTTCAGCCGCTTCCGCATCGCAACACTCTCGGACTGAATCTGAATCTGAATCGAAATCTGAGCAATCAGCACAGCAACGGCGTCGTCCTATTGAAATGTGCGTATCTCTCTCTATTTTTCTTACACTCTTGTTCAACTGCATAGGTACATTTAGAGCTATAATTTACAATAGGTTTAAGGACGGTAAAAGCAGGTACTATACATCTATATGGAGAAACTATACATGACAAACTATACATATATATTTTTCTATATTTTTCCATATATGTATATACATTATACATTGTATACATTGTCTATTTCTTATCCAACTTCTTCCATTATAGTTACTGCTCATTATGTTGTTGTTGTCCTTAAACTATATAAGCACACGTGAACATACATAGTTACATATATATTGTTACATATGGTCTATACCCTTTACAGAGTGCATACAGTCTGTGAATCCTTGCACTATAAAAGCTTTACAGACCCTTTTGAACCATTTCTACAGTACCTTAAATAGTTCGCTTTAGAAATATATTAAAATTAATACAATTATCTGCATTTAGGTGTCGAAAGAAGAGACATGTGAGTCTTATTAGTATCTATTGTAAGCGTCATATGGAGTCATATAAAATCTGCCCTTTTAGACTGAGAATGAACTACAAGCAATCGAGGAGAAACCTTTACCTCAAGAGTTTTAAGCAGACAATAAAGCTGCTTAGGGGACCAGTGAGAATACTCACATTTCTATTAGTATCTATTGTAAACGTCATATGGAGTCATATAAAAATCTGCCTTATTAGACTGAGAATGAACGACAGGCAATCGAAATCCCTCCTTGACCTCAAGAGTTTAAAGCAGACAATAAAGCTGCAAAGGCAACCAGTGAGAATACTCACAGTTCTACTTAAAGTCTACACTGTAGACTAAGCTCACATCTTAGCAATCTAGGTATATAGAGTAATACTCCCTGCCAAGTTGCAGTCCAAAACACCAGCACAAATACTGCCAGCATATTCCAAAATGACTCTCAAAAGCAGCGTAGCCTGCCTAGCACCTTCTCATGGTTAACGAGCTAAGGTCAATCAGTCTAGATAAAGTTATAGCTCCCCTTAGCATAACTGAACTGAACAGGAAGCTACATATAATTCCAGCAGGGCATGCTATAGATCTACAAGGTCGTAGAACATCTGGTCCACAACAAATAATAATAATATCCCCAACTATTCAATGCATTCTGAGGTGATGACTAATGTTTTCCATTACTAATTATTACAATGTGTATTTTAAGAACTTTCCCATCGAGTGCTGCAACTGTTTTGATGCTCGCAAAGTCATAAAACAATGCACATATATGCTATATACTATATATCTATACTCATTCTATATATTCATTGTTAGATAATGTAGGAGAAATTTGTAATCTTGAGCTCTGACTAGTTTAAATGGTCTTACTCATTTCCCTTCGTTGGCTCTTTCCCACTGTCACTCTCTGTCTCACTCTCTCTTCTTCTTTTCCCTATCTCTCCCCCTGTCCCTCTCCCCTCCCCCTTTCTAGTCATCTAGCTTTAAAAAGCCACTGCAAACATATTAAAAAACGCGCTCTTTGCTTTCCTTCTCCATTCTTCGTTTCTTCTTCTACCCTGTGCACTTGCGGCTTGACAATTCGCGATTAATGACAAGTTCTTGGCCAATTTGGCGGGCCGTCAGTCTGGCAACAACAACAAGAAGAAAAAAAAAAAGCCAAAAAGTAGCTACGGCTACAGCTGGCGGGCAAATGAATCAGCTAACTTGTTTACGAGTGCGGCGAGCTACGCCTGCGTTTGAAAATAACCAAACGAAAGCAACTACCTCCCCCCCCCTTCTCTCCCCTGCACTCAGCCCGCCCCTGCCCTACGACTGGTTCAAACGTTTCTCAAATCTTTGGCCCCCCCTTTTGTGGCCAATTTTTCGATTTGTTGTTGCTGTTGTTGTTGTTGTTGTTTGGCTATTTTAACAGTGACTACGTCGCCTGTGATGACTAATATGCCGCGACGCTGCTGTCGCTGTCGCTGTTGCTGTTGTCGTAGCTAAGTATTTTGGATATATGTATGTACTATATATATATATAGTATTTTGTACATGTTTGTGCATGTTGCGCGCTTGGGGCAGCGCCATCATTAACAGAGCAAATCAATTACAATGGAAAACGTAAAAGGGCACAGTTCAAAAGGCGGCGGCAGTAGCAACAGCAACAGCAACAGCAACAGCGACAACAGCAACCACAACCACAACAGCAGTAGCAACAACAACAATATGCAGACACACAAATTAATTAAAGAGTCCAACAATGGTAATAAAAAAGCGCACAACAACAACAGCAGCAAGAATTATAGAGCACAAGCAAACGTATTACATCTACCTTGGTATATCTAGATTTAAACATATGTAGTATATATATATATATAGTGTTCTATTTGGGGTAGGATATGGGGTACTATATAGGCTAGGGCATATACAGTGAAAAAAATATAGAGTATATTATGTTCGAGTAGGGATTATAGAGCACATACAAACGTACAATATTACATCTACCTTGGTATATCTAGATTTAAACATATATAGTATATATATATAGTGTATAGGGTAGCATACAGAGTAGAATATAGAATATATTGGCTCATGCTCGAATAGGGATTATGACGAAATGAATTATGAATTACAATATAATATATTCCACACTACACAGTATATTGTACATGGTCCGACTTATGTATATATTAAACATGTATGACAAGCACTATTTGTAGTATTTCTGCAAGGTCTTCACACAAATATATGTCTTTGCTTTTCCAATTCTCTATCGATTCATTTGCAATTGATGACAAATAATGCTAAAGACTGGAACTTCAATGAACACCACAGAGTCTATAGTACAGACTCAATTAAATCAGCAGCAGCTTACTGTTAATGTTCATTTCTGTTTGCTGTTAATTATAGTTAACATATCATCATCAGTATCAGGCAGTTAGAGACATAATGCAGTTTAAATCTCTTTATATAAGCAAATAAAATAAGTCGCAGTTCTAACATTTTAATGATTGAATTGAAAGTAAAACGACATTTATGAATGTGCATCACTTCAAATTGATTGTAACTTACACTCATAGAAGAGTTGTATACAGTAGACTGTAGAATTAAGAAACGCCCTTTGCAGAGTCATGGATACTTTTTTCGTACATCAGCTCTTGTCTTAACATTCTTATCATTATGAACATACATAGAATATGAGCCATTATCTTATGAACGAGGAAGAAAGGCTCTCTTTTGCATGCCGAAGGTTCTATAACCTTGCAGGTTCTTATATCCCACGATTGTTTCTATACTAGTTATATATAAAGGTGCAGCATTTAATGGTATTCTGTATATTTAATATAATGTGTAAATTTGATGATAAGTTCAGTTCTTTCTAAAATCAGAACAAGATTTCATACAAAAACCTGCACTTCCGATTATTCCTATGGCAGCTATATGTTATAATGATACGATTTTGATGAAATTTCAAATACATATTACGAGTACATACATAAAAAGAGTCCGATATAGCAAATTTAGTGGCAATATCTTCACAAATAAAAAAAGTCAACCGATAGTTGGTATGGCAGCTATACGATATATCGCTGCGATCAGGCTCGTTCTGACTTATTTACACCACGCAGCAATAAGAAGCATGTGTGGGAAGTTTCATCAAGATAAAAGACGAACAAACAAATATGGCTAGATCGGCTTTCCTGCTGATGTTGATTGATAATATATGGTATATACTTTATGGGGTCGCAGATGTCTTTTAAGGTGCATAAACATCATTTACTAATTTACTATGAACATCATAATGATTTAATGCATTATTTATGCCTTTCTTTGCGGCACATCTTTAACAGCTTAAAGATATAAGGTGTCTATATCATATTCTATAAATCCTTATACTTATTAAGATCAAGCAAGAAACGTGCTCAGTAAGTATAGTAGGTATAGATAAAGTCACAATAACATAAGTATTTTCATTGCACATTTCTCACGCCTCTTTATTATTGTTTTGAACAGAAAGATGAATAAACTTCTTATGGCCCGAAATATGTTTATTCATTCACGCTTTATTCAAACTCATCTCACTTTATCATGTTCGATTTGTTGATCTGGAAAAGGTGTTAAAAATGTGTGATCGACTTTTGTGGCTGGTCAGAAGTCAAGTTCAAATGACAAATGAAAGTTCATATACGAAAGTGCTCCACATGTATGTGTGTATGTGTGTGTGTGTGTGTGTGTGCACTTAATGTATGCGATGCCAGATGCAAACTGGGGTCGTCGAGCCTCAGTGCACGCACTTCAGCAAGTGCAACGACTACTATTATACCACCTCCCCTCCCCCCACTTCCTCTCTCCTTGCCTGACATGCACAATAAATAATAAAATAATAAATAACGAATACAGCTCGCATAGTACTCGTTTCATTCGCACAGTACTCACAGTACTCACAGTATTCATTGTCATTCCGCACAAAGAAAGAAACAAAAGCAAACGAAATTCGCAATTAATAAGAAAGTGAAAGTGTTCTACAGATCACAAGTCGATCGATGGAAGTGTGTGTGTGTGCGTGTGTGTGTGTGTTATGGCAATTACTTGCACTTATTATACCCTTTAATCATTGAAAAGGTTCAAAAAAGGGTATATTTACTTTGTGCAAATGTAGGTAGCAGGCAGAGGGAGGCGTGACTGACTCCACAAAGTAAATACGAGGATAATACTGTTTATTGACCGTACGACCATATGGTAAGAACTCCTGATGCACCACGCCATGGAAATCGAAGAAAACAGTGAGCAAAACTTCGACATTTGATCGAACTTGGCGTGCTTTTTTCGGTCTTGGCTCACCAGGGCTCTTCCACTGGGACGATTGGGCTTTGGTTTCGATATCATAACCATATACCCATGATTCGTCACCAGTTATGACCCTTTTGAGTAAATCTGGGTCATCGTTGACGTCATTCAACAGCTTTTGAGCGATGCTCATGCGACGGTTCTTTTGGTCGAAATTTAGCAAAAAATCGCCGAGCACCCAAAACACTTATAACCTTTACGCCATACTTTTTGAATACACCTCGTATATTCTTGATCAGCAGTCGCTTAAGCTATATCTGTCTGTATGAACACGCAAATCTCAGCTATTATAAAAGCTAGAGACACCAAATTTGGCATGATGCTTTCTATACATATTGAGCAGGTAAAGCATATTTTAAAAGTTTTTTGCCACGCCCACCGCCCCCGCAAATTGATAATTTATATTCTCAATTCGATTTGTAAGCGAAGTATAAAAGTTACAACATTCTTCTTCAACATATACTTAGCTTATTTCAATATCTAGCACCTCTTCAAGTAACAAACTGATCGCACAGTGAACACTGAAGTTATTCCATTCAATTCAAGTCAATGTAGTGCCCAAAGTTGCCTGTTTGCACCTGCCTGCCTATGTATGTATGTCAGAGTGAGACAGCCATATGCAGCAGTAGACATTATTGTTAGTGTATTTCTGACTGAGAGCAGGGTATCTTACTCTCGTGTATGGCCAACTGTAGCTTTCGTCTGGTCTTCAACTAGATTTGCTGAGCCAACGCAGTCAATTCAATTAGCAAACATTGACAACAATTGAGTGCGCCTGCCTGCAGGCTGCACACACACACACACGCACACACACATACGCACACACTCTCATTCGCACTACGAGTTGCATTTGTCTGTGTGTGAGTAAAGTGTGCTTGGCTTTTGTGCGCCTGTTGAACAGCAATAGCAGCAACAGCAGCAGCAGCAGCAGCAGCAGCAGCAGCAGCAGCATCAGCTGTTGCTCATTGTTGCTGTTGTTAGTCATGTTGTTGTTGCTCTTGCTCTAGCTGCTGTTGTTGTTGTTGTTGTTGTTGTTGCTGTTGTTGTCTGTGTCTGTCTGGCGACATTAGCGCGTGTTTGAGTGCCGCTTAAAAAACTCCTCGTTAATCAATGTCGCCGTCGCCGTCGCCGTCGTCAGTTAATTGCAAAACGCGCGACAACGCAGCGTCGCATTCCCGCCTTGTTCAATTTACCTCCCCCCCCTGGGCATTATCCCATTTGCTGCTCAACTCATTGCCCAATTTTGCAGCCTCCCCCACTCACGAACTTCGTGTTGCAGTCGAGCTGAGCTGCTGCTGCTGTTGCTGCTTTTGTTGTTGTTGTTGTTGCAGTGAAAGTGTTTAGCGCATGTTTGCATAAAGCAAACTGTACTCATTATTTCATTTTTAGCAGCATTTCATTTGGCATACATTTTACAGCAGCAGCAGCAGCAGCAACAACACACCTTGAAAAAGGGGCGCCGCTTTGCTTCAAGATGCCGCCGCCAGTGTGTATCTGTGTGTGTGTCCGTTGGGGGTGCATGCGGCGTATGCGCAATGTTAATTAAAAATTCAACAAAAAAAAATAAAACAAAAGTGAAACGAAAATGTTGCTAAGAGAGGTTGTTAAGAAATTTGCATAATAACAACACCGCAGCAACTGAGCAATGCGAAAACAGCAACAGCAACCACAACAGCAACAACAGCAGCAGCAGCAACAATGGCACAACAAGCGACAAACAATAAAACCGACAATCGCCAATCTCAACTTATCTAATATGCCCGAAAAAAAAAAAATAAAAACAGAGAAACAACAGCAAAAGCAATACTAATACGCAGTGTAGGCCAGCCAGCGCACATACGTCCCGTTGCACAGCCCAAAATGGTCTAAGCTCGTGCAGGGTCTATCTCTCTCTCTCTCTCTCTCTCTCTCTGTGTGTGTATCTTCTGTACAATTGTTGTTGTTGCTGTTGCTGTGGCCATTGTATCCGTTCCGTTCATTGTTTTGTGCGGTTTTACAGTTTGGCAATAATGCATATGGCAATGATATTAAACACAGCTGCGGAATGAGTCCGACAGGTACCACACACACACACACACAAGCATACACATAAACATTGCCTGCCCCTCTGCCCCTGCCCCTGCCCCTCCCTTCAGACCACCCAAATTGTTGTACCATTTGCATAGCTTATCTGCGTACCAAATTCGCTGATAAGGTCACCACAACAACAATTGTAAATCATTGCACAGCGATATGACAGACAGCACAGTTAGATATATAGTATATATACATATACAATATATATAATATATATTTATTTGTATCCAACTGAAGTTGAAGTTGCCCGAGCCTGAGCGTGGCTAATCAGCGATTCATCGGAAATCTCTGACCCCAAAAAAAAATGTGACGCTTATCTGTGGCCTGCTAAAGTGTCGTTGTTATCGATAACAGTGCGATAACAGCGATAACGTTTTACATACTTTTTGCTTAAATTGACTTGTTAAATGATATAGAATTTCTCTGTATTCTGTGCAGCATTTCAGGCAAGGTTTTTTCGCTTGACTTTAAGTAGAAAGTTCATCAAAAGTATCTTGTATCTTGTGCTCATTATAAGGAATAAATATGTAAATGATGTTCTATATGTAATGCGCATTTGTAGATGACTTCTTTGTGTACTACAACAACTGTAGTTTGCATATTATATTTGCACATTTGGAATATAAATTGAATATGAAGGGAGCATCAAGTAAAGAAAGGTTAAACTTATTTTCTGTCTTTCTATTACTTTAGTAATGTGAGAATGATATTAATAACTAGTAGTAATATATGTTAGTACAACTTATATAGCTATCAGGCATGACAACAATACTCTAAGATGGATTTCAAGTCACAAAAACATACCAGGCTATGAGAAAGCAGACGCGCTGGCCTAAGCAGTCGCCAAATGCTTAATTATAGAGCTGGAGCCTCTCTTTTTATAGGCAGAAATGTAATCATAGAGCTCTTAAGAGAGAAGAAGAAATAGATGCATGAAGAGGACTATGCCAATACACCACACTGACACTAATCTAAGTGCCTTTTTGGCTGCTGCAATCTTAATAGGTAAAGTTAATAGGTATTATGACCACTATAGCATAGTTGATCAAGTTAAGGAAGAACTCTCTGCATATTCTGACTGGTCTTCTCACCTTCCCTTGTAGGTTTAATGTTCATCTAAGCAAACTAAGTACAGTAAGCAATGTGGAGTGTAGATACTGCGGACTAGGAACCGAAATGCCTGCGCACATAATTGCAATATGCACAGCACTGAACCGTATGAGATGTGCAACACTAGAGTAGCACCTGCTAGGAACTGCAGAGATTAGTAGAGGAACCAACAGTAAAATTCTAGAATTTACAAGGAAAGCTGAGCTGATATTGGGGGAAGCGAGCATAGTGCACTTTAAATATATAAATAGGTAAAGAAATAAATGAAATGAAGTTTTAAGCTGAGCAGGAAGGTACAATTGGTCTGTTAGGTCATGACATTACCAGTAATGATAATAATAATAAAAGGAACACTTTATTTATAAATAACAATTAAATTTAAAGTAATATGAATTTAATTAACATTAGCAGGGAGGCACAATTGGTTTGTTAGGTCGTTCTATTACCAATAATAATAATAATAATAAAAGCAACACTATATTTATGAATAATCATTAAATTTACAAACGTAATATGAATTTAATTTACATGATTTTAAGAGCACAGATCAAAATCGACCTTTGCTGCTTAAAAATATTTCCTATTTATATAGGAAAATAATTTGATAACTTTAAATTAATTTTAATTTAAATTTATATATAAAATATACCTTGATTTAATACTTATTTCTTATTGTTAATTTTTAATTGTAATCAGTCGAGTATTTATATAGGAAAATAATCTGATAATTTTAAATTTTAAAATTAATATCTAAATTTATATACAAATAGCAAAATAATCTGACAATTTTAAGTTTTTAAATTTTAATTTCCTATTTATATAGGAAAATAATATGATAATTTTAAATTTTAAAATTTTAATTTCCTATTTGCATAGGAAAATAATCTGATAATTTTAAAATTTTAATTTAAATTTAAATACAAAATATAATGATTTAATACTTATTTCTTATTGTTAATATTTAATTGTAATCTATCGAGTATTTATATAGGAAAATAATCTGATAATTTTAAATTTTAAAATTAATATCTAAATTTATATACAAATAGGAGAATAATCTGATAATTTTAAAATTTTAATTTCCTATTTACATAGGAAAATAATCTGATAATTTCACATTTAAAATTTTAATTTAAATTTAAATACAAAATATATATCTTGATTTAATTCTTATTTCTTATTGTTAATTTTTAATTGTAATCAGTCGAGTGTCTGTAGTCAACTTTAAATAAATAATGAACATTAAATGGCAGGGGAAACAATAATAATAGTGCGATATAAAGTTGCCAAGCTGCTGCGGTTGCTTCGGTTGCTTTGCCAGCTTCTTCTTCAAGTTCTTTCACAGTCCTAACAAAGGTATCAAAAGGAGCAATTGCTCAGTTTGCTGATGCCACTCTACGAATGAGATATACACAGGTATATCTGTGTGTGTGTGTGTGTGTGTGTGTGGCTGTATCTCTGTGTCTATGTGTATGTCTGTACCTCTGTGCCTCCGTCTGCGTCTGTTTGTCTCGCTGAAAGTGTATGTGTCAGTTCTTACCTGTATTTAACGCAGCAGTCGCATGACAAATGATAAATGATACATACATGTTTGACATCATTCAGCCGCAGACAGAGAACAGTTAAGCGCTGCTGCTGTTGCTGCTGTTGCTGCTGCTGTTGCTGCTGCATTTGCATAAAGTCAGCGACGGCAACGCTGCGTTGTCGGCGGCGAAATCGCCAAAATGATTCTTAGCCAATTATCGCTGTCACTGCCAATGAAAGCCATAAATTTTGGACAATTGCAACGAAGGCGCCTGGATGCCGCAATCCACACTCCGCACTGTACTCTTCTCTCTTCTCTACTTGCCACTCTTCTCTACCTGCCAAACTCTTCTCTACTTGCCATAGTTCTCTCTTCCCTTTCTCCTCTTCTCTACGTGCCACACTCCTCTCTGGACTTTCCTCTACTTGCCACAGTTCCCTCTGCTCTTTTCTCTACTTGCCACAGTTCCCTCCTCCCTTTCTCCTCGTCTTTACCTGCCAAACTCTTCTTTGCACTCTTCTCTACTTGCCACAGTTGTCTCTCCCCTCTCTGCACTCTCTTCTACTTGCCACACACCTCTCTGGGGTCCCCTCTACTTACCACACTTCTCTCTCTCTCCCCTCTCTCCCTTCTCCCCTACTTGCCACACTGCTCTTCACTCTCCACTTGCTGTGGTGTTGACACCATTAAGCAGCCTGAGGAGCTACCAAGGTGGACCACGAGCTGTGCTGGTAGAGGAGGCAGAAGGGGCCTTGCCAGTCTAGCTAGCCAAGAAATATATGAGCAACATGTTTCTGCTTTTAGCCAGGCCAGTTAGAGTTGCTGCTGCTGCTGCTGCTGCTGCTGCATCACTTTGCAGGCGCATTATGCAACGTCTGGGGCTGCCAATTAAAACGCCGCCGCATTGTCAAATGCTGAGCAAATTTTCTGTGCCGGTTTTTTTTTTAATTAAAATAGTGCTAAGGATGACAGAGCTGCCTCCCCTTGCACCCCTTGCACCCCTGGCAGCCTGTTGCTCCACTTAAATGGCTGCTGCAAAGTTCAAGCGGCCACGTTGCACATGCAACATGCCACGTTGATCTGTGGCGCAGATTGTGGCCACATTGCCTACACCTACAACTGCGGCCTGTGATAATTGTTAATTGGCTTGCCGCCAGCTTCCGCCTGCTTGTGTCTGCCTGTCTGCATGTCCGCCTGTCTGCCCGTCTGCCTGGCCGACTGACCGCTCGCATTGCGCATACGCACCGTTGACCCAGCTTGGCTAGCGACCGCATTACTTTCGCCACATGCCACATGCCACGGCAGACAGAATAAGAGCACACAAGCAGCAGCAGTAGCAGCAGCATTCACTCTCCATTAGGCAGCACTAGCAGAAGAGAGGGGGAGGAGGGGAGGGGGGGGGGCACTGTGACTAGCTCTTAATTAAGTTTTTGTGTTAGGCTGCGGCGGCAACTGGCTTGACTTGAAATACTTAACAAGTCAGCGGACTTGTTGGCCAAATTGTTGCTACCAAAAAGCGTATGGAGAGCATTTTGTGCCACAAAACGTTGCGCTGTCTCTGTCTCTGTCTCTGTCTCATGTGTGTTGCACAGATTGGGATGCTGCTGCTGCTGTTGGTGTTGCCGGTGGGCAGACTGATGATTTATGCAGCATTTCGCGGCCAAGCGCCGGAAACAGTCAAGACAAGTGGCTGCTTTAGAAAGCCAGTCGCCATTTCCGGCCCCTTTGTGTTGCAACTGTTGCAAGTGTTGCGAGTTGCAGGCGGCCCTCATTGCATAACAACAAGAAACTTCAACTTCGCACTAGAATTCCTGGCGAGCTCGCAGTGCACATAATTGCAGGCCAGGTGTCATAAAGCTGCCAGCCGACTGACAGTTGCCACCAATCAGCAACAACCAACAACAACAAGAGCAACAGCAAGAGCAACAGCAGCCATGCCACAAATGCACTTTCGGTCTTGTTGCACAGACGCCCACGCAACACGCCCGCATTCTCAGACAACGCAGCACAGCAACAACACTGCAAGGCGGCTTATTAACACAGTTTAGTGTGGGTCAGTTGTGTGGAACAGTTTGTTGCTGTTGTTGCTGCAACTGCGACACTTGTGCAGTGCACCCATTGTTAATGGCGCTTAAATCAAGGGGTATATCGAGCTTAGAGGCTGTCAGGCATCAGACACTACTAAGCAAAACAGCCAAGTCAATATAACCTAAATATGTCTGTATGAACACTTATATCTCCGAGATCATAAGAGCTAAGGCTATCAAATTTAGTGGCAATATATCTTATAATTGCATGCAGCTAAAGTTTATTTAATATTATGGCCACGCCCTGTACCGCCTCTGTAAATTTATAAAAATCGTTATTTTTAAACTAGAACGTTCATATTTGAAGTGTACTTTAATTATTTACTCTGTTAGCTGTGAAGATTTATAATATTGTGCAAACTATAAGATTTAAGGTGTCCAGGTCAATATAACCATATCTGTGTCTGTATGAACTCTTATATCTCCGAGATCATAAGAGATTGAGGTATCAAACTTTGAGACGATATGTCTTAACATTGCTAGCTACTAAAGTTTGCTTTACAATGTGGCCATGCCTCTTGTTGCCTTCGTTAATTAATAAAAGCCAAATTACCAGTGTTATTTAAAATTTAGAACGTTCTTTTTTGGACTGTAACAGAGTTCTAAGTACAGTTGGCTGTCTAGACTTTTAGTATAATGCAAACCATAAGATTCAAGGTTGCAAAGTCAATATAACCATATCTGTGTCTGTATGAACTCTTATATCTCAGAGACTACAAGAGTTAAGGCTATCAAATTTGGAGATGATATGTCTTAACATTGCAAGCTACTAAAGATTGTTTTACAATACGGCCACGCCCCTTGTTGCCTCCGTAAATTAATAAAAGCCAAATTACCAGAGTTATTTTAAATTTAAAAAGTTCATTTTTGAACTGTATCATAATTCTAAGCACAGTTAGCTGTCTAGACTTTTAGTATAATGCAAACCACAAGCAAGGTCAATGTATTCATATCTATGTCTGTATGAACGCTTATATCTCAGATACTATAAGAGCTAGGGCTATCAAACTTGGCGAAGATATGTCTTATAATTGAGCAGGTAAATTTTTTTTTACAATACGACCACGCCCCCTTCGCCTCTGTTAATCTAATTGCAAGCTATATTTAAAAGCTAGAATGTTCCTTTTTGAAGTATACCAAGCTTATTAACACTGATAACTGTCAATAAATGTAATATACTGCAAACCATAAAGTTTAGGGTTTCAAATTTGTCAAAGTTGCTTACAGGGTATCGTTGCAGTCGTGTACGCTTGGCACTTGCAAATTTCGCTTGCTGTTTTTGTTGCTATTATCGCCCAGGCAAATTCGCCTTTAATGAGAAACCAGAAAGCGCAGTCCCACCGCAACATGGCACGCCCCGTCGATGTTTTCTTTCTAAGTAGTTGCTGCCTTTGTTGTTGTCATTAAACATAAATTTCCATGAATTAGTTGCAAAAGAAAAGCAAGGCAAAGCGACAGCTCCGGCTCTGGCTCGGGCTCTGGCTCTGCCTCCAACAACGACTCCAGATGCGGGTCCAGTTTTTATGACAGCCCAGGAACAGCAAAAACTGTTGGCAATTGCCCGACTGAGACTGAGACTGCGACTGAGGCTGAGGCGAGAAATCTAAGAGCAAAAATAATAAAAAGCTAAAATCATAATAAAGTGGAGCACATAACGCGCTGTCGCTCATGTCGCGGCGACGACACGTGCTTCGTGTGCAGAAACCCAAAGAAACTGAAAACGAATCGAAAACTGAAAACAGAAAATTGAAAACTGAAAACTGAAAACTACAAATGAATTTTCATTGGAAAGCCTTTTGCTTTGGGTTTGTTTATTTTACTTTGGGTCTGCGGCACTTGCAGCTGGCGGGGCAGACTGTCGGGATGCCGATGATGATGATGATGCTGATGGCTCCGGGAGTCTGCCAGGCCAAAAACTCAGGGAGAGATTGAAGGCACTTGCGTAAACATTCATTTGTTTATGGGGCCCCATTGACTGGGGCTTTTTATTACATTGTCTGTTGCGAATTAATCGCACATACATTAACATATGGCATGCATGCACACACACACACACATACACAGGCAACTGTGTGCTGAATCTGCTTTTAATTGAAATTGATTGCAAGAATTGTTTCCTAGCCTGAAAGTATGCAAGGGAAGGCGAGTTGTGTGGAGTCTTCTGCCGGAATATACCTTCTACTTTGTAGCTACATTTACATATGTATGTATCTCTATATGTGTCTGTCCTTTATGCATGCTCAATTTGAATATATATATGTATATATACCTATCTTTATACCTATGTATAGGTCTGTTTCTAGTTGTGTCTGCCTTTTATGCCTGCTCAATTCAAATAGTTCTCTATGCATTCATAAGTATGTATTTCCGAGACAAATACAAGTTAATTTGGTCTACCCTACTGCTGACTTACATATGTATTTATGATCTATATACATATATCTATATACCTGATTTATTTATATAACTTGTGCATATCTTCTTAGGTGTCCTTCATGCACACAATGCAACTGTATCACTTCACTTACTTGCAGTTGTCTGCATCTGTAGCTCTTCATATCCATGCAGTTATCTGCAACTATGTATGTACCTGCCTCACTTACTCATATGTACACACATACATACACGTATGTATGCGTATGTCTGTGGGCAACTTCTTCTAAGCTCAATATCCACAATTAAAGCTGTGCTCGCCTGTGTTCAACCCTTTCTCTCCTTCTTCCACTTATCCCGCTTGCTTGCCATGCTTTTCACCTTCTTTATTCCACACTTAAGTGGGTTTTTATGCCCTTTATTGGGCTTCCAGAGTCCGGGTCTGGCCATGCACAATGGACTTTGTGGAACGCGTTTTAAGCACGTCTGAAATTCGATCTGCAGGTCGCTGAGAGATTCTCTTTGTCCTCACAAAGCTGCTGAGCTCTTGCTGGGTATGTTTTTTTGTTAAACACACACACACACACACACATACAAAGTTGAGTGCGTAGTGCACACTAAGTTAGCTAGTTGACGCACTTTGTGAGCAAAATGCGTTTATCCGAATCCTTTCAGGGGCCGCATTAGATAATTTTAGTGCAAGAAAAGCACTTTGTTATATCCTTGAACATTGTTCAATATCTTCTGTATTTATAGTCCGATCGAATTGAATGAATGAAATTTAAAGGTAATGTAGACAGTCAAATAAGCTAAGCATATGTCGAAGTCTGAAAGTTGTATCTTTTATGCATCGCTGACAAATCAAGTCAAAAAATGTAACTATTAATTTGCGGGGGCGGTGGGCGTGGCAACCCAAATTTGATATAAAGTTTAGCTGCTAGCAAAGTATAAGAACCTACATGCCAAATTTGGTATCTCTAGCTTTTATAATAACTGAGATCAGCGTGTTCATACAGACAGACAGACGAGCAGACGGACAAACAGACAGGCAGACATAGAAAAAGGTATTGTATACGGGGGTATGAGCTGGTTTTGAGTCCGTTCATACCCTTCGACCATGTGAAAATGGTCATTTGTTTACAAGTTTCCAATAATTGAATCATCTTCAGATTAAAAGGAATCTGAATTACGCACTCGAGAACGAAAACAATCTTGTTGTGACCAATGAAAATTAGATTACGCCCAAGTGGAGAATTGGATTAAGAATCGTAATTTTATTGCAGCAGTACAGCACAGAGAGCTGACCAGCAGAACAGATATTTTCTACCCAATTAGTCTGGCACTTGTGTGTCCCAAAATACTTTTCAACGGAATGGAAAAGCGCAGCTTCATTACGTCGCAATTAACAGCAGGAAATTTTCGCTTTGTGTTTCATTTCACAGGAATTTGCTGGGCTGCGTGTGTGTGTGTGTGTGTGGATGCAAATGTCGCAGCAAAAATATCATCAGATAATTATTTATCTGACTAGGGAATGCTCTTATGCTCTGCATGAATGATCGCAATGAACTGAAATTAAGCATAAATTCATAATTGAGTCGTGTTTTGTAGACTGAGCAATACCCTATAATTATAGCAGAGAAGGGTTATAGATGAACAAGAATATATATAACATATATTGTATAATGTATCTAACTTACTAAACTTATTCTATATTTATTTGTTTCTCGTCTTAAGTTCTAGTTAAGCAATTCGTACATTAAACTGAAAAGGCTGCACGGACTTTTATGAAATTTTGTTTATATATTAAGTATATCTGGTAATCGCTATAGATAAAAGGATAAGTACCGTTTGCTACTAAAAAGCTGAAGAAACAGGTATTTCTTATAGACATTTCTTAACACATTTCTCATTTTTCTTGAGAGAAAAGAAAGTGTTTTTTCGCTCTTTCCTCACTTGAAATCTGATCAATCTGCCTTGCAAAGTGCAGTTAAAGTGCCTGCTATAGCCAAGTTACCCGATCATTTTATGCACTATACAGTTTGACGCAGTTTCCAGGACGCAAATGCGTAGGCAACCTCAGGGCCAGGGCCAGGGCCTGGAGCAGAAACAGGAAAAGGCGCAGGGACCAGGAGCAGGACAAAGTTTTCATTTCATTCCGACATATGTCCATAAATAGCTGTGTGGGGTGTGCGTGTGCGTACGTGTGTGTGCGTGTGTGTGCAGTTGTGTGCAGCAGTGCTCTTCATAATGAAATCGCTTCATAATAATTGAGAGCACGCGCAGCGGATTACACGAAATTATTTGATTGCGGTTCCGCGAGGGTTGCACAAGTCAAAAGGATAAACGAAAACAATCCAGGCGAGTCGAGACTGGTTGCCTTGGTTGCCTGGCTAAGCCGAGCGCATTTTCAAGATACCATATACCCCTGACACTGCCACTCACACAGCCCCTACCCCTTCTCTTCCCTTACCCCTGCTGCAGTCGCTTTTTGCGCTGCGCAAATTGACAAATTGCACGGCAAATGGCAAACAACACGTTGCATGCCACACCCCATCCCCCGCTGCCTATCAATATTTATATGCCCAATACAAACAGTGTGTGATTTTTCCCCTACCTACCCCCCACCCCTCTATGCTGATCATAAATTACATTTCATTATCAGGCTCATTGTGCATCCCTGCCTTGATGCCTTGAGCAGCGACTGTACCTCAGCGGTGCACAGTGGCATATAAGAGTAGCGTTAAAGAGAGAGAGAGAGAGAGGGAGAGGGAGGAAGAGAGAGAGAGGGAGAGAGAGGGCTCCAATAAGAGTCCAATAAGAGTCCCACACAAGTCCCGCCTCAGGTTACAAGAAGCGTTTTCCTGCTTAACGTTTTCCTACCTTGTCGTGTTTGTCTTTCTGCCTCTTCTTCTTTGCTCTGCATGTTGTTCTAGCATATGCTGTGTGTGTGCGTGTGTGTGTGAGTGTGAAGTTTCATTTCGATTGAGCATCGATATTAATTGTCTCCTTTTACGTGGCGGCCACTTGAATGACGCCTCGCCCGCAGCGTGCCACACACGGCGAGTACCCGAAACCGAACTCGAACTCGAGCTCGAACCCAAAGTCAAAGTCAAAGTCGCCCCCGAGCTGACCGTGCTGGCCGTGCTTCACCTTCACGGTGGTCAGAGGTGTCTGAGGTGTCACGCCCGCACCTCACCGCACCTCACCTCATCTCATCTCACATTAATCGAGTCAATTCGAGCCCCAAAAATCCGTTAAAACAACAACATTTTCTCGAGTAATATCCCCCTCTCTCCCGATTGCCCGAATCTCCTCAGTCACTCATCCCCTCATCATCTTCTTCTGTCGCTCTCTCTCTCTCTCTCTCTCTGCTCATCAGCTTATCGTTTGGCTCACAGCTGCTCGCATTCGCCCAATTGCTTGACGAGATTAAATGTCACCTCTTAACGATGCCCAGGACCCTGAAGAAAGACACGCACAGTGACGTGACGCGTATAGCAGAAGCCAATTACAGTTATTCGAATTTGATTTCATCTCACTCTAAACGGATTGCAGCACAGCACTGATTGATTTCTCGCAGAACAAACATAAATAATTGCAAAGAACTTTCAACAAATTTAAGAAATTATTCTGTGTTTATTATCCGATCAAATTGAAATTTGAAGGGGTACTACACATGATAATAAACTATGTATATATCGAAGAAGAATGTTGTAACTTTTATACGTTGCCTACAAATCGACTTGAGATAATAAATGATTGATTTACGAGGGCGGTGGGCGTGGCACCCAACTTTTGAAATAATCTTTATCTGCTCACTATGTACAAACACCTTCATGCCAAGTTTCGTGTCTCTAACTCTTATAATAGCTGAGATCTGCGTGTTCATACAGACATATACGGCTTATTCGACGTAACTACTGATTCTGTTCAAGAATATACGCACTTTGTAGGCTCTGCCACGCCTCCTTCTGCCTGTTACATACATTTGCACAAAGTTAGTGATATAATAAGTTAATAAGGTGCTCTACTCTACAGATACTTCACTTAATAAAAATAGTATACTAAATAAAATCAATTTAAGATAAAATAAAAAGTCAACCTAGATCAATCGTACCCGAAAACACAATATAGATGTCACAACCAAAGAGTGATACAGATGAAGGTGCTATAAAACCACTGAAAACGCATTCAAGTAACACCCTCAGAGCCGCTCATTCTGCGGGTAGATGTGATAGAGACTTTGAAATTCGATACTGTTCAAGCTGTCGATGGAAATACCATTATTCTTTGAAGAAGTGATAGAAGCAGAACATTTTCAACATGTTAATAATAAGTTGATATGTATGATATCGTGCATTATTTATTTCACTTTTAAACAGGACACACAACACTAACTAAGGAACTTCTCTCTCAGCCTTCAGCTGATCATAAGTCGCAGAGTGACCCAATTCTGTAGACCGAAGATATCGAACAGCGAATACCAAATACCAAAAACCAGGTTCAATGACAGGCTAAAAAAAGAGTTTGCCTCAGGATCAATTAGTTTGCATGCGAAATTTCACGCCTCGCTTATTGATAGCTTCGTTTGGGATGGGTTTACTTTTGGGTTTGGGTTATGTATAGTTGGGCTCGCTGGCACCTGAAACTATTCGGTCGCTGGTACCGTTCGAGTTATTGAGTCGGTCAATGCGCCCATTTGCGTGTCTGGCGGTGTTTCTTTTTTTACTTTAACTGCGACGCGATTGTCCATCAAATGCTGATTAATTAATACACAATGGAGCTGGCGCTGGGGCAGTGCAGGCTCCAGTGCCGGTAGCTAGAAAATCAGGCGTATAACGCAAATAAAGCATGACCAATTCGCGGTCGAGATAAGTTTTCCATGACTCTTCGCAGTTTGGAAAAGTTTACTTTACGGCACCCCAGCGATATTTCGCACTTTCCGATATACCCTGTATACTAATACGGACGAGGTACATCTAATAAATCAGTGAGTCGAAGCTAATTTCAAAGCTAGAGATGACAAATGATGTCTGTCGATGTCTACAAACTATATAGCACTTGGATGACTTTTAAATTTAAGTTTGCATTCGTTTTAAATGTTATATTTGCTTGCAAATTGCAAATAAATGATATTCGTTAGTATCTGTGATCTGCTTACAGGGTAACTTGAAGTCGCACTGCAATCGTTTGCTTAATTATTTTATTAGAATGTGGTGAGGCAATGTGGTTCTCTACGCAGACAATCTTAAATGCGCAATGTATGTTTGTTGCTGTGGCAATTTATAGGAGAATTCCAGAAATTAGCAGCTGTCCCTAACATAACCTATACCACAGACCCCAACAAGTGTAAAGTACCTATACGCTAACATTTGTAGGGTATCTATACCCTAACAAGTGTAGAGAACCTATACCTTAACAAGTGTGGGGTACCTATACCCTAACAAGTGTATCATACATATACCCTTACAAGTCTATGGTACCTAACAAGTATATGATACCTATACCCTAACAAATGTGGGGTACCAATACACCAAGAAGTTTAGAGTACCTATACCCTAACAAGTGTAGAGTACCTATACCCCAAGAAGTGTAGAGTACCTATACCCCAAGAAGTTTAGAGTACCTATACCCTATACAAGTGGAGAGTACCTATACCCTAACAAGTTAGGGTTACACAAACGTGAATTAGGAACTTCGTTTGAAGCATAAAGAAATCTTGAAACATTTACCTAAATATCCAGACTTTTCTTATTATAAAATCATCATTGAAACTTCACTCTTTTGTATTATAACTTATACTTTAAACCAAATGGAATCTATCTAGAATGTTCTCATTATCATGTCAGCATCGAAAGTTCACTCAATCATATTCGATATTATTTTTGTTTTCACATTTGTTTATAAGTCTTGTGGCGATTATTCCAGATTCAATAATAGCCTTGTTAATAGTTCGAAAACATATTGAACACCCCTAAAAATGAAACGTAATTTCATTCACATGATCGTGTCCAGTTTCGGTTCTCTCCCCTCGCCTAAAAGCAAGCTATTTTTGAGATCTTCAGGGGTTTTCAATGTTTTTGTTGAATTTTCCAATGAAATAAACGAACTATGACTGAATGATGATGATTATAATGATGATGATGATGTTGGCAACTTTAGGCACGGGTTTTCCTTCAATGCACTTCAAAACGACGACGACGACGACGTCGATGGGGAGATGAGCCGCGGGGCCTGGCGCGAAGTGAACTGTTGCCAATTGTCGATTACAAAGCTCGATAGACATGGATAGACATGAATAGACCTGCAGCAGGCGTAGTTGAAAATAGTTTTTGCTTTGTTTTTGCTTTATTTTTAATGCTTTTCTTTTCGATATTCGTTTTTGGGGCCCCTCTCATGCGAGAGTGAGATTTATCTTATTTTCAATATTGCGCCAAAGGCCATGAAAAGCGGCCGAGCTAGTTGCAAATGTTTCCACGTGATAAGTTGCTGTTGTTGTTGCCGTTTTGTTATGCTGTTGATGGGTAATTTACATAATTACCGCGGGGCGTGTCAGCCACGCCCAGCCGCCCCTTTCGAATTGGTCAAGTGTGGCGCATTTGTCCAGCGACATTTGTCAGATCAAAGAAGAGAGAACTTTGCATACAGATAGAGCTAAACTCACACAAAGACAGACAGAGAGACAGTCAGACAGACAAGCAGACAGACCGACAGACAGACAGACAACCTGCTGCTGCTGCACAACTATGCGGAACTGTGGAAGACGCGCCAGCAATGTGGCATGCAGTGCGCACATTGAACTTCAGCTGAAATCTCAACTGGCTGCGGGTCGGTCAATGCCACAGTTGATGCCACAGCGGTGTTCGCTGCCAGCCACTGTCTGCTAGTGCCTGCCAGTCCCTGCTGCCTGCTGCCAGTTGCCAAATGCCAAATGCAACACAGCATCGGCAGCAGGCACGGACACAAACATCAGTGGCAGTTGCAGTCTTTGCTGCTGCCTTCTATCGTTGTTATGATGCAGCTACTCATACGCAGCAGCCCAGTAGGACTTGCATGCCTGCAAAAGCTGCTGCTCGGGGCACTACCTTCAGTAACGTTGTTAGCAATCAAAACTTTAATACACAAACGAATTACATTTTAGATATATACACAGATAAATAAATACAGACACTAACAAATAAATACAGGTATAAATAAAAAATAAAGTGAGAGAGTCTCGCACGAGCGCGTCGTCTTGTATAGATATCCATGTAGTTTGGTTCAATCATCCCACTCGATACATTCTTCATATTATTTTGAGATATTCAAAGATTGTTGAAAAAAACTTGGTACTTGTATTCTTCAGTAGAAAGCAGAATTAATATCATTTAAGGATATGCTGATATTTAAAGGATATTTTGAGGTATTCAGATATTTTTGAAAAATAATTTACACATTTGGATTCAGAACCCATTTGCTCGAAGGTGATGAACAGACTGAGAAAAACTACTGTTCTCAATTGACATGTAAATCGAATGTAATATGATCCCCTTTTCTGGATATCAACTTTGGGTGTGCCTTCACTAGGTACTAATCATTATATGTATAAGTGATTTTATTTATTTTTATACACGCTTACTACAGGGTATAATAACTTCGTGCCGACTAAAAATGTATGTAACAGGCAGAAAGAGGCGTGGCAGACCCCACAAATTATATTCTTAAGCAGCATCAAGAAATGAGTCGATATAACCTTGTCCCTCTGTCTGTCTGTCTGTCTGTCTGTTTGTTTGTTTGTCTGTCTGTCTGTCTGTCTGACTAGCTGTCTGTCCGTATGTCTGTCTGTCTATCCGTGTGTCAGTCTGTCTGTCTGTCCGTGTGTCTGTCAGTCAGTTTGCCTGTCCGTCCGTATGAAAGCCCAGATCTTAGAGACCAGAAGACCTAGAACTACCAAATTTGGGTTCAATATGTGTTTGTTTTGCACGCAAGTGTATTTTAGACTTTGGCCACGCCCCCTTAAATAGAAAAAATAGAAAGTCAAGCGTAAAATTAATACAGCAAAGTTAAAATTTAGTAAAAACAATAACTATGAGCCACCAAATAATTTTTGAAAATTTGATAACGATCGGATAATTCAGATAAAAGTTATTTAAGAAATTTAAAATATGTACTGATTTCGAAGCCCCGCCCTGAAGGTATGCAACACAAAATGCTTGTTTTGTTTATTGTTTATGGTTTCATTTTTTTTTTTTTTTTTATTTATTATTATAAGTGAAGAATCCGTATATCGAAATATAGTATCTTAAATAGTTTATAGTGATATTAATATTAGTGTAGTATTTGCAGAATCAGTTTAACATTGCAGTGAGTAAGAACTTCTCTCAGTCACTGTACTGCAGCCACCTCTAAAGTGCTGTTGGGTGAAGTATGTCTATGTACATGTTTGTATGTGTGTGTATGTATATGTGTGTATGTTTGTGCGCATTACATATGCATCTCGAGGGGCATATGGACATTCTTGTAGCTACTTTGGCTGCATTTGTGCGATATGGCGGAGCTAAGGCAGCAGTTGAAGCGGAATCTAAACCAGAACCAAAACAGGCAGTAAGTGCTTTGTCAAAATTTTCCCTTTTCCCCAGCTCCGACGTTTTCATTGTTATTCCTAGTTTTTGGTGGGGGGGGGGGGTTGTGTATTCAATGCGGGTTAAGATTTTGGCCCCAGGTACCACGACACATGTGTGTGTGTGAGTGTGTGTGTGCGATAAATTCCAGAACATATTAATATTGCAAATGGTGGCATATTTGGCATGCCACACCAGCAGGCAGCATGTGGCACGTTGCTGTGGCAGGTGAGTAAGTAGGTGTCGCTGTTGCTTCCTGCGAGCTGCCTGCATTGTTTGCCATAAATGCAAATCATAATTGAAAGTCATTGTGAAAGGCAGAGAGTAAGAGGTGGGGAAAGAGTTATAGATATTAAGGGGGGAAAGAGAGAGAGAATTTGAGTGTGGCACGTGCAGCATGTCAGTCAAGATTGGACGCATTTTGCCTGGCGGTGTCTTTAGAATTGCAACATAATACATATTCGAAGCCAATGCCGCCCCCCTCCTCAAACCATCCTCCCACTATTCGCCTCTCATCGGAACTTTACTTAAAACTGAATAGAAACCACAGATGCAATTTCTCGGTAAACAGAGCAAGAATAAATCGGGTTGGGTAACAAAGGATTAATTAACTCTGACTTTTCTCGGAAACTTGCGTATATAACATTTGAGAAGATTACCAAATTCACTTACGGCACACATTCCCCGTAAGAGCATGCGTTTGTGCATTGAAATCACTTTCATAACACTGATAAGTTGAAGAGTTAATTGAATTCTATTGTAGTATATATTCGCTTGAACAACCTACCACAACCAAGCTTATCTTACACTCACAGGCACTTCTACTTAGGCTACTTATGGTAAGGTAACTAAATCAAAATTGACTGGCATTATTCATTATGTTACGGCTGATTGCAGCAGGCAACAGTACTATATGGTACAACTACTATACCTATAAACCAGATAGAAAGTAAGAATGGTTACCTTCTTCATGCCGAAAGTCTTATATCCTGGCAGGTTCTCATCTGCTCCAATTGTTCCTATACTAATTATATATAATAGTGAGGAATTCAATGGTATAGTGTAAATACAATATTATATCTCACTTTGATTGCCACTGATAAATTAAGTTATTTCTAAAATCTGAACTGGTCTCCTGTACAAAAACCTTTTTTCGGACGATGGTTCCTATGGCAACTATATGATATAGTGATCCGATTTTAATGAAATTTTATATACATATTTTATATATAGAAAAACTCCGATGTATTAAATTTACTTGCCATATCTTAACAAATAACAAAAATGGGCCGATAGTTTGTATGGCAGCTATACGATATATTGCTTCAATACGGCTCGTTCTGACCCATTTACAGCGTGCAATAGTAAGAAGTATGTGTGCCAAGTTTCATAAAAATAGCTGCAAAACTGAGTGACTCTTTTGTTAATCAATCGCACATAACCGATTTGCATGGGCGGTGGGCGTGGTTTACAAAGCAGTTTATATGCTTACGCCATACAGAAACCTACATGCAAAATTATCTGTCTCTAGTTCTTAAAATAGCTGAGATCTGTGTGTTCACACAGACCTAACCAAGCGAAGGAGAAGTTATTATGCGCGAAATACTCATACGCGCACTCATTCATATGTTCATATGTTGACATATGTCTCTGGCACCTTTAGCTCGTACATTTCCGAAACTAAGTTGTAGAGAACGTGTTCTTGCAACGTGCTGCAGACAGAGAGGCAACCATAATCAGTTCAATAAACAGAGCGAATTAAATGTGGGAAGTACACGACTATACAGATACCCTGTAAGTATGTAATGCAGTAAGCAACGCTGAGCTGTGGTCCCTTTTCATGGCTGTTTGGCTGCATTGAGCCCTTGACTTTCGGCTAGCAGGGTATACCTTCTAATGCCAGCTGCAGTCTCGTGTCTAGACGAATGCCAAGGTGGCATTCGTGGAAGTTGCCCGTTGTTGTATCTACTGCAAGTGCTGTTCCTGTAGATGTATCTGTATCTGTAAGTCTGCATGTATCTGCATAGTGAAACAGGAGCTTTTAATTGAATTGACTTATTGTTGCACTTGCGTCTGCGGCTGCGGCACGTGAAGCAGCGTTGTTTCTAGATGCTTCTCGCTAAAAAGATACAGATACCAATACAGATACAGATGTATCTGAGCCCACGTGCACTCGACACAACTGGCACGCGTTCTAAGCCCTTTGACATTTCAGCCGGCAGGTCAGCGCTGACGTCTTCGCAACCTGCTGCTGCAGCAAGTTCAAGTCCATGAGCAAGGCTCGTCTCAGTGACGTCTTCACTGCCTTGTGTGTGTGTGTGTGTGTGTGTGTGTGTGTGAGTGCGTCTTCAATGCCAACTTCAATGCCAGGAAGCAGCATCGGCGACTGCTGAGTTTACCCCGGAATCGTGACAAAGCGGCAAGGCGGCGCATCAGACCTAAAAATATGCTATGATAAATGCCAGACTGACAGACTGACAGACACACACAAATACAAACGCAAAGCGGGGGCTTCTTTTCGGGCAACCTTGTTGCAATTTACATGCCACAAGATTGCGAAACTCCAGCAAAGTTGAGCAACTTGCTGAATCTTACTCTGAAGGAAAGCGAGAGCGAAAAACAAGTAGAAAAGCAACAGCCGAGTGTGCTTGACTGTGCTATACCCGTCAAGCGAAGCCTGACCTAGCTACCTTTATATTAATATTTATAGTTAGTATTTTTTTTTGATTTGCTAAGGCGTAAGGGGGTGTGGCCCAGTTTGATTATAACTATTACCTGCTTCTAATAATAAGACACATTGCCATCAAATTTGGTAACTCTAAATCTTACAATTCCTGAGATATAAGTGTTCATACAGACGCACAACACTGTTATACCTTTCTAAGCTGTTTGTAAGAAAAGTAAAGAGAGCGAGCGAGATAGCACTGCAAGTGCCAGTGCCATTTGTGCCTTTTGGGGTCTGGCAAAACTTTGCCAAAAGTTTGCAAGTTCGCATTCCCACAAACATAAATAATGTGACAAGTTGCGCTAAGTAGTTCGACTTTCAAATACTTCGCAACGATTGAAGCGATGAAATTGAAGAGTGTAGTTTGTAATATGAAATTGAAGAGAGTTTATTATAGTAATAGAATATAATAATAATATAATCATATATAATAGTGTGGATTATCTAATAGATTGTGCGTGCTATGATACCCTACACAAAAGACAAGTATCGTAGCAATGCGTTATACTAATTATAGTCTGTATATACAGTTTATAAAGCTTATCACGATTCTTTCAGGTTTGATTTCTATAGCTGCGATGATGATATATTCCTAATATATTTTCAGATATATACCTTTCTGTTAATGATACTCTGTATACGCGTATACAGTTTGTTGTATAGAAATCTAGCTTTACGATTCTTTTAAGTTTGATTTTGTATATCTGAGATAAATAATTCCTTTCTTAAAACGTATTATCTGGCATAATATATTAAGAAATATATCCTTCTACTTATGATACTCTAAATATACTTGGTATATATGTCTGCTACGCTTCTTTTAAGTCCGATTTCTATAGCTAACATCATGGTATATTCCGTATAACGTACTGTCTGATATTAATATATAGTATGATATAATATTTTCTAAAATATACTGTTCAATTAATGATCATGACAACTCTGTTTATATAGTTTATAATGTTTACTATGATACTTTAAATTTCTATAATTTATATGATGATATATTCCTTAGAATATTTATATATATTAGAATATTAATATATAGCATTGTCATAAATATACCGTTCTATTGTACTAATGACACTCTGTATATACTCCGTATATATATATACTACAATTCTTTTAAGTTCAATTTCTGTAGCTGATATGATGATATATTCCTAAAAACGGGCCATAATACAATACTTTCATTAATATGCCCATAAATACATCATTGAATTCCTTTTTCCTATATAGATTCTTGTTGCTTTCATAATTCTATTCAATTTAGAAAATATTCCGTTAAATGTCTTCACAATCTACCCAACTATTCATTTCATTTTGCACATCTGTATTGCCGATCATAAATCTTGCGCATACCAAAACAAATGCAGCGCTTGTTTTCCCAGGGTATTTATAGTCAGCTTGCTTTGCTTTCTCGAAATCAGTTTTCTTTATAAATATTGCGCAAACCTTAAAGAAGCTGCATGTTGAAGAGGAAAAGGCGCGGGGGGGGCAGAGGGAGGGAGGGCGCCACTGCAACTGGCAATGCACTGCACTGACCTGCACGCAGGGCTGCGTTGAGATGCGGCTGCAACTGTTGCCCAACAGCGGCAATAAACAGCAGCAGCAGCAGCAACAACAACAAACGGGAATACTTGAAGTAGGAGAATCGCCAAGCTAGACGGCGCCCAGTTCTCTCCCCGCACCCGCACCCGCACTCCGCTCCTGTCTGGGCCAACTAGTTGAGCTGATTTTGCAAGCGCTTTTAATGGGCAGCAATGTCTGGGCCATTTGATATTGATCAGATGCTGCCGCACTCCATAAAATTTGGTAGGTCTCTGTCTCTGACCCATATAGAAAAATGGAGCACACCTTGGGGGGGCGGGGGGTTGGTGAGGGTGTGGGCAACTGGGAAGCGGGAAGCGGGAGTGAGGCACAAAGTTGATGCGATTGCATAATCCGCAGTGCGGTTGGGTAATTAAAATAAAACTTCCCTCTCAGTTACCTCTCTCTCTCTGTGGCTGTGTATGTACTAGTGTATGTATGTGTGTACTAGTGTGTGTAGTGTAGGTATGTATGTGTGTGTGTGCTGTTATCTTAATGAGCAAAGCTACTTAAGCTTAATGTGAAAAAATATTTGGGCCACAACTGCAGCCGTGAAGGGGAGTGGGAGTAGCAATGGAAGTACAAGAGGGGAATCGGAGGAGGCAGGGGTGAGCAGTAAGGAGTGCAGGGTGCTGGGATGCGCCGTCTCCGTCTCCGTCCCCGCCTCCTACGTATGTATTGTCTGGTCCATTGTCTGCTGCCGTGGGTCTGCATTCTATGCATTTTAAGTGGCCTATTAGAATATGAATGCCGGCACATGGCCAGCGCTGTGTGGGGGGGCCAGACAGACAGACAGACAGACAGAGCGAGCACACACACTTAGCCAATACTTGCACGCACCCCTGCCCTCACACTGCCCCCTTCCACTGGCAGACCACGTGCAACTTCAAGTTCTCTTCTCTTCTTCATATTGTGCTCATTATTATGTATTATGATTATATATGGATTTCATTTGTTGTCATTGTCTGCTTGTCCAATGGCCCTCCACCCCTCTCCCTAACTGCCAGATTCTTCTTCTTTAGAAAGGTGTGAAAAGAGCCACCGTCGCCGTGGTCTAAGTCCGACGTGATTGCGGCTGAAGCGACCGCTAATGAAGTGTGGACCCGTCCGAGCTAAGCCAATTGCGCCTCAGCCTCAGCCACAGCCTAAGCTCAGCTGCAGCTCAGCTCGGCAGATGCATTCAATTTACACCTCCAAAGGCAGACACTGGTGTCCAGAAAAGTAGGCACAGTCGAGCATCGAGTGAGAGGCTTTGGTAATTAATGGAATTAAAATGCGAGCTGCCTCTGGCGCCAGTTCGACATTCGCCATTGCAGCTGATTGGGCTTTAATTGAATTACATACATAGTTGACCCGCATTGCAGTTGCTGGGCAGTGTGGGGTCTGGGGTGTGGGGTGAGGGAGACAGCTAGTGAGATGCCTTCTCATCATCAGCTTCATCTTTAGTGCGACGTGAAGTGGTGCAAAGCAAACAAGAAAATGAATTTTCATTAAGAAAAAACAAAACGCGCCTTTTTCATTCGAGAACTTATCAACTGTGCCGGCAGCTGTTCTCCCTCTGCTCTCTCCCCCCCCCCCCTGTCGGTGCCTCTGCTTGCCCCCTTATTGCATTTTCCAGCAATATTATTTGTATAAATAATTGAGAAAACGAACAAGAAGAAGACGTTGAAAGGCCCAACGGAGCAACAGATCTGACCATAGCACGCATTTCCACCCAATTCAAGCGTTCCGTTCTGTTCCAAATTGATTTGATTGCATTTCATTTCCTGTCCCACGCGCCAAACTGACGAAGACGAACATGACTACGACCTTCGACTGCAAATGCAATGAGAGATCTGTGTGGGTATGATGGGGCATGCATGGGGTATACCAAATGTGAAGCAGGGTTTACTTAAGAATCGAATAGATAAATGAAGGCAGTTAAAGTTCTGTATTGAACTTATTTCAGATCAATAGAGCACGATCTACTGTATTTGATGATGCTAATATCTGAAAATAATATCACAAATATCATACACAACATTAATATCATATACATCTCGCTAATATCGTATGTATTATAAATGTCATCAAATAAGCATTGTATCACAATATCAAATATATCATTAATACTATTAATATCTCAATTTCGTTAATATCATATATATTATAAATATCATTAATATCAAATTTAGCATTAATATTCTAAATATTATATATATCATAAATATCACATATATAATATACATATATCACGAATAGTATGTATGAATGAATGAATAAATATCATGAATATCGAAAATATCATGATTACATGTTGCAATAACTATTCTTTGTTTTTTGTTCATGATTCCATTAGGGATCAGCAGTTGAGTAAATATCTTCACATAACCTAATGAGTATCTAAAGTTCTTACTTCCCAAAGACTACCCACTGTATTTATAAGAAGTAAGTTTAGTTAATAGGAATAACAAGTTTAAATCATTTAAATGTGTACTTTAATATCAGATATTTATTTTAATTATTTTCCTAAAATTTCACTTTGAGGTGAAATCTTTTTTTATCATATTATATACCAGACATGACATATATGTATATATAGAATATGTTGGGTCGTAGGAGCAGAACCAGAGTATTTACACCGATTTCGTCATATATTTAGATATTATAAATATCTATAGTATATATCGGATAGGAGAAGAATTAATTCTTTATTTCATTCTTTTTTGGACATTATAAACATGTTAAGAATATATCGTATATACATATGTATATATTTTGGTGAATAAGACTTTATTAAGAGAATAGTATAAATAAGATATATTTATTAGAAAACATGTATATATAATAATACATATATATCACGGGGAATACAAATTTATTGCAATGAAATGTTTTTATATTCAGTAATTTATTATTTCAGTATTTTTAATTACCAATAAGACTTGAAAAGAGTTCTCCAGACTGACCCTTAGGGTTCAGTTCAAGTATTCAATATGTTTTAACTTAGAGAGAACACTAAAAACAGCTAAGGAAATAATTGTAGATTAAATAATCCACGATTTCAGTCATCTTAAGATTCCTCTGTCATCAATTCATCAACAAAACTCAGACGAAGGGTATGCTCATAGTCGAGTGTATGACTGCACTTGGGCCCAATTGGAAGATTTTAATTTCTACTTTATGTAGCATTATTTCATTATTTTGCCATGTACACTTCAATGTATTTCGATGGTGAATACGTTCTATAAACAAGCTCTGCAATTCTTTTCGAATCGATAGATATTTGAGATGTTTTTCCTTGCTCAGAAGTGGAACAGAAGTTTCACTTTCAGTCACGACTCTGGGGTATTTGGAAAGCCAAATCATATAACATACCATATCACATGCATATTTATAACACTTTCATTGGGGCCAGGCCCAGTCTGAGAGATGAGAACCGAAAACGAAACCGTTAAACGGTTAAACGTTAAAATGCGTTCGATATTTACAAAGATCCGTTAAAAATGCATCAAATCAAAGGCATATTTGTATTTGGGAATGATGCATCGGCATCTGCATTAGGCACTCGACCCGAACCGCTAATAATAACAATAATAATTCCAGATATGCCAAAGGGGCGAAGTGGAAAAAGGGTCTGGCAATGGCTCTTCATCTCTCGATCTCGTTTGGGGTCTGGGCCAAGTGGCTCAGCTCGGAGTTTTCAGAACAGAAATACGCATAGATAGAGAAAGAGAGAGAAGAAATGAAGAGGGGGAGGGGGGGCATAGATAATCTTGGCGGCGGCTGCCTAAGTAAAGTGCAGACCCGATGGGCGCAGCAACGATGAAGACGACTTCATTATGCAAATTGAATTGGCAGCGGGAGCGGGAGCGGGAGCATCACTTCAATCATTGCCCCAAAGTGGCGCTGATAATTATGACAAGGCGCACATGTTGCGCCTGCTCTGCCCTCCCCTTCCTCTTTCTTCTCCATACCCCTCCCTGCACTCCCCTCTCTTTCTCTTTGCCAGTTTGAGTCTGATTTGGAGTTCATGCAGCGCGTTTTCATGGCTTTTTAATTAGCACACTAAAAGGTGACGCTCTTTTATTCTCAGTCAATCGCAGACCCCTCTCTGCCCTCCCTCCATTCCCCATACCAGCTGACCCCCTCCCCTCTGCTGGTCACTAATTAATTGAAAGTTTTATGCGCTGCACTCGGCCCAGCAGTTTTATTAGCTGCTTGATGATCGCGCCGAAAGCTGCCACCAGAGAGAGAGAGACCCGCATGCAACGCTCCACGCTGACCACGACATGAGCAGCGACTGTGACAGGGACTGTGACTGTGACTGCGACAGTGACTGGGATGAGGGCTGCGTGTGTGGCCCTGCTCAGGATCAAGGCGAATGGCCCGGCGAGCTACAATTGAGTCATGTTTTATGCATCTTCAATGAGGAGAAGGAGAATAAAGAACAGACGAAGAGAAGGTATGAAGAGAGGCAGAGAGAGAAAGAGACAAAAAGGAGGGGAAATAGAAAGAAAGGAGATGGCTATAAGGTTGTATTATAGAGAGAAGGAAGAATAGAAAGAGAGAGAAGGAGTAAGAAAGATAGTTGTACAAAAGGAGACATTGATGGGATGGATAGATGATAGAGAGATAGATAAATAGATCGATAGATCGTTAGATCAATCGTTAGATTGATAGATCCATAGATCCAATAAATCGATAGTCCAATAGATCGATAGATAGATATACAGATAGATAGATGGATATATCGATAGACATATCGATAAAGAGCGTGAAAAGATCAAGATGAAACTGAGACTGAGACTGAGATTAAGATTGAGACTGATATCTATAATAGATAAAGAGATAGAGAGAGAGATAGAACGTCTAATGAGAGGGAGACACATAAAAGAGTTAGATGTGTAGAAAATGAGTAAGAAAGAAGAAGAGGCAAATGGAGTCCATTATTTAGAAGGTGTAATTGACAATTCGCAATTTCCAACTTCTTATCGATAATAAAGATAATGATGATGATGATCTAATACAGCAATTGGTATCGGAACTGAATCAGTTCATTAGTCACAGCCATTAGAATAAGTTGGCAAGAAACTGTCTAATCACAGATGCTAACTAAGCTACATAGTACCAGTATATATGTATATACAGTATATAGTATATATATTTAGTATATAGTTTTATATATATATTCCTTAACACATCAAAATCCATCAATGATACACATTCCTTGCCGTATCAAACAGCGCTAAAACGCAACTCTGTAAGGCGCCCAGTTGCTCTTATTTACACTAAAAAACATACAGACACATACAGATACACAGCTACACACACACAGACACAGAGAGAGAGAGAGAGAGAGAGAGAGAGAGAGAGAAGCATCAACAGGTCATCAGGTGTCATGTGAAGCCGCTTGAGTGTTTGTTTACCTGTGCGACGAATCGATTCAAAGCAAACCGCAACAATCGACAAGCAAATTACTCTGACTGTCAACAGGACTGCGATGATGAGCATGAGTGTCAGTCCCTCTCTCTCTCTCTCTCTCTCTCCTTCTCTCTCTCTACCTCTTTAACATTCTCTGGCAGTTAAACTGTTAACTGTCTGACGAGTTCATTCAAACAGACTTGGGTTTTTCATTCATTTCCCTGCCTTCGTTGTCAGCTTGATTTATCTGCGGTTAGGGGTAGTTCGGTTAGGGTCGTTTCGGGTCTAGGGGTAGTCGAGTACCTTGTGAATTATTGCTGAGGTTTTCACACCGAAACTGGCTTGGCAGTTGGCAATCCCTTCCCTCCCCCTCTCCCTTTCCCCCTTTCACTCGATTGGGCAATGACTTGTTAATTTTTCCAATTACAAAATCATTTTTCCTTGTTCTACCTGCATGGAAAATGGAAAATGGAAAATGTTTCAAGTTCGAGATTTATTTTTGGGATTTTCTGTAGCTCTGTATGTATTTTTCCTCATTGGGTTTTCCTTTTTGGTAATTTTATGGTCTTTCACGTTGTGCGGTTTGCTTTGATGCGGCGACAGTGCGGGGCAAGTGTGTAGAAACCTGTTTGATTTGTCTTAATTTCTTTCTTGACCAGCCAAATTTTCTAGGCGTGTGTGAGTGAGTGTATGCGTGTTTCTGTGTGTGTGACTGTATGAGTGTGTGCCTGTATGTGCGTGTGTGTGTTTGTGTGTGTGTTATGCCCCTGTTCGTTTGGGTTCTGCGCTTATCAGCGACAGTTCATCAGTTCGTGTGAGAGCCTGCCTACATCGTTGTCTCCTGCTCATGCAAAGCATTGTATTATGGCACTGAGTATGAGATGTTCTTACCTGTTTCGGCGTTTTTATCATAATCATTTGTGAACTGCTCCTGCCCCTACCCCTGCCCCCGGCCGCTGGCTGCCCCTGTATCTGACAGTTACGCAGATACACTCGCTGAGATACTGAGATACAGCCGTGGTAGACGAGGCTTTTGCAGCATGAATGATTTCTGCTGCCGCGCTTTGTGTTGCCTCTTACCTCATGCGTCTCTCTCTCTCTCTCTCTCTTTCTCTGTTGGCAATCATAATTATCTTTAATTTTCAACAACAATAACAACAACAGAGGGAAAAACAACAAGAAGAGTGGGGCGAGCGCAGAAGGAGAGAGGGACGGGGAGAAGGAGAAGGGCAGAGTTAGGAGAGAAGAAGCAATGAGCAGCACAGGGAGAAATGCTTGAAGATCCACATGCTGCACAAGGCTAACACTCCTCCCCCCCCACCACCGTCCCTGCCCCCTCTCCGTGCTCAGAACACATTGCCCCTGGAGTGTGATCATCCCCTTCTCTCTTGCCCTAGCGGAGACAGACTGACAGCGAGCAAATAAAAAGCGTAATTACATGAATGAACGAAGAGAAGTTTGTCTGTTTGCCTGCTGCATCTCTGTGCAAGTATGCACAGCAAATGTATCTGTATCTGTATAAGCATCTGTATCTGTAGCTGTATCTCAGCGTTGATTTCTTACTTACCAAACTGACTACCGTGTGCAGCTCAGACATGTTTAAACAGTCAGTGTGTGCGACTCAATGTGGCCACATTGTTGCCCAAGAGAGGATGCACCTGTTGTACAAGATACAGATACATATGCAGATGCAGATACATATGCAGATGCAGATACATATGCAGATGCAGATACAGATACAGTGTCAGACAGACACGCATACACAGCACTGTCCGGTGGAACAGGCGTGCAGGCAACAGTTACAGGCAGCTAGGCACTTACTCAGCGGAAGTGACTGTAAATGTTAGTTAACAGTGGCGTCCGTAACAGTTAAACAGCTGTTGCTGTGACTGTGACTGTGCTCAGGGCGGTGTGCAGCCCACGTTGACATTGATTGCCTCTCATTGTTATCTAGACAAGGCAAAGGAGAAAGGGGGAGAGGGTGAGAGAGGGAAATATGTATGTAGAGAGATAGAAAGAGAGAGAAAGAGGGAGAGAGAAAGAGGGAGACAGAAAGAGGGAGAGAGAGAGCGAAAAAGAGAGAGCATAACAGAAAGGGAGAGACAGAGTGAGATGGAATCAAAAAGAGACAAATATGGAGACAGAAAGAGAGAGATAGAGAAAGAGAGAGATAGAGAAAGAGAGAGAGAAGGAGAGAGCGAGAGAGAGAGAGAGAAAGAGAGAGAGAAGGAGAGAGAGAGAGAGAAAGAGAAAGAGAAGGAGAGAGAGAGAGAGAGAAGAAGAAGAAGGAGGGAGAGGGAGAAAGACAGAGAGAGAGAGAGAAGAAGAAGAAGAAGAAGAAGAAGAGCAGGAAGAGAAAGAGAGACACAGAGATAGCGGGAAGACAGAGATGAAGACTGAGAGAGAAGGAGAAGGAGACAGACAGAGAGGAAAAGAGAGAAGGACATAGGGAAGGAGAGACCGGAGTCAGACATAGGGAAAGAGAGGCAGCACAAGAGAGAGACAAGGAGATGAGGAGGTGGGGGGCAGGTCTACGACATCTGCACTTGACGCAGTCGGCGCTGTCACCGTCGCCGTCGCCGTTGCTGCTGCTGTCAACGCCTCTGCGCAGGCGTTCCCGCCAGCAGTTCAAGTGCGCCGTGTTTTGTTGTTTTCTGTAGTTGTTGTTGTTGTTATTGCTGTGTTTTTTGTTTATTTCGTTTTGGCAGCAATTGAAAATTTCAGCAATAAAGCCAAAGGCTGCGGAAAACAATTCAACTGTAGCCAGAGCAGAGGAAAAAAAAAGGAAAAACAACAAAGACGAAAAGAGACGATTACACACACATGTGCCATGCATGTCTGCGTGTGTAGTGTGCAGCAGTAAGAGAGAGAGAGGGAGAAAGAGAGAACTAAACAACAGATGCAATAATTTCCGGTGCCGCTATTGTTCTCAATCAGCTAACGCCATCTCGCAAAGCCACACTCTCCCCTCTCTATCGAGCTCCCACTCTTGCGCGCACACTCTCGCTCACTCTCTCTCTCTCTCTCGGCTCTGAGTGCGCTTTATGCGGGTGCGTCACAGCGCTGCGACGTCGATCTCAATTCTTGATCTCAAGGCATCAAGCAAACAACAGCAGCAGAACAGAAAAAACAACAACAATAACACTAACAACAACAACAAGAAAAACAACAACAACAAGAAAAACAACAACAACAACAACAACAGCGACCTAAACGGAACCGGGGCAACTTATCGACAGTGCCGCGAGTCGAGCAAGTCCCGAAGTTCCAATACCCAATTGCAATTTGAATGGGCAAAAACAGTGCGACAACAACAATAACAACAACAACTGGTAGACCTTTTTTTGCGTCATGGATTCAGAAGAATTCTTCAGAATACGTGTGTGTGTGTGTGTGTGTGTCGTGCCTGCCCATTGTTGTGAACAGGGGGAAAAAGAACGTACTCAAATCAGCATTCGCTCATCGCAGCGCACTCTTTCCATAGTTCATTAGTTCATTTGTTTAGTCATGGCAGCAACAAAAAATATAATAAATTCACACAGAATAAACATACATTAACATATGTATATATACAGTATATATCTTCATGCTGATATACAGAAATAGTACATAAATATATGAACTAACTTAATAGTTCTGTTAGCTCTCTTCGAGTGCAATTTGCTCTTCATTTAGGAAGTTTCGTTATGTGTATGTATTCATTTTATACTAAGAAATTCATCAATATAACATTTAACTGTAGAATGGAAGGCATAAAGGGCCCACTAGAAGGAATCCTAGAGAATCTTGTTGCATCTTCTCCTGCATTATCACACAGTGTTGCTAAATTAGCCTTTTATCGCATGAATCTGTCTGGTTTTAAGATGCATTAAATAAAGCTAAATCTAAATCAAGCTAAATCTGAAATATTTTCTAGCCTTTGCATATCTTTACTCTGTTTTTGTTGGCACTGAAACATTAAATTTAACTAACTTTAAACCTAAGAAAACATCATTTGTCTCATATGTATAAGAACTTAGCCTTTTTCTGTCCCATTCTTGAGATCAACCTAGCCTTTTTTAGCGACAATTAGCAGTGGTTGGCAACATGGCAACACACACACGCGCACACATACACTTACACACTCAAGCTCAACCTGAGCTGCGCGCTTCGACGTTCCGTTTCGTTTTCGGTTTTCATTCATAACAATTCCAACAGCAGCGCCACAGTGGCGACCAACTGTGTGCGACCCAGTAACAGTAACATTGTGTGTGGCTCTGTTAGTGCGTACGCTAGCCAAGGTGCAGTAGAATGAGCCACAAATGTTCAATAAGCGCGAAATATTTTCATAAAATGTGTTTGTACTTAAGAGTTTGAATTATTTTATTGTTTGTTGTTGGTAAACGTCATATATAAACAAAATACATACATACTATAAGGTGCACACACATTTGTTTTGTATAGATATGTACGTTTACAGTTGCGCGCCTCATGCGCGAATTCCGAGCTAAAACAACAAACACTTTTTAAATAAAATAAAACAAATATCTGTATACACGCCCCTTATATATAAATATACTAGTATGCACATATAGAAGCCATGAATACTTAAAATAGTTAACAGTCTCATATCGTGCCCATAATGATATTTTACAAATGCTTCAATGAAAATATATTAACAACATTATTGATATTTATTTATTTTGAAAATCTTACTGAAGTAAAATTATGTTTATTTAAATGTTACAAAATAACACAATGTTTTACATTTAATAAAGTTGATATTTGGGGTAATTAATTTTACAAACATAATAAAATTGCTAAGCAGTGACTGCGATATTTAAAATCACTTCTTCATGGCGCCACTAGTTGAGGTAACAGGCACTGTGAGAGTTAACAGCGTGCGGCTATGTACAGCTCAGTTGAGCAGCAGGCAGCTCGCGTGAGTCTGTTATGGTTTCTTGTAACTAACAGTGTATGCTAAGTAACAGAACAGTGTTATTTCTGAAGCCGAAGCGAGAGGACGTGCGGTCGCTGCGAAAATACTAATGAAATTCAAATATTTCGATTCAAAATAAACGTTTCATTTTGATATCAATTAAAAAGTAAATCAAATTGAAACTTGCACTATTTATTTAACATTTTTTTTTTGCGACAATTTTTGAACAAGTGCTCGACGCGTGTGTTCCAAGCCTGGAGTTGTGTTTGTGAGATTGTATTTTTGTTTCTGTTGATTTTCACTCGGCCTTTGCTTTGCAGTCTCGTCTTCTCTCCTGGCGGAAGAAGGCGAAGTAGAGAGCAACAAGTGCAGAGTCAAAGGAAAGTAAGGCAAGGCAAGAAGGGAGTGTGCAAGAAAGAGTAAAACAAAAAGCAAATGTTCTAAGCCGTTAGTGAAGAAGTAATGAGAAGAAAGAACTGCAATTAACAAAAGAAAGCGACAAGTAAAACGCGAAACAGAAACGACAACGACAACTGTTGCCCATTTGACCGACAGAAAAAGAACAAACTGCAGCAGCTGTCAAAGCAGAATATAAAAGTGCAGTGACTTCACCTTCACAAAATACAACAACAACAGAAGTAACAGCAAAAGAAATACAAAAAAAAAAAAAATAAATAAGAAACAGAAAAAGTGAAGAGAATCACACAACAATCATCATCGTCTGCAATCACATTGCGATCGTAAGAGAAGCACTGATTGAGCGAGGCATAGAAGGAAAGTGAGAGAAGGAGTGTGACAGAGAGAGAGCGCGCTGCTAGAAAAGGTAAAGAATAATAACAAATTTATTGCCATTTACATCTGACGCTTCAAAGTGGATTACAAATTGGGAACAGTAGAACTAAAAAGGGGAACAGCTGAGTGCGCAGGGAACACTGCAACGGCAACAACTGTGTTACAGTCGGGGACAACAAATTGTTGCCAATTTTGTTAGAAGTTGCAAATGGAAGTTTTAATTGTTTCTTATTCGAAATGACCAAATTAATGCAAAGTGGTGTTAAAAAGTCAGAGAACACTTTGAACAGTTTGCGTACTTTGGTGGGTACACTTTGCTTTAATTTGTTTTAAAATCTTTTCGAAATTTCATTAATTTCCCGACTGCGGCAATCCACATTTCATGTTTCTCATTCACACACACACAAACACACACACAGACACGCTCACAGTGTTATGGTCCTGTGTTTGATTCATTTAATATTGTAATTTGTTGTTTTTGTTGTTGTAAGTTACCGTGCTGGGTTCCTTGAGGTTCTCTGGGGCGGTACGTGGAGTATTTATTAAAAATTCAACACGCAGTTGCATTTAAATTTTCGGCTTGTGCTCGCGGTTCCTGGAACTATTTGTACTTGTGCACGAGCACAAAAAAATCAAGAAACAACAAGAAGAAACGACAAACTACCATATACACCCAGTGCGACAATAAAAAACGTTGCAAAGGAGAGAAGAAGTAGGAGGAGTTCAGAAGAAATTGCCGATAAAAAAAATCAAATGATGTGTGTGTGTGTGTGTGTGTGTGTTTGGTTGCTGCATATCAAACTGCATTTTGGATGCAAGACTCTTTTAGACTGCCGCATTTCTTTGAGGGAAGGGGGACTCGTTGTGCAGTTCGAACCGAAACCGAAACCGAAACTGGGCAGCGGCAGCACGAAGTGTTGCCCCCGGGCTGGCTGGCAAGCAATACCAAGAAGACCACGACCAAGACCAAGACCCTGACTGCAGCTCTGACTCCGACTCTGACTCGGTCTCTCTGCAGCTGGGGGCCTTCTCCAGGTCGATCCAAGTCGATTTTTCTGCATCGTATCAAGTGCGCTTTGTGCCGCTTTTGGTTTTTGGCCTCCAGCGCCTACAAACCGAAGCGAACCGAACCGAACAAAACGCACCCGAAACCATCATCCAAACCCAATACCAAACTCTAACTCAGAGCGCACTGAAAACCCTGAAGAAGGCAATTGCAATCTGCATTTTCATAAGTACTCTGTACTCCAATTACCTGTACCACTGTGCACTTGAATTGGACACCACGACGAGGCCTACAAGAAGGTGCTGCAAAGTTACCATGTTTCCATTTGAAATGTTATAGTGTAAGTTGTAGGGGATTATTGTGGCTTATCAGATCTTGGACTTGAAGTTGCATTTTCATTTATGGCGTGTATAAAATAAAACAAAAAAAATAATAATTACAAGAAAAAAAAAAAAAACTTAAGATTATATCTGAAATTTCAATATGACTTAAAAAACTTTTGAATGAATCAACTAATAGAATTGATAAAGAAAAAGATCTTGAAAAGATTTTCATTTTGTATGTGGAACCCCTCGTATGTATATATACAACTACTATAACACTCATAATGTTAAAATATTTTATTATATTGAAATATCCAAAATTATTTTGCCTTATGAAACTTCAAAAGTCTTCATAATCTACTCTAAAAAAATATTAAAAGTAAACAAAATATAATAGAAAGAAGATATACAAAAATGTTTTACAGTTACTTCTATTATTTTGCGCATAAATGTACAATGTGAAATCCCTCGAATCTGGTCTATAATTATAATCGATAATTGTGATCTCTGTAGATAAGATCAGATTGGGCAAACATAACGAATATATAGAAAACATTGAGTTATAGATAAATGTTATAAATGTAGGTTGGTTATACTGCTGTAGATCTAATTACGCCCCAGTTAGGAATAAAAAAGAAATGCAGTGTGAGTTTACATGGTTCTATGTCTATGCACATGTGTGTGTGTGCGTGTGTGTGTACATCAAGTGAAACTCGATTGTCGCCACGTTTGCAACACATGTTTGGCATTTGTTGGCACACACACACACACATACACAATTGCAGGCAGATGCAGAAAGATGCAAATACATTTGCAGATAGACAAGACAAATGCGTGTATGTGTGTGTGTGTGTTAAAACAAACTCCTTTTTTGTTGTTGTTGTTTACACTAAGCAGGCAAAAGTGACCGCGTGAGGTGCAGGAACTGCGGGACAGTAACTGCCAGGGTAGAGTAGGGACAGGGCTCAAAAAAGAGACAGGAGAGAGTGAAGAGGCGACAGGGGTCAGGGGACAGGGGACAGAAGCTGAGGCACAGACAGAGGCTGAAGAAGAAGAGAACAGAACATGTACGAGTCGGGGCGGGGCGAGCCTGACGTTGACAGCAAATTGAGTTATTTCAAAAATGGAAATTGAGCGGCAACAACAACAACAATGACTAGAGGAAGCAGACAACATAAATACATGTGTGTGTGTTTAGTGTACATGCGTGTGTGTGTGTGTGTGTATTTACAAATGCACAAACACGCACATACACACATAAATAGAAACGATAGCCAAGTTTTCTGTGTTTTTGGGCAAGTTGCGTCATCTGTTTTTTCACCCGATTCCCAAACCGTTACCGATTCCTCTGCAGCATAAGAAGATAAAGAAGAAGAAGAAGCGCTGAAGGAAATCGGCCCTAAGTACACAAGTATGTGTGCGTGTGTGTGTGTGTTTATCACAGACACTCGCACTGCAATTACAACAAGACGCAGCAGCAACAACAACAGTAGAGGGAGCATAGCAGGAGAGGGGGAAAGGGGAAGGGGGGGAGGAGAGAAAGAAATGATACCCATTTGGTCTGGCAGTGAAAGCGAAACGACGCCAACTCTAACTAACTAACTACATAACTATTCCCATTTACCGACTGCGACTGCGACTGCGACTACGAACTGCACTGGCTGCAACTGCCGGCGACAACAGCAACAACTTGTACAGATAGAAACATTCAACAAGCACGGAGAGAGACAAACAGACAGAGAGATACCTCCAGACACACGCACACACAACAACAATAACAACAAGCAAACAAGCAGAAGATTTAATGATTTTAACTAAAACAACAACTAAGAAGAAAACGAAAGTCTTTGGGCCACACGAAGCCACAGATTGAGATAGAGATAGACACAGAGAAAGAGTGAGAGAGTGAAGGAGAGAGAGAGAGAGGGGAGACAGAGACAACTGCAGAGCAAATGAAATTGAAACGCTGCGTAGCTGAATTCTTTTTCGAGTGCAATCCCAGTTTACCTATGCTATATATGGGGTATACCACTCTTCCCCCTCTCTACCTTCTCTAGCCCCCTCCCTATTTAATTTCCCTTTTCTTCTTGCATCTTTCTCCCGTCGCAGTTACATTGATTAATTTGTTGTTCACGCTGTCGTCGTTGTTTTTTTTTTTTTTTTTTTTGATAATTTTCAATTTTCATGGCACATTACATACACAGTGTCCCCACTTCCCCTCCCTCCCCTCAGCAGCACATTAGTCTGCCCCCCTTTCATTTGTTATGTTTTGTTTTAAACCGATTTTTGGTTTCAATTTCATTTGCGTGCATCAAATGCATTTTATGCTGCGTATTTGTTTTTCCCTTTTCCTTTTTTTCTGTTTTCAAGTTAATTTCATTTATGGAATGAATGAAAATTTCCTCTCCCCGCTGCCCGCCTGGCAAATTGATTTCCATCGAATCCTTTTCATCGTGTTGCCCCAAGTTCAATGTAAACTTTACAATTGTTGTAAATAAATGAAATGCGTTGCTCTTCGCTGGGGTTAATAATTCATAATTGACAATTTACAATTCACAATTGACAATCCACCATCCACCATGCAGCATTCACAATTGACAACTGACTGACTGAGAGTTGCATTTGCATAATTCACTTATTGTATTTGTATTTGTATTGATATGATTAATTACGTAATTACCTTGAATCGCTAATTAAATCGTGTATATACTATATATGTATATATATTAAAAAATATCGGCGAGACATTTGAAGTGCATTTGTAATCGGATTAAGCGCGCTTAATGCCGTTTTCAATGCCAAACATTAAATTATAAACGATTTATTTATCTATTATAATAATCCTATAATATCATATCAATATGTATTCTAATATGCTCAATGCCAAGAACCTCTGCCTTTGTATATATACAGTGTGGCATCTAGGGGTTCTCGGTCTCCTCCCTCTCACTCCCTGTGTGTGCGTAGACTTTTCTGCAGCACTGTTTACATACTGTGAATATTGTGCTTCCGTGAAAAATGCGATGATATTTTCAAGACAATTTCACGGTATTTTCTTGGGTTTAATTTGGAATTTCCTAAGAAAAACTAATGCTATTTGTTTAATGCCATTGATATTTCTTGAAAACAAAAAAAAAAGAATATTATGCATTTGGGCTTATCGGCATAAATCTTAGGAACAATATAAACAGAGCGGAAACAGAAAAAACAGAAACACTTGATCTCAATTAGTTCAGTTTATCGAGCGTATACACAGATAATTAGAGATATATTTTTATATATGTAGTTATAAATATATGTATTCATTGATATATTGATATATATAATAAATATGTATGATATGATAGGATGTTCACTTATTCCATTGACATAAACACACATTCGTATTGAGGTACACAAGCAACTTTAGATAGTTAGGGATACTTAAATGTTTGGATATTTATGTAGATACACCTATAGACACAATAGTGAGTAATACATATATACTTATCTAACTGTATCTAAGTATCTAACTGACATAGTTCTAAGCGGAAATGAAGATCTTGCAAAGATCTTAAGCTGCAAATTTGTAGAAAGATCTCTGAGGATTGATGTATATGTATATGTAGATAGAGACATTAATTCGTAAGTTAATACAACCTATTTGCAACCTATTCCCCATTAGGTTGCTTAGATTTGGTAGAGTTAGATAAATATATAGATAGGGACATTGATTCGTTAGTAGATACAAACTATTTGCAACCTATTCCCCCTTAGGTTGCTTAAAGTTTGATGTATATAGATAAACGGATAGTCAGATACATTGCTGCGCAAGTAGATACATTCAACCTATGGCCATTAGGTTGCCTAGATACTGCAGTTAACTGTTAATTGAAAAACGATATGCGAGCATCATCGATTAGTTCGTTCCTGGTATCGTTTCTCTTGCTGCATTTTGACACTTGAACTGGCCTCGGTGTCGCATCGGGGGTGGCATTTAAAGGTCAACGGTTAACTGCAGCTGCAGCAACAGCAACAGTAGTCCACTGTCTGCCTGTCCCTATGTGTGTGTGTGTGTGTGTGCTACTTAAGTACAACCGAACTGAGTTAGTTCTGCCCCTGGCTCTGGGTCTGCCCCGCCGGGCTAAGTGCGTTGATGAGCGCGTAATAACCCCTGGGCTGTCTGTTTAATTAATGGGCATGGCTTGGCCTGGGATCGGCTATCGGGATCCGGTTCGTGGCATCTTCTAACCACCACCCTCACCAGCTGTACTCCATATCGATGCCGATGCGGGCGAGCACGATTTTCACAACTACTGCGCATCATCGGGAGTACTCTATCATTTTTGTTTGATTTGAATTTATTTTTATTTACTTTAGTGCCAGCAACGGCAGCCCTTCAACACACACACATACACACACAGGCACACACCCATTTGCCACAGCCCACAAACCAGCAGCAGTAGCAGCAGCAGCAGCAGCTCCGGCAGCAGCTTCGACTTGTCGGCGTCCACTTGAGCTCATTAACTTGCAATTTATGTACATTTAGCAGCTCTGCGCAAGCTGCGGGCCCTACTTAGATAGAGACCTGCTCTCTCCACTCACCACTCCCCACTCTGCACTTCCCACTCTTCACTCTCTGCATAGCTTGAGCGCAGTTAAAGGGTCTCGAAACTCTCTAGCAAAAGTTTATAATTTATATGGTTATGTTGTTAATGTTACAGGCAAATTCTGTTCAACTTGGTCAGTATTTTAAAATATTTATACTCATTAACCATAAGGTAGTAGAGTAGAGGCAGTAGGTGGCTTGTCAGACCTTAAATATAGCAATATTTGTCTGTATGAACAGCTATAACTCAGAAACTATAAGAGCTGGCTTAATCGAATTTGGTAATAAATTATCTTATTGTTGCGCTAGGCAAAGTTAGTTAAGAAATTTGTTTACGTTCCCTTCAGCTGCCGTAAAAGGGAAATAAACGATTTGCAAGCATCATGTTGTATCTAGAACTGTCATTTTTGGAAGTGTGCTATAATTATGAACTTAGTAGTGATTTGTATAATTTAGTAACGATCGCCTAATAAACATAGAAGTTATATGGGAAATAATTGTTGTAGTTGTGCAGATTTCAAAGGCTCTGCTTGTAAGTATGCAATATAAATTAGTATCATCAATTTAAGAGTTTTCTTTATGCTATATTCTTATTTCTTTCTCTATTCTTAAATATAAATTTTAAAATTGTCTTTTAAGTGCTGAGATTGATCATATTTTATAGGGTATTTAAAGCGTTAAGTATGCGAGGCCAATAAAACAGAAACTACAAGAAACAATGATAATTTTTTATATGCTTTTAAAGTGCAGCCAAACAAAAAGAAAGAAGAATAAGAAAAGCAATCGAGATGTATTCGATAACTGAAGCTTGACAATAAAAATCGAATTAAGCAAAGCGCGCAGTCTCCGTAGAAGACTGAAGTTCTCAGGCTGCTGCTGCACACATAAAAAACAAATATCAAGAAATGGAAGGCGGTTGAAGGAGAAGAGGAGGGGGGGGAGAACAACAATAAATAAATAAATAACTTGGGCTTAATGTCATTGGCGATAAATCTTGGCCAGTTCAAAGCGACGAGCGAATTGTAATTTACGATTATGATGGGGAGACTCTAAACTAAACCGAGGCGAGTCGAGCCTGAGCTGAACTTACTAGCTGAACTCGATGCTGAATTCCCACGTTCTGTGCACCAATACAGGGGGAAAGGGGTGAGGGGAGAGGGGGTAGTGAGATGAGGATGTGCATTAGAATCGCAGGCATAGAAAGAGAGAGGGAAAGAGAGAGAGCTAAGTAAAGCAAAGCCTGAGGGCACTGTACGACACCCTGTAAGCACATAAAGATGGTATATTCTATATCTATATATGGTATACTCTCTGTAGTGTGTGTGTGTGTGTGTGTACATTACAAGCATGTTCTGCTTGTGCTTTATGGTGCAAAGAAACAGCCAAGTCTATGGGCAATTGTAAAATCGGTTCCGCTTCTGCTTCCGGTATATGGCAGTTTAATGGTTCCGCTTCTAGTGCGTAGTACACACAGACACCTCCAAATATGTGTGTGTGTGTGTGTGTATAAAGTAATCAAATTTTGGCAATTCGCCCACGTGAATGTTTTTGATGGCGAACTGCGTCAATTGCTTGATAAACTCTTTGGGAGTTTCCTGAACTGAACTCTTGACCAGATATTTGTGGCACTTGTTGTTGCAGTTGCACTTGTTGTTGTTGCTGTTGCAGTTGTACGAATTGTTACTCATTTAATTTGTTGAATTTTTGCATGTTTTGCGCATAAAAAGAGCGCTTGCAGCTCTTGAGCTCTGCCACTGCCACTGCCTCTGCCACTGCCCCGGCTACATAAGTAAATTGTTTTCAACTATTTTTATAGCCCGGCCCCAAACAAGCCGTAAATCTTGAGCACGCTTGTGCGCCTCCAGACGCTGCTTATAGCTGCCTCTGTTTTGTTGCCGCTGCCGCTGTTGCTGCTCTTGTTGCTGTTGTTTTACTCTTTTTTTGTTAAAAAGATGTTTATCTCATTTTTATGACAGTTTCACATATACAGACAAAGTGAGCATGCGAGCAAGGGAGACAGAGAGAGAGGGAGAGAGAGAGAGAAAAAGTGAGCGACGCGTTCGCTCCACATGCTCGACACGTCGGCTACGTGATTTTTCATTTGGGAAAATGCGAAAAAAAGCGTTAAAACACACACACACGAGCACACACACAGACACACTCACCTAGGTTACACACACACGCACTCATACACGCACACATAGAGAGAGAGAGCAAGCGAGCCACCAAGCCAGCAACTCTGACACTTTTTGGTCAACACGTAAAACGATTTGAAGTTTTATTTGCAGCACTTTTTTGTTGTGTTGCCCTTTGCTGCCTCCTTGGCAAGCAAAGCGAGAGGTCAAATGGGGCATATTAGGCAGCAGAATGCCTAGCAAAATATGACTTATTAGTTTGAAACTCGCAGCACTCGCACCTGAGCAGATGATAATGGCGCCAATTTGCATGTTTTGAAATATTTAGAAGTAGTAAAGGGTGCCCCCATGCAATGCCGCTTTGCATTATCATTAAACAACGAGCAAGAAAGGCGGCCTTCGGCATGCCGAAGGTTCTATACCCTGGCAAGAGCCTGCCTCTTCCGATTGTTTCTATACTGCTTATATATAATGGTTGTGTATATTCCATATTATGTCTCACTTTGATTGGCACTGTTAAGTTAAGTTAAGGGTTTTCTAAAATTAATGCTGATTTTCATACAAAAACCTTCATTTCGACCGATTGTTCCTATGACAGCTATATGTTATAGTAGTTCGATTTTGAAGAAATTTTATATGCATCTTATATACAATATATACAAATAGTCCGGTATAGTAAATTTGGTTGCCATATCTTGACAAATAACAAAAATAGACCGATAGTTCGTATGGATATATACGATATATCGGTCTGATCTGGCTGATTACGATTTATATACAACTCGCAGTTATAACAAGCATGTGTGGCAAATTTCATAAAGATAGCTCTAGAACTGAGAGACAGACTTGGCTAGTTCGCTTCCTCTGTTGATGCTGATTCAGAATATATGTATATACTTTATGGCGTCGGATATGTCTTCTAAGTATCGTGGCAAACTCCCTGTCAAAATGAATATACCCTCTGCCAGGGAAGGGCAAATATCATATCATGTCTAGGCCCTGCATCTTCTACTGGCAGCGAGAGTTGAAAGCGTCTCCTTGCAGCGTGTTGACACTTTGCTACAGTTCACACACGACGCGACACACGGCGACATCAGCATCAGCATCATCGTCAGCGTCAGCGTCATCGCCATCGTTGTCAACGGCTATCGTCATCGGCTTCCTCATTGCGCTTGTCAACATTGGAGTCGTTTTTCATGTGCTGCTGTTGCTGCTGCTGTGTTGTTGCTGCTTTTGTTGTTGTAGCTCTTTTGTCTTTTGTTGTTTTAATTCATTTTATTTGTATTTCTTTTTGGCAGCTTGTGAACTTTTGCATCATCAATCATGCGCCTCGTTGCCGCCAAGCAGAGGCCACACAGTCTGCCCCCTGCTCTCTTCCTCCCTGCCCCTTTTGCCACTCTGTTGTTGCACCTCTGCCCCCTTCACACCCAGTCGCGGCTCGTCTCGCGGCAATTGCGCAGGCGCAAATGCTGCAAGTCAAAGTTGACTTGTCCGTTGCATGTTTGACAAATGTGCGTCGCCAGCGTTGAGTGGGGAGTGTGGAAGGTGGAAGGGGGTAGAGGGTGAATGGGCAGCAGGCTGTGCTGGTTGTTGAACTGGTATCTGCAGTTTGAACTCTTGACCGGCACAAAATGTTAACATATTTTTGAATATTTCATTCATATTTCAACTTTGGCATGAGGCATCATTAGCCGAACATTGATTTTGCGCCTCAAAATTGTTATAAACATAAGCTCAGCTCATTTGTTTATGTTTTGGAATCAATCAGCTGTTGCTGTCGTTGTTGCTGTAAGACACAAATTAGCAAACACAAAAAACACTCTGCTTAACTATTTTTTGCAATAGTTTGTAACTCATCACGCTCTCTCTCTATCCCTCTCTCTCTTGCCCTCCCGCTCTACCTCTCTCTCTTGCACTCGCCAGTGACTCCTGTGGTGTGTGTGTGTATGTTGCAATATGGTAACCCCTTTTCGTAGGGCCTTCTCCATTTGTTGCCTAGTTTAACTAATTGACTTTTTTGCATTTAGCTATTTTCGTTTTTAGGCTGTTTTAGCTGTTTTGGGGTCAAGTTTCTCAAGCCGTAACTCATCATTGCAATTTGTATGCCCTCAAAGAATGTACAAACAGTAGTAGTGACAGAGAGAGAGAGAGAGAGAGGGAGAGGGAGAGGGAGAGGGAGAGGGAGGCAGACAGAGAAAGAGCAGACAGCACTGGCAATTTCCCCACATAACTCACTTTGCCAATTAGTCGTGGCAAATTCTGGAGTGAAAAGATCACATGCTGGGAACTGTGACTACTGATACCGTTACTGCCTGTTAATTCCCCTGCTGCTGTTGTTGTTGTTGCCTGTTACCTTTTGGTTTGTAGATTACATAAGACCCTCTATTAAAAATGGGCCTGGCTAATAAGCAGCGCAGAAGTTATCCCACAGCCCTTCACTGTGAGATCTGTAAAACTATATAAAATATATGCAATATATATGATTAGAGAGTGCAATAAATATGTAGCTCTATGTATGTTTAATGTATTGTATATTATAAGTACAAAGTTAAAACAGGAAAGAAAGACAGAAAGACGAAGATGTTATACACTGCATGTTCAGCGATTGTTTCTATAATAGTTATACATATGCTAGTTATACATATACTAGTAAAATATATATATTGTAGTTATATATACATTCATTTTTACTCTAGTAGAGATCTTCATAACAATGTTCAGATATACTTAAACAGCTTTAATAACTTCAATCACTGCACATACGAGTATAGAATTTATTCTATAAATTTCTAGATGTAGATTTCACATTTTATTGCAGGTTATAACTTATATTGGTATTCTGAGTCTATAAGATTCTGCAAGAAATAACAATATAGTATTCTATAATCATTAATTCTATCAGATTACCATATAACATCGTTAAGTTGTCTTCTCTTCTCTTTTCTTTCTTTTCCTTTCCCTTTCTATAAATAAACATCGATTTGTATTCGAAAAAGGTCTTGCAGTGCAAGCTCCTCAATCTTGCTGGACCTGGGCCTTTATTAAAGACTTATTTTATTATTAATCTGCAAAGGGATTGTGCGGGGAAGGGGGGAAAGAGAGTAGGGAAGGAGTGACTAAGCTTCTAATCAGCTTGCGCTTCTGGTGCGGCCTGATGCCCCTAATTGACTGCCAAATGAGCTGTGGTAATCAGACGATACGACCCTACTGGGCAGTAATACTCCCTCTCTCCACCTCTTCCTCCCTCCCTCCCTCTCTCCCTCTTGCTATCTCTTTCTTCTGCTCAGTCTTGCTGTCTTTGTCGTTCTATCTTTGGTGCAAGTTCAAGTTTAACGAATTTCTGTAAATCAATTTCGTTGTTTGCCCGCCACACACATCACTCACGCTGGGCGCATAAAAGCAAGGTGGGGGGAGATAGGCAAGGAGGAGGGGGGAGGGTCTAAGAAGGTGCTTTGGGGTATATTGCTTTGCTTTGTCGATTGTCATTGCTGCTGCGATTTCCCACAATTTTCAATCAATATTTAATGCCTTGATTTGTTTTGTATTCTCCCCCCCTCTCCCCTCCCTTTCCCTTTCCGTTTTCTTTTTATTGATTCATATGATTTGTCGGCCTTCGTCCATCTAATACCATTGTATGGTATATGCTACCATATTATTTGTTATATTGTGCTATCTCTTTTGTAAATGCTCTTGAACTTTGTCTCTTCTTCTTCTTTGTCTTTTATTTATTTGTACTCTGAAGTTGTAGATCTCGTTCCATCAATCGCATATACATACATATATATACATCTAGTATTGTTGCCTGACCTTTGGCCACACCCTCAGTGTGGGGGGGGGGGAGGTGGGGAAGGGAACTTGTGCATAAATTACGTACAGGCGAGAATAATTCATCTGCTAATTGAAATCCGTGGATGCTTTATCATTTGCATAAATTTTCGTTCATTAGTTGTTGTTGCCATTGTTGTTGCTGTTGTTGTTGTAGGCGACCTTATCGCGTGCTTAGGTTATGTTATGCTTAACTGATTTTTAATGCGTCTGCGTCATTTGTTTTATTTTATTACACAAAAATTCTTTAATTTCTGGTTTTTTTTGTGTTGTGGCCTTTTTGTAGGAAGTGCCATCGATAGTGCCCACATATTATATAGAAATATGCTTTCTATGCTGTCTATGAGTTCAGCGATTTGTTGCGGAAGTATGCTAGTGGGAGAGGGGCTAAGAGGGTGTTCACTATGTATGTACACGTATGTAATTTATATTTATTCAATAGGACGTTGATTTCTTACTAAGTTTGGCAACCAATTAAAGAGTAACATTACGATTACGAGGGTGAAATTAGACATGGTTTAATTCTAAAACATACTTTATTTGCAAGGCATAAGCCGACATATTGTCGGTTAATATGGTCACCCTAGCTCTTATAGTCTCTAAGATATTGGGGTACATACTAACAGCGATGACCTATTCGACCTATATTGACCAATTTAATATGTGCAAGACATGATTTATGTAGATAAGATCAATAGATATATTTTATAGTTTATATAAATTTAGATCTATATACGAGGGTCGTTTGATAAGTCCGTGACTTTTTGAATAAAATATATTTTTTTCGTCAAAGAAGCGTTTTATTTCTCAACATAATCTCCTTTTAGCTCTATACATTTAGTCCAGCGTTTTTCCAATTTTTTTATTCCTTCCAAATAATAGGTTTTCTCAAGGCCCTCAAAATAGTCGTTTGTTTCTGTGATGACCTCTTCATTTGACCCGAATCTCTTACCGCCGAGCCATTTCTTCATGTTTGGAAACAAAAAATAGTCACAGGGGGCTAAATCTGGAGAATATGCTGGATGGGGTAGCAGTTCGTAGCCCAATTTATGAAATTTTGCCATGCTGACTACACACGTGTGCACCCGTGCATTGTCCTGATGGAACAGCACTTTTTTTTCGCCAAATGCGGTCGTTTCTGCTTCAAATCAATATCGAATCTGTCCAAAAGCTCTGAATAATATTCGCCGGTGATCGTTTTACCCTTTTCAAGGTAATCGATGTGAATGATACCTTGTGCATCCCAAAAAACTGTGGCCATGACCTTGTTGGCCGACAGACCCACCTTGGCCTTCTTTGGTGCACGTTCACCCGGAGAAACCCACTGTCTTGATTGTTCTTTGGTCTCTGGTGTGGTGTGGTGGATCCATGTTTCGTCTACGGTAACGAAACGGCGCAAAAATTCGTTTGGATTGCGGTTGAACATCGCCAAACACTCCTTTGAAATGGTCACACGGTTGCGCTTATGGTCGTGTGTGAGCAATCGCGGCACCCATCGCGCGGAAAGCTTTTTCATGTCCAAATATTCATGTAAAATGTGATGTACCCGTTCAGTTGAGATGCCTACAGCCTCAGCTACCTCACGCACTTTCATTCTCCGATCATCCAATATCATTCCATGGATTTTGTCGACGATTTCTGGCATGACGACCTCTTTTGGGCGACCTGAACGTTCGGCATCACTTGTACTGGTACGACCACAACGGAACTCAGTAAACCATTTCTTAACCATTGAAATTGATGGTGCAGAGTCCCCATAATATTTATCAAGTCTTTCCTTGGTTTCGGTGATGGATTTTTTACGCAAAAAATAATGCTTAATTAGCACACGAAATTCACTTTTTTCCATTTTCGTTAAAATTCACGAGATCGTCTGCTTTCAATGCCTATAAAACGCAAACTAAGAAACGCAGCTTTCTCAAAATTTTACAGTCAGCTGTTAATCGATAACTGCTGACAGGAGCAGTGTTGTATTTAGAGCAGGTGCGCGGCAAATACAAAAAGTCACGGACTTATCAAACGACCCTCGTATATAGAAAAGGGATATTCACTAAGTATATATGCAATTTATGTTCATTCAACAGAAATCGCGCGAATGATGGCGTTGATTGTTTGCCATGTTTGGCAATCGATTAAAGACTAATATGTTTGTATGAATGCGTTTAGTGAAGAGTAGAAGCAACTTGTTCGATTGAAGTGAGAAGATTTGGAGTGCTAAACGAGTGCAAATAACACTCATACAACACTCACAACTCACAACTGTTGCCTGCTCTGTTGTTGACTTGTTGCTGTTGTTGTTTTTTGTCGTACTGCCCTCGCAAAGCTAAAGCCATGGGGCAGCATATACAAGAGTGTCTATAAGTGTATGTATGTATGTATGTGTATGTGTTGGTGTCTGTGTATGTATGTGTGCTAAACGCACAACAAAACGAATATTGCGAAAAATAAACAAGCATTGAAGGCAGCGCGATGGCCAGCGTGGCGACCCCAGCTCCCTTCAGGCTAAGCTCGATATCATTTATCATACTAATGCCTGCACAATTGATTCCAGAGAGCAGATGGAGGAGAAGAGCAGCGAGAGAGAGAGAGAGGAAGGGGGAGTAAGAGGAAGAGTGATAAAGGGGAGCAGAATCAGGCGACGACGCTTCTTGACACGCATCACCAGCGAAGAGCGACGAATGTGAATGTAAATGCGATTTACGCGCCTCACATGTCACTCTGTGTGTGTGTGTGTGTACGAGAGTGTGTGTGTGTGTGTGTGAATACTGAGAACAAAACCTGTCAAATGCTTTGCGCTTTACTGATATTTAATCTAAATTTATATTGACAACATTTTCGCTGGGCACAGTCACTAGACACAGTCTCTCCTACTGTCCAGCTGGATGTTCACCAATACACACACACACGCAGTTGTGCTGTTGATGCAGATGTTTTTGCTGTTGCGGCCCCCCTTACACCCGCACTCCGCTCCTGTCTAAAGTCCACGCGAAACTAGTTTGCAGCTTGAGGAAGTTGAAGAACTAAAGAAGGAACGACGGAGAACGCGCTGACTTGACGGGGCGATTTGTTTATGTAAATATTATTGTTGCTGTTGTGTTTTTTTGTGCAATACCCAACAAAGAAGAAAGTGCGAGTGAGAGTGAGTGTGACAGTGAATGGCTGGGAGAGTGAATGGGAGAAGCGAGTGAGTGTGAGTGAGTGTGTGCCTTGTGCTTGACTTTGTAATGGTTTGTAATGATGTGCGATAACAACAGAACACAGTGCGCACTCACGAGTATTATCAATGAGAGAGAGAGAGGGATAGAGAGGAAGGACAGAAGGAGAGTGGGAGGGTGAGAGGGAAGGAAGAAGAAGGAGAAGAAGGAGAGAGAGGAAGTGGGAGCCCAACATGTGCTGAGTTGTGGTGTATCGCAGGGAGAACTGTACGACAGATAAGCTAGAGATACCCTGAATAAAACAGTTAACAAAGTCACATAGCCTGCTACATACCCTGTACGGACAGATAAAAATGTAGTTTGGACTTGTCTTATATTCCAGATTGTTTAAACTGCCAGATACCCTATACTAGCAATAGCTACACTCTGTTTAACAGCAGAGTAATAATGTTAGACTGTCATATACCCTGTAAAAAAAAATGAAAATCAAGCAAAAAATTTTGTTAAAAAATTTTTCAAAAATATTTTCCATTTATTAATCGATAACATCACTCTATAAACGTATGAAAGTCAAATTAAAAATATTGCAACAATTTTGTAAAATTTCTTTCTTGCTTGAAATCTCCAGCGCGCTCCTTCCCCACTGCATTTGCATTAATTCGCATTAATTAATTGCAATGCGTGAACTTGCAGCAGAATGTTTGTCATCTCTCGATTAATCGAGCGTCTCATAAAGACGATTGTTTGCTTTTGTTTTCAGTTCTCTTGTCTCTGTTCACTGTTGCACTTCACCCTTTGGGTGGCATTCGCAAAAGGCGGCCAATTAACTGATCCAGTTGAGTTGCTGCTGCTGCTGCAGTTGTTGTTGCTGCTGCTGCTGCTGCTGTTGTTGCTTTGATTAAGCGTCACACACACACGCACACAGCTCTCTACTGCTATCAGCAACAGCTGCCTGAGAAGGGCACTGCCTGGGGTGGAGGGGGCCCCCTCTTTGTGGCAGGGCGATAAGCTTGTTTCGCTGTCGACTTTTGCATTTAAAAAAAAAAGAGAAATACAGAAAATAAAAGGCACAAAAAAAATATAAGAAAATTACTCTGCATTAATTAACAACAAATTGATAAAGTTTCCACTCGCCGTTGCCGCTTTATAAGCGCATTAAGCGTCGCCTCGTCTCGCAACGCATCACATCGAATCGAATCCGCATCGCATCCCATCGCATCGTATCAAATCCGCATCCCGCAACGAATTCAATCTCAAATTGGCTCGCCTTATCAGCAGCTTTTGCCTGCCTTTGATGTCTTATCGTCAGTCATTGCGACTAAGCCCTGCAATTGGACGAAGTCTCGACGACGATGTGAACAAAAAAGGCACTTGGATACATCCAATACATACATATCCACACACAGACATACATATGTAACTGTGTACATATGTGTAGGGAAAAAACCTCTTGTCTGTAGGGAAAGAATTGGTCTATTTTCGAGAGATGATTATTGTTATTACGTATTATGCATAGAGTGGAGTGCAGGAGGAGGGAAAGAGACAGATGCGGTCCTATGAAGTATGCACATTATTATAGATACACATTTATTTGAATTAACTTTAATTAAATAGGAAATCATTTAGAATTTGTTTATTATAACAATAGATGTTATAGCTGTAAAATCAGCATTTAATATGCCTTTTATGTGGGCTAAAGTAGGCGTGGTGTAATTTTTAAATATGTTTTATTTTCAACATATAAGCAGACATATTGTCTGTTAATATGGTCACCCTAGCTCTTATAGTCTCTGATATATAGGTGTTCATACAGACAGAAATGGCTAATTTGATGTACATTGAACAGTTTAATTAGTTTCCTGTGCTTAAATACTATTCAAAAAATTTAATACGGATATTCAGTTACACACTCATACAATATGAAATATTTTAGATAAGATCAATAGATATATATGTATATATAGATATAGATCGATCTTTGAAGGTTGGTTATCTCTTACAACAAGCAACATATGTTCCCTCGGTGCTTGGCAAATTTGATCAACATCGGAGCAGTATATCCCCATACTATATACATATATGACGAGGGTATGACGACTTCGATTCGCTTTGTCTTGGTTCTTTGTAGCTATTATTGTTTTTATTATGCGCGCCTTCCCGGCATTGTCGATGTCAGTTTGGATTTGCTGAGCATTTGTTGCTGTTGACACATGAAATTGTTGCACAAGATTTGCCGTCTTCGTCAGCGTCTTGGTCTTCGTCTCCGTCTCCGTCTTGGTCGTTGTCGTTGTCATCGTTGACGTCGCGTCGTTGCTGCTCTTCTATCTTCTTGTCTCTATTATGTGTTCCACCTGCTACGCCCGTCTCACTCCCTCTATTGCTTCTCCTCGCTCTCTCCCTCTTTTACTGTCTGTGCTGCCTTGTGCTCATCATCGTCGTCGCTTTGTCGCTGGCATTTGGATTTAGGCGCTTCAGCTGCAATTTACCAGGAAAACTCTTGAGCACATGAACAACAGCAACAACAACAGCAACGACAACGACAACTCGTTTTCATTTTCATTCCCATTCTACGATTGCATTCCTTGCCTGAGGTTCATTGCCTTGCCCCAAGAACTCTGCGCTGCCTCTGTCGGCGTCGCTGCCAGCGTCATGTCGCTTTGCGTCGCGTGGAGTGATGTGGAGAGTGGATAGTACTGACTTTCTTCTGACCAAATGGTTAACTGTGGCTCTCATGCATATTGTATTGTATATTGATTTGTAATTTACGCGGCGGCCTCATTTCGTTTTGCTGTTTTCCATTCAACAGACACAACACAGCAACAACAAACCCCCCTGTAACCCCTCTCTGTACAACTAGTGACCACCCGTAATTTCTATTGTCATTGTGTCGTGTGTCCATTTGCTATTTCTATTTTTACGAGCCTTGGCTCTTTTCACTTTTCTTTTCCGTCTGAGTTATTAACGAACCTCCTTTTTTGGTGCGAGTCTCTTCAATCTTGTACTAACTCCAACTCGGACAATTAGCAGCTCAGCAGTCACCATTTGAAATCTAAATAACACTCGTACTTGCACTCACATTCACACTTATATTCACACTCGCATTCCCTTTGGTTTCTCGACATTTCCTTTTGCAGTGTTTGGCAAAAGCTTTTCACTTTTTCTTTTTTTTGCTGTTGGCCACGCCCCTCTAACCCAAAAGAAAACTTATTGCGTTGTCGCTTTTACTTTCTAAGAAAAACTCAATAAGAATATCGTAACCATCCATCGAAGTTCGCTGGGGGGTCTTCCCACACATCATATCCATCAAAATTATGAATAACCCATGATGGAAAGTGTGTTATGTCAAAATGAGCTACAGGTGGCGCTGGCTAAGAAGGCTGCAACAAGAGAAATGACAGAAAAACACTTGAGTAACAATGCTTAACTAGATATAGCTGAATATATAATATAATATAATTATATAATGATTTTTACTAGCAAAAGGCGTGGTGTACTTAATATGAGTTAAACTTTATCTGTGTTTGGTATTGAGAAATATTCATGCCAAATTTGATGAGTCCAGCTCTGTTAGTTGCTGAGATCTGCGCGTTCATACAGACAGAAATGGCGTAATTGGCTCGCCTGCTCATGCAGTGTCTCTTCTTCTGTCTATTATAGTCACTTGGTATATATTTAGTATACCCAAGACATCTGCGATGTAAGTGATTCTCTTATATAGTTTCTCTGTCAGTTCTCTCGGGATATGGTATCTCTTAGTGTATATTTACTGTGTATTTCTCTACCAATTTTATTATACTTCCCTTATGTGATAAATAATGCATGCGCTAATAAGTTTGTATCCTCTTTCTGTTCTTATCTTTGCAGGTGAGTGGCACAAATAAATACGTAGTATAAGACGATACAAGGCATAAACAATTGTCCAATCTGGGTCTGGTCATTAATCTCCTGTTCCCCTTGAACCCCCCACCTCCCCCAGCTACTCCTGTGTGAGTCATGCAAGAACTTGGAGCTATATCACCAACTGTATCTGAGCTCTCACTTGGTATTCTGATTGTTGTGTGTACAGGCGATGTGTGAGTGTGTGCGTCAATAGTGTGTGTGTGTGCGTCAGTAGTGTGTGTGTGTGTGTCAGTGTGTGTATCTCTATCTGTGGCTGCCAAAACTAACTGCGTTGCATCGCAATTCGCGCGCTGCTCGCCATTCTCTTGTGACTCACTTAGCATTTGTGCTGTGCAAGTGTGTGTGTCCGAGTGTGTGTGAGTGAGTGATGCCATTTACTGTTGGGCCAGAGCAGCATGCCAAGCTAAAAGTATCTCACAAACATCTCAACTGCCTCCGCCTTCGCCTCTGAGTCATCCTCTCGAGTAGCCTTTCCTTCCTGCCCGTCCCCCTGCCTGCTCCCCCACCAGTCTGCTTGCTGTGTCTGGCACACTTTGGGGGTTTTATTTTGATTTTCGTATTCGTTTTTTGTTTTTGTTTTTCGCCTGCTTAATTACAAGGAAAACCTCTGACAATATGGGATTGGCAGCACTGGGGCTACTGTTGCTCTTTCCTCTCCTGGAGTGGGTCACAGTGAGCGCCACAAAAAAAAACCCCAATAACGAAACTTTATACAATAAAATACTTCTATCGGCAATTGCCTTTCACTTTTGATCCATTCATAAGCATAATACACTGCCGTTCAATCAACCTGTTTGATCGTTGAGTCGCTTAATCAACGCAAAGTGTTAACGATTTGCCAATTGTGAACTGCGAACTGTGAACTGCGAACTGTGATCTGCGAACTGTGATCTGCGAACTGTGAGTGCCAACTGCTGCGCCTTGTGTGTGGCTGTGGCAAGTCTCAAATGCAACGAACTATGTTCGCTATGTCAAAGCTCATTTTCAATTTCAATTTCGATTTCAATTTTCATTTCAATTTCCATTTCGATTCTGACGCGTGTCGTTCGATTCTGTTTGACTTTCGACTTATCGAACTTTGTCGAGCTTTGTCAATTAGTTCAATGCACTTGGACAACACTGTCAACTTGTCCACGTTGTCCACTCTGCCTCGGACACAACCCACGTAATCGTGCAGCTCAATCTGTGCGATTGTTGTTGCTGCTGTTGTTGTCATGCCGTGAACCTGGCAAAAAAAAAAGTGTTGACCGTTCGCAAAAGCTTTTCAATGGCAACTTACGCCTCCGTCATAAGAGCAAAAGAGAGGGAGGGGGAGGTGTACAGAGAGAGAGAGAGAGAGTAGGAAGAAGACACCGTCCCCAGAGTGCGTGCGTGGGGGGAGCGAGGAAGACCGCAAGTATGTCAGCGGCAGCAAATTGAAGGTCTATTTTCGTGTGTCGTCATTCCCCCTCCCTCCACCTTCTCGACATGGGCAATCGATCTTATCAACACTAACCTGCTCGGACAGTTCAACGCACCAGAAATCTAAAGAGCAATAACTTGGACACAAATCATTATTTAAATACCAAATACCAAATACAAAACGTGTTCATAATTTGTCAAACACAAGACAGCGACGGACAGTAAAAGCATGGCAGACCTATGGGAAAATTGACAATGCTCGCCAGCAGCATACCCTGGAAATTAAGTAGATAAATAATGAGTGGACATATTCATCAAAGGAAGAGCTTTAGTAGTAGTCTAACTAAACTTCGTGGGATTAACTCGATTAATACCTGAAAAGGAAGTTGAGGCTTATATACTTTACTCAATTATCGATTTAAGTGCGTTCATGGGCGTGGCATGCGAAATTTGCTATATACTTTAGCTATGCATGGTATTGAGACATCCTTATGCCAAATTTAATGACTCTAACTCTTATAGTTACAGAGATTGGCGTGTTCATACAAACAGATATGGCTTCATCAACTCGTCTATTGATGTTACGCCTCTGTCTGGTTATAACATACACTTGACATACATTCAGTATATGGGATAGTTAGGTATAGGTATAGTATAGGTATTATTAGGTATAGCATTAGATAGCAGGAGTATATACTTGATTTATATAGATAATTAGGGTATTGCCTGACAGATATACAGTCAGCTTAAGCTCAGTGGTATATTGCACTTATGCAATATATGTAACTGAATCTCACAGTTCCTGGTGGATACTTGTCCTTATCACAGTTCTGGGTCCATGCATTACGTAGGTGTTGACCATGTGGACCCTGCGAGGCAAGCAGTGTCGCAATTGCTGGCCGTGAATGTCATCCGTGAATGTCTCGCGTGCCTCGCAGCTAATTGGGCGTTTGCCATGCCATGAACCCAGGCCCAGTACCAGTCACTGTCCCAGTGCCAGACACAGACCCAGTTCCCTCTCTCTCCCTCTCTCCCCCTCTCCCTCTCTGTTTCGTCTATTGCCAATTGCCTGTTGCAGCAGCTGGCATAGCATGGACGTCATTCGTTCATCCGGCAGCATCTTGGGCCAGTGAGTTAGTTGACCAGACGAATTGAAATATCATCGTCATTTTTCAACATTCTGTCGTCGCCTTGAACCCCTCAAAGTTTGTTGCCAGCTGCCTCTGCCTGCTCTGCTCTGCTCTGTCAGCTTGTTGTTATTGTTGTATTCATTTGAATCTTCAATTCCGGAAGTTTAGCCAAAAAGTTGTTGCTATTGTTCTTTCATTGCCTTTTTAATGGTGCGAAAATAACACGAAAATTCATTTGTTAATAGTGTGTGTGTTTGTGTGTGTGGGGGGGGGGGGGAGGGTGGCTTGACTATAACCGTTAAACGGTTTGCATTTTGTTTATAATTTTCCAAATTAAATTTATGATTATTTCCCCAGCCAGCAAAACAATTTGGTGTCATATTCGCATACCACAGCGACGTGCTTCATTATTGTTATTCGCATTCGCATTCACACATTCGTATTCGTACATATGAATTCGCAACGTATTCATCTGTGCATTCACGTTTAGTCATAAGCGATTCGCTTGCCAAATTTGTAATGAGTTTTTAAGTTGCAGCGAGGTTTGCTCAATGAGTTCAACTTAAGTTCTGTTTACTCTACATATATGGAGATGCATGTGTATATCGCTCTCTCTCTCTTTCTCCCTCTCTCTCGCTCTTTCTCTCTCTGTCTCTTTCGCTCTTTGTCTGGTTTGTGTGTTGTTTGTTGTCGTTTCATAAATTTCATAAATTATTGCACAATTCACCTTGAATATAATCGTTTTGCTCTTGTGCTTGCTGTTGTTATTGTTGACAGTGGTTCGTTCTCTCTGTCTGTCTGTTCGTCTGTATTTCTGTCTGTCTGTTTTGTTTCCCTTTTCGAGTTCGCTCTGGGTGAGCAAAAGATCTGCTTGATCTGCGCATCAACTTTGCAATCGACATCGCGTTGGTCTCGACTCGAATCACAGCAGGGCATAGGTGCTGGGAACCTATGCACATTACCATTCGAAGCAGATAACCTATTTGACACTCTCACTCACTCTCCTTCTCCCCCTCTCTCCATCTCCCACAACAAAGATTCTTAGCAACATGATTAGCTTCTTCTAATTGATATCGAATGTGTATTTATTGAACTTTCATTGACTGCTCAATAGATTGATTGATTGATTGACTGGCCACCTCTCAATTGGTTGAAATTTCCATAGCTACAGGCAGTAGTTAGAACGATAGTGTATTCGAGAGTACTAGAACTACCGCAACCGCAAGCCGAAAAGCAGATGCAAATTTTCATTTTGGCAGGAAATTAAAATTCATATTTCAACGCGCCACGTGTAGCTACAAAGCGATTTTCGTGTATTATTATTGTATATTGTGTTTTTCCGAAATTTCATTTCTCGCTGGCAAGTTTCTTCTGCCCACATTACACACATGTGCAATGTCTGAAGGTCGCAAGGGAAGACAGGCAACGTACTTACACGCGTTTTCCATAGCATGGCAGGGTATTATAACTTTGTAACAGACAGAGTGAGGCATATCTCAAAGCATTAAGTAAATTACATTACATATACATACATATATTCTTGGTCATACTCTATATAGACCTAACTGTCTGTATGAACGCCTATATCTCAGCGAGAATGGCAGTTGATGTTAATGAAAGTGGAAGAAAATATGTCTTGCTATTGTACCGCGATAAAGCACGTTTAATATTTCTGCCACGCCCCCTTTCACCTCTAAAATAGGTTAAAATTGAACTGCATTTGGTTTTTATAAGGTAAAACAATAATTTTGTTGTACGTTGACATTATATTAATTTTTATATTAGATGTGAAAGTTATTGCACTAATAATTTTAGTAGACAAATAAGTAGAGCTCTTGGTAATGGGTATATAATAGTCGAGCACACTCTACTGTTGCTTTCTTTATTTATTTGTTTCATCGCTTGTGGCGGATGTTGATGGTTCAAAGAAATCAAATTGTATTCAATTTCAAATGAATCAAATTTGTGTTACTGCTGGCCAATGGCTTGTGGTTTATTCCCCTTTACCTCCCCCCTTCACCCTTCTTTCCTTTCGCCACTTTCAGTCACTCTCATTATCGTTTGTAGAGCTCATCTCGTTGAGTTGGCCCCATTAGCAGGCGCCAGCAGCCAGCCCAAAACTGGGCCATCAGTTGCAGTTGTCACAAATGTTCAACACCTTCCTCCCTCCCTCTCTCTCCCTCTTCATCCCTGCCCTAACTTTCTATTTGATGGGTGTGTGTGTGAGGCGTGGTCAGTTCGCGCTGCGTTTGTTCAGCTGCAGCTGAAATTGAAATTATTGTTGGCAAATTGGCGCACCTGCTGGGACTCAGATGATCGCTGCCTCAGGTAAACCCAGGTGGCCCATTGCCCCCTTGTGGGGCAAGTAGACAGACAAGGCAGCACAGTCGATGAGTGTTTGAACGAATCAGCAAATTCGTATTAAATTCATATTCACAAATCGCAATTCACAATCAGCGCCACTTCAAGTTGAACTTCAGCTACACAGTTTGTTCCCCTTCCCTTACCCGCCTTTCCCTTCTCAACAGACAAAGCGCATTGAGTTTCATATGCGGCAAATTTTCGACTTGTTATCGTCTCGGTTCATCAGTAACGAAGGTGCAGGGGGGAGAAGAGGTAGGTGGAAAAACTTTGCAAGAGTAGATTAAATACCTGTGATGTTAACTAAAAGCATCGCAGAATACTCTCAAAGTTGCCCGGAATAAAAGCCAACAGAAAGTTTATCAAAGGTAACTTCGTATATATTTCGAGCGTAAATGATGACCTTATGGTTGGCAAATAAACTTTCTATACACTTGCAAAGGGTACATTAACAGTTGGAGGGCAGAGAGAGAGAGAGAGAGACTTCTAAGAATTTTAAAAATTATATTCGATATTGTGTGCAGGCAATAATAATAATAATAATTAATACTGCACTTTTATATCTGCCCTTAAAATCGATTTATAGGGTATGTAGCTAGCGAGTAATACAAGCTAAGTTCTCCTGTTTGTTCAATTTTCCAAGCTTGTGAAATATGAAAAGTTTTTCGATCCACTTTGTTGGCAGCGGCTGATTCGAAAGTCCTTTCGTGTGTATTCATGCGGGGTGCAAATGGGTATTCAAATATCAAAAGTGAGTTAACGGTCTGCTCAGGTTGCTGTTCCCGTTCTCGTCGCCATTGTTGTTGTTGTTGTTGTTGCTGTTGCTGTGGGGGCACAGCGTGACAAACATAGCCAATTATATGGGTAAAATCAAAAACATATTTGTTTAATGGCCACAAACAGCACAAAGTGTAACTGAAGACAAGTCAAAGAAGCCAAATCATCATTAGCAGCGTGTTCACTCTCTGTGTGTATGTGTGTGTGTGTGTGTGTGTGGCTGTGTGCATTGCCGAAGGGCGAAACTTGCTATAAAAGTCACGTCCTTGACTTAAATATGCCAGCCCCACTGCGACCAACAAATAAAATTCAACATTTTTCGGTAAATTCGAGTAAAACAAGAGCCCAACAAAAAAAAAGTGCGAAAGCGTCAACCAAAAAAAAAAAATAGACGCAAGAAAAATGAAAGCAATGCAAAGTTGTGTGGCATAGACTGTCATATACCCTACTAAAAACTATCCACCTACTAGTTTTATTTCTTAAAGAACCTAATCCAATTGTAAAAAACATCTTAAAAAATATTTGCAAAAGGATAATTATTGTTCCAGCTTTGAAAATACGTCTATAATTAACTTTTTTCGATTTACGAGGGCGGTAAAGGGCGTGGGCCATATACTAAAGCATACTATGTCTACGTGCAATAATAATACATATTGTCACTGAATTTGGTAGCGTTAAGTCTTCCCATCTCTCAGATAAAGCTGTTCATACAGACAGACCTATGCAAAAAATGCATTAATGGAATAGGAGATACCTCCTTCTACCTATTATGTATACTTATTTTTTGCCGCAAGTTTTTAATACTCTACTTCCATTAGCTTCTTATACCCTTCTGCTTCACAAAGAAGGAGGTATTAGCTAAAAAATGGGCAATTCACGCCGACGCTGGGCGTGCTGGCAAAGCAATTAAAATCTCTTGGGGGCATCATCAATGAAAGCAACTTGTAGATACATTTGTATCTTTTGCCTGACATGTGCAATTTATGACTGGCTACACACACACACACATACACACACACACACACTCAGCACTCTTACCATAGTTAGCGGTTCTTTTCTCACACTGTCTGCAGAACGGGGGGGGAGGGATTGGTTGGGGAGGTACGACCCTTGGCTTATTCCCGTTAAGCATGTTCGGTGTGACTCAACTGCAGTCGCCATTGACGAAACCGCGATTTGTGATTGCGATTCATCTGAATTTTGGATGAGTTCGCTCGAAGAGCCCCAGCCAAATGGATAGCTGGCTCGCTTGCTTGCTATCTCCCTCTCTCTCTCACACACTCTCTCTGTCTCTCCCTCTCTTCACGTCGTTCTCTTCTTGCCTACCCGTATTCGCAGAATTTTTCTGCTGACTTTGTTACTTCACTTGAAAGAGAGTGAGCGAGAGGGCGCCAGCCGGAGGGGAGGCGTGTCACTGCACACTGTGCTGGAGCGGGGCGTTGACCCACTCGTGACATTCTCGAATTTTGTAACCCAGTCGCAGACGAAGATGCCAAAAGGTCGCCCGCGCCACATCCACATCCCTAGCCCGGCCCAAAGCTCAACATCGCAATGTGGCATGCGGTTGGCGGATGGCGTAGGCGTTTGCCACGCCCCGCAATTGATTGATTGACAAACTGTCTAACTGACTGACGCTTCACGTCGTCATCGTGGTGGTCCTACACCTCCCCGGGTGGCTGGTTGCCCCTCGTCCAGTTGGCTAATCAAATTGCTCTGACACGGCTCAAGCAAAGTGCCGCCTTCGCCGCGCAACTGTGGAACATCAACTAAATTAATGCAAATTGAATGACACGCAACGCGGCCGCAAAGAACTGGCAAGTCCCTCGCCAGGCCATGCCAGGCCAGCCCAGGCCAAGCCGGGAGCAGTAGGAGACGCTGCGGCTCAGGCTCAGCTAAGTTCAGCCTGTGGAACGAGGGCAACAATTCGCGCGGGGCACAAATACAACGTAAAGTAAAGCAAATTAATTTATTTCGCCGACGCCCCCAACGACGATGCGTCCTCCTCAGCGAGTATCCTCACAGTTCTCCTCCTGCTCCATCTCCTCCTTCTCTTCAAAGCGGCACCAGCGCTTTGTTGTCAACTTCAACCTCATGTTCTCATCAGCGTCAGCGTCGTCGTCGTCATCGCCACCGGAACCGACTTCCTGCCTGGCAGCCCCGCACGTTCTGCTCGCCTGCCTGTCTCTCCCTCTCCCTTTCGCTCTCCCTCTGTGAAATCGTGCGTGCCCACATCCGTCCGTCTCTCATGTTGTCCCTCTGTGCGTCTGTCCGTCCAGTCAGCTCCTTGGAATATGCTAATGAGCGTTTAATTTGCTGTCGCTGGCTACATAAACGCTTCAAATTCACTTTCAACTTGCGGCCTTAGTAGCTGCTTAGCTTGAATTTCATTTGAATATGGCTTTTTGGGTTCTCTGTTATCTGTCCCCCCTCCCTCTGTGTGTGACGCACGTTCGTGACGTCCCTTTGTCAGGCCCCCATCCCCACACAAATTTGTATAATTGTTTAATAATGCTCGAACTGGCGACGCCTCCCATTACACTTGCAGAATTTCGACTTAAAGTCTATTAGATAATTAAAATACGAATTGCAGAAGTTATCTATATAATAGAATAAGTATAATAATATATAATATTATTCATTATTTCATGTGATAAATATATTAATATTATATAATATAATCCATCTTGTCTTTGTTATTGTTCTTTAAACTTCAACACAATCTGCCTTTCATGTCTTTTGCATGATGTTGAAGCTTGTTTTGCAACTGGTTCCATAAACATGATATATCATATATATGTATATCAATCACAGCAAATGTGTCATAGTTATTATAAAAGAATGATCTAAATAATACAGTTCCGGTTATCGTATACTTCCAAGATTGCGAAACTGTTTCACTAAAGTTCCGCTTTCAAATTGGTTTCATATCGTATCAATTATATATATATAAATCTAGTTAAAGTTTTAAGTTGAGATCAACGATGGATCACAGACTGACAGGCATGATCGTGATCGTTTCCTGGCTTCTCCAACGATCTATTTGCTTTACTAGATTTCGATCTATCAAATCGAGCGTCGAAACAGTTGGGGAGTACGAGATAGTAATCATTTTTCATTGTTTCATTGTTGTAAACAGAAACTTCAATGTCAAAGCCGGGGGCGTTTTGTCGCAAATCGTTTGCGTGGGAGTTTTTACATGCAAACTGTTTTTATTTCTCTGTTTTTCTTTACTCTTTTCTGGTTTTTATTTAAATTAATTTTTTATGACAACTTATGGGCAGCTTATAATTGATTTTTACACTCGGTTTATTGACCACCAGGGCCCTAAGCGAATGTTTTTCAATGCGAATGCAAATGCAAACCGAATGCATGCGAGCAAGAGAGAGGGAAAGAGAGAGAGGGGGATACACGAAAAAACGAATAAAAATGCGATAAATACCGGCGACCAATTCAGCAAATACAACATCAATAAAAAATGCAATTTGTCAATGCTGTGTCTGTCCATCCGTCTGTTTGTCTGTCTGCCTGTCGTATCTATTGGGTCTGTGTATGCCCCGTCAGTCAGTCAGTCGGTTATCCGGTCGGCCTGCTTGATGGTATGGCGTCATCCCTCTGGACACACGGGCGCTCAAAAGAGAGCCATAAATTGTACCACGAAATCAAATATGCAAACATTAACGGAAACTGTTGAAACATGCACATGTCGTGCCATATGCCATATAACGAGGGTTGCCTAAAACGTTTAGCAAACAGATGCTGAGGGCACGTTTGCTTTAGCTTGTCTCTACGGGTAGTAACATGGCTAGATTACATGAAGCTAGTCACTAATCTGTCATTACAACTGCAAAACTTTGTTTCGTTGGTTTTATTCGAACATTTCCCTTTTTTTCTGTCTGTATGAGCAGTTATATCTCAAAGACAGTAATAGCTAGAGCAACCAAATTTAATGGCAATATGCCTTACGGTTGCAGGCAGCAATATATTGTTTTAAAAATTTGCCACGCCTCCTCCTGTCCTTGTAAATTAATAAAAATCGAACTGCAAACAATTTTCATTTTATTTTATTTTTCTTTAAACTGAATTCAATCGAGTTCCTTCTGTGCAACTGCTGATAAGTATCTCCGCACTTGACACTCTAGACTCGATAACTGGCCAAACCGCCCTCGTTTGGCAACAGGCAGGCAACAAACAACAAGCAACTATTTGTCTGTTGTACGGTTCAGTGTCTGTCTGCTGCATGTTTAATGGCTTTGTCTCGCATTCAATTTGCATTTCGCCCACGGGCAAAGAAAAGCGTGAAATATTTTAAGCGCCTTAGACATAAACAATGCCAATGACATCGCCAGCCAAAAAAAAAAAAAAAAAAAAAAACTGCTTAGCACTGGCGGGGGAGGGGGGCAGGAAACTGAAGCCGGCAGCGACTGCAAATTAATCTTATTAACCAAAAAGCGAAACCAGCCTCGGCAATTTTCGCTTTCGTTTGTCGGCGTTTTTCGTGGCTTTTTTTTCATTGATTTTTTTGTAATATTTTATTTGTTGTTTGTCTCTCGTTATTGTTGGTGTTGTGTAGGCGCTTAGCACGCCCACCTGATTCACCTGCTGCAGCTTCATAGTTACAAAACCAATTTGAAACTGCAAACAAGTCCATCATCTCTCAATCTTATGGTCAGTGTTGAGCTTATTAATGGGCCATTATTTACAGAGTTGTTTAGATGATAAACAGTGAGGTAGAATTAGTTTTTTTATATAATATGATAAACACATTATAAAGAAAATAAAGAAAATAAATAAAGAAATAAATATAATTAAGGCAATTGTTAAACAGTTTGTATTAAACTGAATCTATCTATCGATCTTGAAAACAAATAAGAAATCAATAGATTGTTCTTTAGCATAGATTAATCCCTGGTATTGTTATACAGTTTCTTTAAACATGCATCTATCTATCGATCTTGAAGCCAAATTATATCCCATTACCGATCGTTCCTTTGTATGGATCATTCATTTGTATAGATACCTTCATCTATACCTTAATTCCATTAGCTTCTGGAATATAATTTTGTTTTCAAATCAATTTTCAAATAAATATTGACAAAGACATTGCGTATGTATATTGTCAATTATTATGCATATATAGTACATAGGTATATGTATATTTAGCGTATTTAGTGTTCTGTTTATCCTAAAAACATTGTGAAGAAAGAAAAACAGGAAAACATTTGTGCGCAAATCATTCAAAAAAACGTTTAAGAATCTGCGCGTTTCCTTCTTCTTTTTTTTTTTCGGTTAAATTTTAATTCAATTTGGGCTCGTGCTGATATACACATTAGCTCAACACACACACACACACACACACACACACACACACACACACACACACACACACACACACACACACACACAAGATGTACACATGTACGCATACGTGTACAGACGCGTTGATGCATGTAAGTACACGTATGTGTGTACGGCGTAGTACGTTGTCGATTGCAGCGTTGCGACCTCAGTAAAAACTGAATCGAAACTAATTTGGTTTTTTGCTTCATCTCTTTTCAGGTGAGTCAATGTCGAGTGCATTCAAACGAGACGATTGAACAGCAGCAACAGCAGCAGCCGCAGCACTCATACATACATACACCCCTTCTGATTGTGCACAGTGTAAGTGGAGAGAGAGGGGGGAGAGGGAGGGGAGAGAAGAGAAGAGACGAGCTCCGCCGTAGCGCGTATCTTAATTGGCCCTCACAACGTGTTTTCCACTTGTTGCACGCCAGCCTTCTTTTTTTGGGCCACATTCCTCAGTGCTGGAGAGCGAGAGGGAGAAAGAGAGGGAAAAAGAGAGAGATGGATCCGTGTTTTTGCTACCTTCCGGCTCTGGCTACGGCTGTGGGGTCTACAACTACGGCTCTGTCTCCGTCTCCGGGTTCATTTGGCACGTTTAAATGTTTGCGCATTTGAAATGTGATACGAATGTCGCATTTGTCTCCGGTGAGCGGCAGCAGTAGCAGCTTGTGCCGTGCTGCGTTCTAGCTAGGTGACCTACCCCCACCCCTCCTCCCCTAGTCCCTTTGCGGCACGCCTCGGCGGCGTGGCTTGTCGTACCAAACAAACCTCCGCCGCAGCTGGGCCTGTTAATCTAAGTAGTAACGCACACGCACACATGAATAAGTTTTAGTTAACGGCCGCGTCGCACGTTGCTTTTGGGGCTGGCAAACAACTTTATTATACCCTGTAAATGGGGCAAGCTAGACGGGCTATCTAGCCAGGCTGGAATTGTGTATTGAGTGCCACGAGGAAATATTAGAAGTACAAGGAAAGCGAAAAAAGTTTAACCATTGTACTTCATGCCATAGAATAAGTTCAGTGTGACCGTCGTACATAAATGAAGAAGAGTCGACTCTACTGCTGAGTAAGGTCTGATTGCGCGATGCTGAAATAATGAGAAAAACAGGGACGGCAATAGGTTTGTCAAGATATTGAAAGACCAATTTTTGGAGAGTGCAGTGCCAGAAAGCTTATCAATCATTAATCAATTAATACAGAAAGATATATATTTAACAAGGCATACAGCAGACCTTCTCTAGCAGAACATGCAGGGTAACCAACAGTCGAGCATATTTTGCAGGCGAGTTTCCCTTCTTGTTGTTTTGCTTTTATTGTCTCATGAGCGACAAATAGAACAACGAGAGAACAACGCAGAACACACCCAAATTTAAGTTTCCTTTGCAGCAACAACAACAACAGCAACAAATGGCCGCGAACTGACATATCGATGCACCCCCTAAAAAACAAAATAAAAAAAAAACAAAACAAAAGAAAACAACTTTAGTCGTCATGGTCTATTTGGCTTTTGGGTTCCGTCAACTTGGAATACCCTCGTGCGCTTGCTCATTGCTCAGTTGAGTTTGTCGCATTGTCGCTTTGTCGCATTGTCAGTTTGTTGCTTGTCGTTTGTTGCTTGTCGTTTTATGGGCGCGTTTGGCACAATGCTTTAATTGCTTGTCGGCTCGGCTCGGAATGTGCCCTGTGTGTGTGTAAATTGCGGGCGCACTTTGAATGCGACCAAACTAGAAGGAGCAGCAATTTCATTTTGATAGATTAACTTCAGCCCTCGTTTCCTTGCCGTATCCCTTTATGTCAGTTACTCCCCTGACCCGTCGCCTGCCTTGTCTAAATTTACCTTGCAACAAGGGGATCTTTCTCATAGCTGAAAAAGCTTAAAGGATTCTCTCGTTCTCGGCCTTTTTGCCTTCATTTAATAATAATAAAATTCTTTGCTTGTGTCTGGCTGTTTTCTACCCCTCTTCCCCCTCTCCCTCCCTCTCTCGCTAGAAAGGATGCCGCGTTGTACCTAATAAACTTGTGCGTCTGAGGGATTTTGAAATAATTTTCTAAAATTACAACAGCCCCCGGCGCTGCAGCCCTGACTGGGTCCGGGGCGCGCATAAAGCTATATTAAGCTTAATATGAAATCATTTTGCATTTTACAATGTGAGAGTGGCATAAATTCTTAGTCCCAAATGGGACGAGAGGCTTTTGTTTGCTCCTCTGCCTGCCTACGTTCGTACGGCGTTGCACAATCGCAGGAAATTAGTTGCGAGTTTAATTGCTGAAAAATTGGCTTGTAATTATAATGCGGCTAATTGGACGAAAAAATAAGCAAAACAGAGCATAAATCGGGTTTCCTTTTCGCCAGGAATTAGGCAATCATTTCATGCTTGATCGCATCTTACAGGGGCAAAGCCAATCAGTCAGTCAGTCTGGCAAGCAGGCAGGCAGGCGGGCCGGCCATGCGGCGTATGAGTAATGTCTAATGTATACGCACATAAATGGTTCCAAGTGAGCGAACATTTTGTGTTGACCAAACTTGAATGTCGCCAATTGCTGTTGCCTTGTTGTCTTGTTGTTGGCCCTGCCAACAGTCAGTCATTAGGTCACCAAGGCCTCTCAACGTTAGCCACTTTGGGGCCCCCTGATAAGGTAAACAAGCACAAACACAAGCACAAGCAAACAAACAATTAAACAAACACCTGAAAATGTACTGACTGATATGAGACCTTTGCCCGGTTTATGTGTGTACCACATTCGCAGCTCATCAAATAGCCATTAAAAGAACGCCGGCCACTTACGACCAGTCCCTACCCTACCTAGGGCTCTCCTCCTCTCCTTCCCTACAGCTGTCGATATGTCAGCCACAGAGGCACCTCCTCTCATGGACTGAGGGCGCCCTCTAAGTAATCAGAGTACTTACAATGTTCTCGCTTTACTCGAGCAGCGCTAATGGATTTATCTACGCAGTTAACCGTTATTGTCGCGTCTGCCACAAGCTATAGTAGATATACCAGACTATGCCAGACTATGTAATGCTTCTCAGCGCAATGAGGCTGTCTTTGTCTCTGCACTTATTGTGGGCTTAAGCGCTGCACTTAATTCAAGTGCGAGTGCTATGAAGTTGTAGTTTGATGGCCATAAAGTCGAACAAATAGAGAATGATAGATAGAGAAAGAGAGAGGAAAATAGGAATGGAGATAAAGGAGAACTTATTACTTCTGTATGCTAAGGAAATCAAACACGATTAAACCCTTTCATGCAATACTTTCAGTTGTCTCAATTTGCAGTATTGGAAGAACTATAATATATAGCATATATATTCTTGATCAACATGAACAGATGAGTTGGTTTATATCTAGCTTTAGTCAGTAAGAGTAAGAGTTCCTTACTTTCTTAATGTTTGATCGGAGTAATAAACGTAGTAGAGCATGCCTAGAAACGTGTAGCCTTTATGCGAATATATATTCTTGTTCAGCATAAGCCGATCTGTTGAACTTGCTCTCAGTCTCATCAGTAAAGTCAGTAAACATCACAACCCGAACAGAATATGAGGCCAACAAGCAATATTGACTGAGAAAAGGTGGAAAATTGAGAAAATTTTGAGTATTATATATATATTTACTATATATTTATGTATGCTATGTATTTATATATACAACCAATCAGGTATGTGATTAGTTCACTTTTTCTTTTAGTCACGGCATTAATGATGCCTTATCTTGCTTCCGAGTGTGCATATTTGTTAATATATAGAGCTGAGCCGCTATGCATAAATGCATGTAACAGTTATATAGGTTCCTCCTCCGGCTCTTGAGTAGCTTACATATGCATATAGAGACTTATCGTTTGGGCGGCATCAGATCTGAGCTGCTCTTAACGATGTGGAAAATGTCGCATTTGCATTTTCCTAATGAACTAATGAAGCTGTTCCCCTTCCACACAAGCATTGCGTGGGCGCCTAGCCCCGAAAATAGTGAATGAGCTGTGCTAAACTAGTCACAGCGGCCTCCCTCCATCTCCATCTTCATCTCTCTCTCTCTCTATAATTATGCAATTTTAAAGTATCGAACTACCGCAGACACAAACTGTGAACACGGATTGGTTTGCTCAGGCATTTAGCGCATCCATTTTGGGGGCCAATTGCAGCATGGAAAATGAAAACGAACATGAATAAAATATGCTAATCAGTGTAGTAGAAAAAACCTGTTGCATTTCTCGACTTCACATTAGTCCGATAACTTGGGCGCCGGGCTCGGGCTTTGGTAACTTGGGCTCAGCTGTGAAGCTGTTGTAATTGCCGCTTACCAATTCAATTTGCGCCAGCAGCTGCCAGGCAAATAAGACAAATGGGTGTGTCAGACTTGTAATACTCTATAGACAGTAGTGTGTGCTTAAGGGGCAGCCAAGGCTAAGGGACTAGATATAACATAGAAGTGTTATTAATGTATAAACTGTTGACTGTTTGATATGTCTTTATTATATTATAGTGTAGTTAAATACGTTCTATTTCTATATACTACTGTATTCAGACTTGATGAAGCTTGAACTATAGTAAGCATTGTGAAGGTACGAGTACAAGCAAAGGGCCAAAGTATGTAAGAAAGCTATGATATATTGATCCGATTTGTTCCGTTAGGAAGTGCAGAACTTTGTAGACTGAACTTATCGCTTCATGCTGATCAAGACAATATATTTAAATAATGACTTCACTTTTCTATGAATAAGCTACAACGCTTTATTAAATCGATTTGACTTCAAGAATAGAGCTCGACCTAGATCAACTCAGCTGTTCATGTTGATCAAGAATATATATGAATAAAGGTTTAAGGTTTATATGGAACTAGCTTGAATCGTTGCTGCTAATTCTGAATGACGTTATGTTAAAAAGATATAAGAGAAAGATATAAGAGATATAAGAGAAAGCTATAGCTAGTCGTCTGTTGATGCAGATCAAGAATATATATGAAGAAAGACCTACATTTTCTATGAAAGTTTAATATTACGATAAATTCATACGATTTGACATGAAGTGAGAAAAATAGGACCCTTAAGTCAGACTCGTCTGCTGATCATGAACATATATATGTACGCATATATGAAGGTTTTATATATGTGAATGCTATATATGAATGATATATGGTATACATATACACTGAAGATGCCCAATATAACATTCTCTCGCAGTGTGCTGCACTCTCATTCACTTTACAGGGCATCCAGTTAGTCATTGACTGCCTATACTGCCCCCTCACTTTACAGGGTATGCAATTAGTCGTTAACTACTTGCACATTCTGTGGAGCTGCTGCTCTGCTAGCTGTTTCATTTAGGAGACGACAGTCTGTTAATTAAAAGCTGCCACGAAAAACGAAAATTGTGCAATTTTATTTGTAGTTTGTTGATAGTTGTTGTTGTTGCTGTTGTTTGTTGTCTGGCCATTTGGATTGAGTGTATGTGTGTGTGTGTGTGTGTGTTTGTATTTGATTTAAAGCTCAGCTGCAATTCATGCTGATTCGCCTGAATCGCTTGGGCAATCGACGCACGCACTTTGCCGGCAGAGGCAGCCACCTGTTGTCGATGATGATATATGTATGTGAGATAAATTGATAGATAGATAGCTGTATGTTTGTTCATGACATGTTTGGTGAAATGGCTATCCCCTCGCTCCACACCGTCTACCCCCCCTTCCCCGCTCCTCGCTGCTGCTCCCTTTCGCCTGTTTTGGCGACACTTTCAAAGTCAACAACAGCAAGTCAAGCAATAATGAAGCTGATTGAAAGTAAGTGGCATGCAAGAGAGTCGAAGAGGGGGGGGGGCGGAGGCAGGCAGGGAGAGAGAGGGGTTACTTATTAATGTTAAGTATGCAAGTGCAGTGAACAGTTAAAGAGATACAAATCAACAACAACAACAGCAACAGCAACAAATGAAAAACAATAAAAAACGTTGATAATCCTCTTATGTATTTACAATCTACAGGCTGATTAACGAATCACGAATCACATTCGAGTGTTATTCACACTGAGTGTGAGTGTGAGTGTGAGTGCGCTTGATTTGCTTTTATTTTCATGCATATCAAGATTTTTTCGGCGCCTCGTTTGTTTTTATCGCAATATTGAAATTCTTTTAACAATTTAGAGCAGAGAACCGCCTTCAGTAGTAGCTGTTAGTGGACTACTTAGTGCATGTGGCTGTGTGCCTGTCTCTCTCTATCTTTCTCTCGCCCTCTCTCTCTGTCTCTCTGTCTGTCTGTCTCTTAGTCTGCCTGGGCCATTTGGCAGTCTGTGTGGGGTTGCGCAAGCCGAAGCTCTTTACAACTTCAAGGTTGTGCGTTACACATTCGGTTTGTTTACATAGCATAGCATGTCTCGTTGTTGTTGTTGTTGTTGTTGCGGCTGTTGCTGTTGTTTATTGCATTCGCCTGTTGGCCACACGCTGTGCACAGTGGGCAGGCAGTAGAGGGAGGTGTTGCCTCTTGGAGGTGGAGCTGGAGGTAGAGAAGCAACAACGCGATGTCCACTTACAGGTGGCAGTTGCAAGTGCGATTGCAGTTTCAGCTCAGCAGCTTGACGGGCGATAGGCGACACACAACAAACACACACGCACACACACACCACACAATTCTGGCTGGCTTAGTGTGGCACGCAATGGTCGCTGCGGCGCCGTTTGCCGTTGGCGTTGGCCAAATTAAGGTCAAGTTTGCTGCCGCCGCCGTCGCCTGTGCGTGTGTCACGACGCCAATGTTGCAATCTTGGGCCGACGTTGCGTCGCTGCCGCCACATGTCGCAGCAGTGACCCAAAGAATCAATCATAAAATTATCGCCAGTTTTGCTTGGCGAATCCATTAATGAATATTAGCTAAATATTCATGTTGTGTGTGTGTGTGTGTGTGTATGTATTTTGGCATTACTTGGCAGCTTTAAATAGACAACAACGAAACGAGTTTGCTTAGCTGACAATATTTATTATTATGATTTCATTTCTTTCACGCCTTGACTACCTACAATACCCTGTAAAATGTGCAGAGAAATCATAGAAATTGACATAAAGATGTGTGTATAAATATTGCGCAATAATAATGTATTAATAACTCTCCCTCTCCCTCTCCCTCTCTGTGTAGGGGGTATCTCAAGTGCGTGCACTCTCGCACTGTGTCTCATTACCTTTTGCGCCGTGTGACATTTCGCATTCTGAGCTGCCCGAGTTGTTTCGTTGAGTCGCTTAACCTGTTGCCAAAAAAAAAAAAAGAAACAAAAAAAAACATAGATATTTATAGCATTCATTAAACCATTCCTAAACGCCCTGCCCCGCCTATACCCCGCCACCCCATTGAGTAGAAGCAGAGTGCGGCGCGCTTACTTAATTAAGAGCTGCTCCAAGTCCGCGTCCGACTCCGACTCTGTCTCTGTCTCTGACTCTGACTTTGGCGGAAACGTTGAACAAATGCGTCAAAATGTGATCACGATTGCTAATTAAGTAAAACGAGGCTGAGGCTGCCGTTGAGGCTGTAGCTGTAGCTCTGTGTATCGATTCTGAAAGCAACTGATGATGTGATCGCTGTCTCTGTGTGAACGTTGATGATATATGCGTTTCTATATGTACGATATACATATGTATGTTCTCAGGGATTAGCGTAGAGCAGCGTAGCCACTAAGCTGTCATTAAAGTAATAGCGTTGAATGTTTGGTATAAAGGTTAGGGTACGCTGGGTATACTATATATAATTTATACTATTATTGAATAAGATATACTCGTCTCTCTCTCCATCTATCTCTCCCCCTTTTTCTCAAACTTGTATGATCAGCTAGAGAAATGTTTGAAATCTTTGTCAAATTAAAAACATTTTATAGTTAGGTATAAAGATTAGGGTACGCTAGGTACCTATTCAATGCATATAAAATGTTGAGTAAGATAGATACTTGGCTACTCTTTCTCGCTCTTTCTCTCTCTCAGCAAGTAAACGGTTTGAAATCTTAGTGCAATTTTTTACATTTTTTGGCATATTATAAAGGTTAGGGTAACATAGGTACTTACGGGTATAGGTACCTTGAGTAAGTTAAATAATTAGCTGCTTTTTCTCTCGCTCTCTCTCCCTCTCTCTCTTTCTCACCTCTCTCAAACTTGTTTGAGCAGCTAGAACACGGTTTGAAATCAATCTAAAATTTGTACTAGCTTGGAGTAAGATAGGTACTTACGCGTATAGGTACCTTGAGTAAGATAAATACTCTACAACTTCTTACGTCTTACTCTCTCTTCCTGTCTCCCACTCACTCTCTTTGTGCTGGTATTTTGTACTATTAAAAGCATTCTTTAGTATATTACAATTTAGTATTTACAATCGCAAAGTATTTTTGTACCACGAGAAAACAAATGAAAACTGAAATCGATAGAAGAAAAATGCATTCGAAGACATGAAAGAAGATAACAATGAAAGGCAAATGACAGAGGTGGAGGCAGAGAAAACCAACAGCAAATCGCAAATCTCGTACACAAATGAAATTCAATATTGAACATGAAATTGTTGATGGAACTGGGGAGAGTAATGGTATTAGGGGAGCTGCATGGTAGGTGGGGGGTAACTAGTGGGTGGAGGAAGAAAGGGCACATGACGACATGGGAGACAAAAACAACAATGAAAACACAAACAACAAATGCGTAAACAAAGCAACAGCAGCAGCAGATGAAGCCAAAGCTGCGTGGCAGTTGCAGTTGCATTTCCATCTGCTGGTCGAGGGCATTGGCTCCTCTCATGGGATGCAACGGGTGAGGCTGCACGCAGACTGCGTGTCTGTGTGTGTGTCTGTGTCTGTGCCGCCGTATGGCAACTTCCTCAAAGTCAACCAAACACGACACGCACTGCAACAGGCAGGCAGGCAGGCAGGCAAAGGGAGAAGAAAAAGGAGAGGAAGTTGAGGGAGGCGAGTTACGTTGGCTGTCAACCGCAAAGCTTTGACATTTGGTTACGTTTTGCCTTTGATATCGAGCTATAATCAGTGCTCACATAATAACGGGAACGGGAAGTTACGCACGCCCACAATGCGAGCAGAGATAACGCACAATAAGTATCTGTGAACTTCCGTTGAACGATGATGACTGCAAATCGAACCCAGACACACTTGACTTGACAGAGAGGCACACAGGGACAAACCTTACTTATTGAAGGCAATTGGTGATAAAATATCAATAGATTTAAGTGATCAATATCTTATCTATGATATATACTGAATATATAGATATACTTTCATGTATTCGCTTGGCTTAGATTGCTATAATATATCAATATTATTCATACATATAGGACTGAAACAGATCTTTAAGAATTAATCATAGCTTAACTGCACCCGTACTAATTCTACGATCTTTAATTTAGATAAACTACGCTTGCCTTTTTTATTTGCAAAGGCTGGAAGAGGAGTGGAAACATTCTAACATGTATATTAATTAATTGCATTAATAGGGCATATCTACACCAAATTCAGTGGCCCTAGACCATATAGTTTTTGACATATAAGTGTTCATACAGACAAACTATGTTTGTTTAATAATGATTTAAGTATTGGTAATTATAAGACATATCTTGTCAAAATATGATAGCTCTAGGCCTTATGGCTTTTAAGATATAGGTGTTCATACAGACAAACATAGGTCGTCTCGACTCGTTGACACTTACTTTATTATTTATGTATATGATGCCTCCTCTTCTACCTATCATCACACGTTTACAGCGCTGCCAACAGAATCTTGACTGGATCTCCCGTAGGTCTTAAGTCTTCTCCAGCAGATCTTTAGTCTACTATATGCACAAAATGTATTAAGCTTAGATCTTTCAGATATGTATGTGACTAATAATCGAAACACTCAACATTCGTTGCCAACTGATCATGACAGGGTCTTGATTCTTTCTTTCTTGACGACTTTTAAATCAACTTTTGCTTTTGCTGCTGCTGTTTTTTGTTGCCAGAGACCACCTGTCCAAATTGTTATTGTTGCTGTTGCAGTTTCTGCTGTTTCTGCTGCTGTTGTCTTTGTCTTCGTCATCATCGTCATTGTTGTTGACTTTCACTTTGAACTTGCGCGCATTCTTGGCAACTGCAAATTGATGCTGCATTTGGCTGCATTTAGTGGCTGCCACAGCCACTGCCACTGCCACTGTTGTTGCCTCTGTCTCTGCCGCTTTCGCAGCTGCCACCTGCTGCCGGCATTTCTCGCATAGCTTCGATCGGGTTCGCTGATGATGATCAATTATTATTATTGCTTATTATTTTATTAAAGTCACATCGACAGTGCGCCTCATAAATTATGCTGTACGATGTCGGGGCATAATTATAGCGTCGATTTGCTGTTGTTCCCTTCCCCCCTCTCTCTCTCTCTCTGTCTGACACTACACTGAAAACAAAATGTTTATAAATGTGCACAAATTGCCCAGTGCCGCCGACAGCTGACAACAAAATTTATGTAAATTGTAATTACCAAATTCGAGTAAGAAAGCGATGCGATGCCCGTTTAACATGTCCGTGACCATGCTGCAGTTATACAGCCCCCCCCCCACTCCTTCCCCTGTTGTTGCTACCCTGACCCCTCCTTATGTACCCTTACCCCTTACCCAATCGGCGGCAACAACAAACACAAGTTTGGCCAAAAAAAGAGCTTGGTTCGCCTCTGATAAGCGCCAATGAAAGTGAAACCGTGTCACACACACACACACACACACACACACAGAGAGAGACCAGCATATGTATATAGTTTTATCTGCATTTGTATTGCTTGTGTGTAAATATCATAAATAAATAAAAGGGTAAATGCAGGCAGGCGGTCTGGACTGGATAGGCTGAGGGCTGATAAGAAAAGCAGCAGCAACAACAGAAACAAACTTTAAATAAATACAACAATCTAAAAATGAAATGAAATGAAACTTGAACGGCGCTCTGGCATTTCGCAATGTTTGAAAGAGAAAGAGAGGGAGAGAGAGAGAGAGAGAGAAAGAGTGAAGATCACCATACAAAATATTGTAACAATTTGTTTACAAATAAAGCAGTAATAACAATGAAAAAGAGCGATGAATGGTTTAGCAGAGGAAGCGACATTGAAACAAAATGAGGAGATTGTCAATTTTGTACAAATATTTATCTATTATGGCAGGCGAAACCGATAACTGGCAGATCAATAATCGGTTTTGATACTTAACTAACTGCGGTGGCGTCTTCCATGAAAATTTGGTTATTATTAATTAAATGACACAAGGATTGATTGACTTTACACTTCTGAATGTGCATATAGTATTTATACCCTTGCATAATGTAAATTAATTTTGACAGAAATTTGCAACGTATCTTAGAAGACATCTCCGAAACTATAAAGCAGATATATGTATATATTCTGACTCAGCATCAACAGAGTAGTCGAACTAGCCGTGTCCGTCTGTCCGTAAGACGGTGTGTCCGTCTGTTGCAACGCCAAATAATCTCTCAGTTTTAGAGGTATCTTGATGAAACTTGACACACATGCTTCTTATTACTGCACGCTGTAAATAAGTCGAAATGAGCCTGATCGGAACGATATATCGTATAGCTGCCATAAAAACTATCGGTTGATTTTTGTTATTTGTTAAGATAATGCAATCAAATTTCCTACATCCGACTGTTTCAATATATATAATATGCATATAAAATTTCATCAAAATCGGACCACTATAACATATCGCTGCCATCGGTGGAAATCGGTCGAAATGGAGGTTTTTGTATGAGGACCTATTCTATATTTTGGAAATAACTTAACTTATCAGTGCCAATCAAAGTGAAACATAATATTAAATATAAATAATATTATCTATTATATATAACTAGTATTGGTATGATTGGAGGATATAAGAACCTACAAGGGTATAGAGCCTTTGGAGCGCTGAAGGTAGCCTTTCCTTACTGGTTTTATACGATATTGCAACCTTATTAACTTCATAGCACATTTTCTACGTGAATAGTACTTCTTTCCTTCTAGTTCTCTATCTCTGTCTCTCTCCCACATGTTGCATTTCAAATGATATATTACCTTAAAAGTACAAGCCAAATGGTTTTATTTGGTTGGTTAGCTGTTTTCATTTGATAGATAAAACTCTATTAGCCAATATGATGATATCTAATAACGCTAATGGAACATACATAGACACCTTTACAGACACACACACGTGCACACACGCACACATATACATGTGTCTGACTGCGTTTGCACTGCTTTAATAGAAGCAGACAAAGTATTATGAGGGAAATATGAAAAAAACGAGCACCAACCCCCCGTGCATTTTCGTCTGTTGTTTTAAACTACACAAAGGGAGAGGGGGGGGAAGGTGTTGGCAAAAATGTATAGACCCCCAGCTGCATTATGCAGCAGCAACACGGGGCAAATTAAATTTGAGACGATGCTCAAAAGCTTTTCAGCAGCGGCTTTTTCAAGTTCTCACATCCTTTCGTGGGCGTTGACACTTTGCAATGCGAAGTGATGTGGCTATGCAGAGACCGGGGGGAGGTGTGGGACGGCTAATGCAGCTGGCCAAAGGGAATAACAGGCACAGCAGCAACAGCAACAACAACGACAAAGCAATAGCTAAACCAATGCCCCAAGCTCAAGTTTTGTTGTCGAGGCAGGTCGAAAGAGGAACAAGATGTACATGTGTTAGTCGCACATGTATAGCAGAGCTTTCAGGTAACAAGGGAATAGAGGAGGGGGGCGTAGGGAAGGCGGGATAGAGATGAGCAAGAGGCAGCAAGAGCAACGACAGCAGCAGCAGAAGCAGCAGCAGAAGTTGTGCCCATGCAACTTGGCCACTTGACGTCGCCGCATTGTTTGCAGCACAGCGCCCGCTAAAAATAGTCAAAGGCATGTGGTATTCAAGGGTCCACACACACACACACAGACACACACACACACACACACACACACACACATACATAGAAATGCCGGCTATTCACATTCATCTAGCATCGCTTAACATGGCTCTATCGGCAGCCGGGACAGCGCTCTGGAGCTGCAAAGAGACGAGACGAGACGAGTTTCCTTTTTCAAAGCGACAAGAAAATGCCTTAAAATAGGAAAGGCCAGTGTGTGTGTTGGTGTGTGTGTATTGGTGTGTGTGTGTGCTTGCCATTTTGCATGGCAGAGCTGGCGTTGCAGCAGCTGCTACTGCGTCCACTCGAAGAAGGGCAGCGGCAGCGTCAAGTTGGCAAAGCAATTGACTGCGGCGACCCTCTGTACTTGTGGCAGGGGTAGGCGGCAGGCGGCATGGGGCATGGGGCATGTGGCACACAAATTGCATGCAACGCGCGTCGCAAATAGTTTAATTTGATTCTGAGTTGATTTTCGCATGCGGCGCCACGAGGCGAACCAATCAAAGGCGCAACAACTAAATAATGCATGTGGGAGATGTTGCACGTTGCACGTTTCAAGTTGCACCAATGCACCGGTGCACAGTGCACTTACGGTACAAATATAAAGATCTTAGCTGCACTACTACCTGCTGCCCCCATATGCATGTAAACCAGTTCAACTATCTACGCCCCCCCCCTCGGCTTCTCTCCTCCCCCCCCTCGGCAAGTTGCAGCTCGCTTAATTATGGCAATTTAGTCAGCAAGGAAAGTTAACAAGTCTCGCTCTGTGTGTGTGCGTGTGTGTGTGTGTGTGCCACATGTGTGTGGCAAGGTCAGCTTTGATTGCTAGTTTCTTTTGCTATCTTGACTTGACCAATTTCATATATTGCGCATACGCCGCGTTAGGCAAAGAAAGGCCAATTCTGCATCAACTTTACACATACCTGCAAGTGCACAATATGCCAGTGAAGCAGGTGAGGGGGGAGTGGTGGTGGTGGGGGGAGGGTCTGTGAATTAATATAGGGCAGATGCCCCGACATATCTGCTGCCAGATGGCCATAGAAATCAGGAAGCACATTGGCATCTAAGCCCATTTGCACAACAGCTAGCAGATGCCCCTCAGCCTCAGTCTACGTTCTTCTGTCTTCTCTCTCTTTTCTCCTTTCTTCTCTCTGCTCTCTCCTCCCTCCATTCACCCTAGCACTGCCAGTCTACATTCATTAATAAAGACACAGAACTTTTCACAAGTTTATCACTTTGCACAGCTGAGAAAACTCTTTCTAGACTTGCCGACGACTATCATTAATTATGATTCATAATGCTAATGATGGTGATAATGTTAATGATAAGCCTGTTGCGAATATGCACTGTGATCACTCCTTCTCTCTCTCTCTCTGTCTCTGTGTCTGTGTCTGACACAGTTTGCCAGTTTCCCACTGCACACATGATGATGCTGGCACGCTAACTAGACTGATAAGCAAACATACTTACATATGTACTTACATTTGTATATATATTTATGCATGTATGTATGTACATATATATAATGCATATATGTATATGTGTGTCATGGATAAAGCCATGTATATTCTTTATGATCTTGCCCTGTCTCGACTTCTGGCCAATATTCTGCATGATCTTCATCTGTCTGCACTTCTGCCCCCTGTTGACTGCCGTTGATCATATGCCTGCTAAAATATCTTTAAATATTTATATATATACGCAATTTTATAAGTTTATAATATTCATAATATATAGATATAGTAATATATACCCTATTCTAACTCCCACTATCTGTATATATCTCGATCAACTTCTTAACAACTCTCAATTTGCATTAAAGATCAACTTTACATACCATTCTATTGAATGAACATAAATTATTTACAAATACTTAGTGAATAGCCCCTTCCTTGACTATATAGATCTAAATTTATATAAATATATACACATATACACATACTATATCTATTGATCTTATCTAAATCATGTCTTGCACATATTAAATTGGTCAATATAGGTCGAATAGGTCATCGCGGTTAGTATGTACCCCAATATCTTATGGTAGAAGGTACTGCTATAATTATAACAAATAGTATTGTCAAGTTAAGCAAACTTGTGCTGCAGCTACATGAACATAATTCTCCTGGCAGCGAGTACTTTTATGCAGTGTTATACAACACTGAAATAGCCAGTGCTGTTGTGAGGGAAGCATCATAAAATCTGCTCAACTTGCAAGTGGAAACTATGTGCCCCTATATCTCTCTATACTCCTCTCCCTAACTATAACCCTTTTTCTATACCTCTACCTATCTCTCTCTCTCTATCTCTGTCTCTTTCTCTCTCAGTATTTGCACACTTTGAAGTACAACTAGATTTTTGTCAGCTTCGTCCCGTTGCGAGGGAAGTACGGAGGAAGCACACGCAATGTGCTTTTATTTTCAATATGCCTTGATGGCAGTTTCCACAATTTCACATTTTCCCCTCGCACACACACACACACACACACACATAGAGAGAGTGTGAGAGAGAGAGACACGCACACGCTGAAACACTTGTAATTATGTGAGTGGATAAGCCAGTTGGCAGTTTCTAAAGCTGCTATTAACCCTGCCAGCTTCAGCTTCCTGGGCAACACACCCCCCCTCACCCCTCACCCCCCGTTAGTCTACTCTCAGTGTTTGCTTCCCACGCTTGCCAGGATGAAAGCAAAGCATTCAGCAGCAGCATCTTCAGGTCGGGTTGCGTGTGTGATTTACATTATAATAATTAGTTTATGGCAAAGGCACGCGCTGCTTTCGGCCCTGGCCCCTGTCTGTGTCCCTGTCCCTGGCATCGTCATCAAAATTGCAAATAGAAAGCAATTTCCACACTTATTATAGACACGTGTACGGGGGGCAAGAGGGAGTCAGACAGAGAGAGAGAGAGAGTGGGAGAGTAGGAGAGTGGAGCACACGCAGCGTAGCTCATCTCTTAACTGCTTTGCTTTGCGGGCGCGTGTAATGAGAGAGCGCCGCCCAAGCTAACCAAGCAAAGCGTATCCAATTCGAAGTGGGTGCACCCTCCTCCCCCCCTGCAGCTAACTACCCTTACATTCTTTGCCTTGCCACCCGCCAGCAACTTGGCTAACTCGACTAAGTTGGCTCTGTTGCTCTCTCGCTTCTTTTGTAAAGTGCATGTGCGCTCAATTTCAGACGCACACACGAAATTACTTTGCAACTTGTGGCAAGACGCTGCCCCGAGCCTCTGCCTCTGCCTTGTGGCCTCATTAGCTGCCGCATGTTGCAAGTGGCAAGCCAACAGCCGGCATCTACTGGCGCAGCAGGTGACTTTCGCCAGTTGACACAATCACAAAATTGCCATTGTCATTGTTTGTTTGGGGGCCAAAAAACTTTTCAAATTTCACGCAGCCTCCCCCTGCCCCTGCCCCTGCCTCTTGACCTGCCATTGACAGTGTTCTGTGCTATGCTTCAACTTTAACTTGGGGAAACTGCTGCTGTTGCTTGCCAGCAATCGACATGGACAACTTAATGCAGGCGGCAAAGCTGGCAAAGAATAAATTATAATTTGTATAATTTAAATAAGTCATTAGCATGGGGGAAGGTAGGGAAGGAGGGGGAGGTTACCTCTCTGTGGGCACTCTTCTGCAGTCGCTTTAATGAGGCTCATTAATCACCTCGATAAATTGCCAATGGAGCGAGCTAATGAATGAATGAGTGACTGACTGTGAGTGAGCCATGGCAACTCTGGCTGTCAAGCTGCCTAACTGACTGACTAACTGCCAATATGCAGTTGACTTCTCTGTCTGTCTCGCTGTCTAACTCGTTTCGCCATGCAAAAATGCTGCAAACGGTGCACACCTTTGCTTGGTCTCACGTGGCGTATGATTAATTTTCATATGCTTTTTGTGCAAATTGATGCATTAATGCGCCCAAGGAGTGGAGTGCAAAGTGCTGAAGTGCAGCAGGAGCGAGAGTAGCGCGCGCATTTTCTTGATCATAATTAATGTGCGCGTTGCACTCGGCGTATACGTAATCTCTGTGTGAGCGTTGCACAATAAACGGGGCAGCAGAGAGTGCAAAGCAAAGGAAATAAAGCGCAACAATTTGTGGGTTGCAACAGCAACAATCAGCCAGTGGGCGGACAGACCGAGTGAGGGACCAGGCCAGGCCTGGCTGCAGAACTGATTCTACTTCTACTTCTCACAACTCTTCTACTTATACTTATTCTTAAACTTCTACTGCTCCTACTTGTTCTCCTTCATATACTTCTTTTAGTTCGTATAATTTTACTTCCACTTTCCCAAAGAAGTTAATACTTCTACCTCTTATACTTCAACTTCTTATACTTTTGCTTCTTCTTATACTTCAATTTCTATCATACTTTAACTTCTACTACTTTTTACACTTTTACTTTTCACATCTTATATTTCAACTTATACTTGCACTTCTAATACTTCTATATATAATACTTCTTCTTATATCTACATGACTTCTCATGCTTTTTCTGCTTCTTACACTTCTATTACTTCATATACTTCTACTTTTTCTTATACTTCTACATTTCTTATACTTCTACTGCTTCTTATACTTCTACTTCTTCTTAGACTTGTACTATGTCTTATACATCTACTACACCTTATACTTCTACAATTTCTTACACTTCTACTACTTCTTATACTTCTACAACTTCTTACACTTCTACTGCTTCTTATACTTCTACAACCTCTAATACTTTTACTGCTTCTTATACTTCTACTACGTCTTATACTTCTACTTTTATTTATACTTCTACTGCTTCTTATACTTCTATTTATACTTCTTATACTTCTATTTTGACTTATACTGCTTCTTATACTGTTACAACTTCTTATACTTCTACTGCTTCTTATAGGTATACTCCTTATACATACTTCTACTACTTCTTATAATTAAACTTCTTATACTTCGTTTACTTCTTATACTTATTATTACTTACTTTCACATCAACTTACTACTTCTTATATTGCGTATACTGCCTCCTACTTCTTCCACTTTTTCTAATTTTTTCAACTTCTACAAAGTGTAGACTTCGACAACGACTACTTCTACTTATACTCCTACTACTACTTATACTTCTACTACTACTTTTACTACTACCACTTCTAATTCAACTTCTTCTACTTCGTGAACTTCTTGTTCCTCTGCTAATTCTTCTTTTCCTGCTGCTCCTGCAACAAGTTGCCAATGGTAATGACAATCTCACCGCCCCGACCTTTCTCTGGATCCAGCTTTATTATTATGATGAAATTTCGTTGTTTGAACTCTTGTCTTATAAACCAGTTTAATTAAAAATTCATTGAAAAATCTCAAAGCGCTTGTGTATTTCATATTCTAATTACAATAAACGCGAAACGGAACGAAACGTCGAAGAGCTTCGTTTACACAAGTCAAAGTCAAAGATATATATATACATACATAAATACATCTATATCTGTATACTCTGCACACCCACACACACACATACACACACATAAATATTGCTTGCTCTATTTGCATTGACTCGTTTTGTGTGTTTGCTCGAAATTAATTATGAAGCTCGAGAGCTCAAGCAACGCCCAGGCGCGGATTATTGCCGGCTCTGTAGCTGTGGGGCGAGGAAGGGGCATTCGAGTAGAGGTGGGGGGGGGGAGTGACAGCTTAACTTATGCTAATCAGAACTGTGCACAGAAATGCGGGGTATCTGCAAGCGTGTAAAAGGCAGCAATCAAATTAGGGATGACGCATAAAACAAATGTGAGCAGAAGATACCCTGTGAATGAGAACACCCTTACAAGTTGTTTAGCCCTAAAGTATGCTATCATCAGTAGCGGGTACTGCACAGTGTACAGGATATGTGCATGGATATAGGGATATATGTATGGTATATCGAGGGTATGCAGACGGCATTAATATGCGTTGTTGGCTTGCAAATAAAAAGTTACACAAACTCAATTTTGCAAAAAGCAGCAGCAGCAGCGAGTGCCACTTGCAGACACTCTTGCCTTATTACACACACACACACACACATACTCGCAGACACACACACACTCGCACACATGCTGGCAATTTGTGATGCCTTGAAATTGGCAAATATTTGTCTGCCGGCATTTTGTTGTTTTGTTTTGTTGCCCACGCGCTCTTGGTGGCGGCCATTTTGTTGCTCGAGTGTCGCATGTCTTGTTACTGCCTGCCTACCTACCTACCTCCCTCCTACTGCCTCCCCCATCTGTGTCTGCCTCTCCCTGGGGTGTCATTTGTACATGCCACGCCCGCGAAAAGTACAGGGGCAGGCAGCGTGTCCAAGCAACAAGCGCAACAAAAGCAACATTTAAAGCGCAGTTATCGCTAAATTTGCTGCTTGATTAATTACGACCACGTGAATTGGCACGAATCACAGCGGCAACAATTGTTGTTGTTGCTCCTCTTGTTGTTGTAGCAATTGTTACCAATTGTTGTTGTTGTTGTTGCTGTTGCTGTAACTGTTCGGGTAGCACAGCAAATGTAAAGAGCGTAGGAGAGTTGAAGATGTAATTGTGTATTGCTGGCTTTGTTACCCTGCAATGTGCGGGTATATGAGTTATGATATCATACTTATACTATACTGTACTTATGTTGTATATATGCTGTATATATACTGCATATATACTGCATATATATGACTGTAGATACTGCATATATGTGGATATACTTTATATATACTGTATATATTATGCATAGTTTTTTTTTTTTTTTTTTTTTTTTTTATTATTTTGCCCAGTTATCGGCAATGCTTTATTTGTTAGTCAGTTCTTTACTGAATGATGTAGTTGAATCAGAAAGAATTACAAGATATTGTAGCCTAACTGAGCACATTATTATTATTTATTTACAAAAAAAAAAAAAAAAAAAAAATTATTTATTATTTTATATTCTTAACCTGTGATGTTAAGATACAATATTATGCTGTACGGATTCTTCACTTAATAATAACACGAAAAAAAAAAAAAAAACAAATAATAATTATTATTATTATTACTTATTTTTGACCATGTTCTTTAGATTCTTTGCAACTCTATTGCAATCAAAGTTCAATAAAGATGGAATCTAAATTTAGACTTGGTATACTATTTTAAACGAATTTAGCATACCCTACTCTTTTCATCTGCTGCCCAGCTTTGCTTGTAATCAATACTGTACTGCATTAGCTTGTCAAATCAAGGTCTTTATAGGGTATTAGCACTTCGTCAGTGCCGCAGCTTAGACTTTCTACAATAGCTTGGGTTACTTGTCAAGTACTTGTTCGCCGGCTTCCACGGGGTGCAGGGTAAAGGTAGAGGGTACTGGGAACTCTGTGCGGGGTACTGTGTGCTGGGCACTGTGTACAGGGTACTGTGTGCTGGGTACAGGGTACTGTGTGCATGGTACTGTGTGCTGACTGGTTACTGTGTGCTGGGTACTGACTGGTTACTGATTACTGTGTACTGCCTGCGGCCATGGCCACTTCAAACAAGACCCACACAGCAGCAGCAGTGGCAGCAGCAGCAACAGTGGCAGCAGCTGCCGGCGGCGCTAACGAGTTGCGACGACAGTTCTTGCTCTTAGCCAGAACATTTGATTTAACCAGTTAACCAGTTGAGCAGTTAACCAATTTGGTGCTGCGTCGGCTTCGATGCTTTGATGCTGCCCACGCATGGCAGGCACTGCACATGGCCATGGCCAAATGGTTATTAGCACGCCTCGGGTGCCTCGAGTCGAGGGCAGTTAATCCGGTGCTGGCGTTAAATTGCCGCCTCATAATCAACAACATCAAACATTGCAAGAACTCACCGATGGCGTCAGCATTGATTGAATGCAACTAATCAACTTGATTTCTCTCTACGATCTCTTGCAGATGAACACAAACTGAATGCTGTCTCATGGGAGGATACCCTAACGGAGCCAGCGGAGCGAGAGCAACATCAACAGAAGCAGCAGCAGCAGCAGCAGCAATCACAATCACAGTGCAAGTCGCAGTCACAGTTATCGTCGATAACTTCACCCATTGGGGGCACTAACAACAGCAAGGCCAGCGTGACAACAGCGCAGTTGCACAGCGCATTCAGTCGCCGCATTGCCGAGCAGCGGGCAAAGGGAGGAGCAACAGTTGCAGGCACAGGCACAGGCACGGGCACGGGCATAGGCACTGGCACTGGGACAGGTGCAGCCACAGGAGGACAGCCGATAGACAGCGCCACAATTGCCGGCGGAAGCTTCAGCGCCAACGGTGGCCAGGCTGCCGTTGGTGTTGGTGTTGGTGTTGGCGTTGGTGTTGGCAGCACAAGCAGCAGCAGCGAACGTGATACCAAATCGCCGGGACGTGAGCGACAACGTGAGACAGTGGCAGTGACCACAGCGACAGCAACAGCAACAAGCACAAGCACAAGCCATCACTCCGACGAGGAGGTATTAACCGAGGAGGAGCAGACCAGCAGCAGCGTGAGTTCGTTAAGTGCCGGCAATCAACGCAATTCGCAATTGCGTTCAACCTTCAACAAGGCCAAGCAGCATTTGTCCTTTGACAAATGGCGCACGGCTGCCACAGCGACCACCGCCAGCAACTCTGCCCCATCAGCCACATCCGGCCAGTCCGGTCAGAGCGATACTAACGCCGGCGGCAGCAGCAGCAACAGCAACAGCAGCAGCAGCAACATGATAATGCGACGTGCCAGCGCCTGCACGATGCCAGCAGCATCGGCTAGTGGATCAACGCAACGGGAGGACATCACCACGCCGGGTGAGTCGCCAGGTGGTAGACTCTCACGTTGGTTCTCCATACGACGCGGCTCATCGCATCAATACGATGTGGGCGGACGTGATGGACGACACGCGTCATCGGCCTCTAGTTTCGATATACCAGATGCGGCAGCAGCAGCAGCAGCAGCAGCGGCATCAGCAGCAACATCAGCGACTGCTGCAACGTCCAAGTCAGGCGGTGCAACAACGTTAGATGCCACTGCCTCGCCGCAGAAATTATCCAATTTGGGTGCCAGCAAAATGATGCCAGATGTGCCAGAGGTAAGAGGAGGGAGGAGGAAGGGGAAGTGAAGTGCCTTAACTAAATCATTGACATCCTTATTTTGCAGTACGAGGACGATGAGAGCGCATCCACGACCACAGCGACTGGCAGCCGACGCTACGATATGGACCTGATGATACCGCCGGGCAGTCGAGCCAATGGCACCGCACGTAGTGCCCACGGCAGATTGATAGTGCCAATGTTGCCACCAGCACCGCCAGGATTGTCGCAGCAGCAGCTCAAGCGGCGTCACATTGTTGCCGCCATTGTGCACAGCGAGAACTCGTATGTGGCAACCCTGCAACGTCTAGTCAATGTGAGTAGACACAAATGAGCGATGATGATTGTTGTCGCATAAAACGTTAAATTTATAAATATTTAAAATTGAGTGTGTTGGTAGGACAGTGTTGCATCAGACATCACTTGAGAGATAGAGATGTGGTCAGCTTAGGATCAGTCAGATTTGAGAATGCTTAAAAAGTATTTGCCGACAGGATCAACTGCGAGATCAGTTCAATTCCGAGTCCAATTCGTTGCTCTCATTGTCAATCTTGTCATCGTCTTTGCTGCTGCTGCTGCTGCTGTTGTTGTTGCTGTTGTTGTCGTCGTTAACCAATCCCCCTTCTTGTTTGTCGGTCTTGTCTTGATCGAGTTCCTTCTTGTGATTCGGCAACTTATGGAAATCATAAATTTTTCGTTTCCCCTCGTAGTCCGTCGGACAGATGCATATTTCGTCAAAATTGAAGGCTAAACTGAACTTGAGACTCATTTTCGGCACCAGAACATTGCATATATTGGCCATAGAGTCGGCTTTCACTTTGTCTTCTTCATGGATTGGTTCCGGTTCTCGAATCAGAGTCATTTGCGATGGCTTCTCGTCAGCATAGCAAACACTCAGGGTCATCAGGGACTCACTCGGAACGAGCCTTGTTTCATTTTCCCCAACGGGTTCGGCTTCGATATATGTATCAAGAGTAGGTTTTTCATCGGGATTTGCATGGATAGTTTCTTCGGAACTTCTTGGGTTGGGTTCAACATTAATGTCCGTTATAGGTGCACTATTCAAATCGGTATCCAGAATGATATTTTTATCGGTATTCGGAAGGATGTTCAAATCGATAGCAATATCGTTTTCCGGAGATTCATGCGAATCAGTGCTCGACTCACTCTTCAAACCGATAAGCGAATTGCTATCGAGATCGGTGCCTATATTAACCTTCCGATCATCGATCGTTTGATCTTCCATTTGCAATTGCACCATTACATTCTGAATGTTTGGAATATCATTTGGGCTACCTGTTGAATAATGCATTGCTCTATTGTTGGACATATTAATCTGAACGTTCGCGGGCATGTTGATCGTGTACTCAATATCCTGTTCGGGTTGCAGTAGCGCATCTATCTCGATTGGTATAAACATATATAGTTCCCCCGTCTCCAGATCGTGTTGCAGTACACCGAGTTTATCCTCAGCTTCCGGTTCGATCATATTTACCTCGTAAACATTTTCCTTTTCCCATCTGTACAACATATCGAAATTGTCTTGAATCTCAGTAACGCCATTGTGCTGAACATCTGGATGGGGTAGTTGGAAGCTATAGAGATCGGGCCCGTTAAGTCCAATAAAGCCGTGCTTTAATTCCGAGTGCAGATACATGGTAGCCGAACTGAATGTATCTGCCACCAAATATAGTTTGTCCCGATCCAATTCAAGAATGGAATCCATTTCCTCAGACTGTGCAATCTGTATTTTGTCTGTCGTCATGTTTTCTCTTTAGATAAATTAATTCTAAAATTTTAACCCTTTTCTGTGATATATATAAATAAAGAAAGCAAATATATTAGAGATATAAAATATTAGATATATTAGGTCCTGCTGGCTTAACTTGTTTTCTGTAAATGATTTGTGTAAATACACATTTGTTGGGCCCTAAGTTGAGATTCATGACATGCTGCGAGAGAATCAGCGCCTTTTTTGACCCAGTGAAGTATGCAAACTTTTATGTACATGCCGATATATATTCTTGAACAGCTTCATTAACCGAGTTGATCTAAGAACATGAACTTGCCTTACAATTCCAACGCTCTTGAATTTTATGTCGATATGTCGTATAGGTTACAGAAACTATAGGATAATACTATCGATTAGTACTATCGATTAATATTATCGATTACTAGCATCCATTAGTATTATCGATTACAACGTATATCGATAACTTTTATCAACTGGTACTATCGATTACTACTGTCGATAAGTGCTATCGATAACTACTATCGATTCCAACTCTAGATTACTAATACCAACTGCTTCTATCGATTACCACTCCCGAATGCTGCTAGCGGTTAATACTATCGATAGGTACTATCGATTGCCACAATCTATTACTTCTATCGATTACTACTATCGATTAGTAATTTCGATTATTGTCATCAGTTACTAATATCAATTACCATTCTCGATTAATATTCTCAAATTCTACTCGCGATTAATACTCTCGATAAGTACTATCGATTACTACAATCCATTATTACTTTCGATTACTTCAACTCTTGACCACTCTTGATTAATACTATCGAATCCTACTTGCCATTAATACCCTCGATTAGTACTATCGATTAGTAATTTCGATTATTGTTATCAATCACTTATTTCGATTACCATTCTCAATCAATGTTATGGAATGCTACTCGCGATTAATTCTCTCGATTACTACTATCGATTATTACTATCGATTACTACTATCTACTACTATCGATTACCACACGATTGCTACTCTCGATTGATATTATTGATTACTTCTATCGATTTCTACAAACGATTACTACTATCGATAACTAATATCGTTAACTAATATTGATTAGTACTATCCATTTCTCATTTGATTGCACATTGTCATAGTTAACCCATCCCTAAACTATGAAATCTGTATAGTTTTACCGAATCTGAATAGTTTGATGTGTATATATGGTAGTATATAGTAAGAATTACTGTAGAGTGCAAGAATATAATAAACTTTCGGCATGCCGAAGGACGCCTTTCTATTGTATCTTTGTTTCGTTTTGTTTGCCTGCTCCCTTAACTCGGCTTGCCTCTTATAAGCAATCACACAACGAACTAATCTTAACTCTCATGTCAACTCATTTGTTTTCTTCTTTACATGCCATCCAATTCCCACGTCATATGCCGCCACTCTCCGTCATAACTAACTGCAATACATACATGAAAATTGTATCTATATCTCCAAACTGACACTCACTCACTCTCTCGCACTTATACTCATACTCATACTCATACTTACTCACACTCATCCACTCTGACACTCACATCAATCATAAGCATTAACCATCGTTAAACCCACTCACCAAAAAAGTAGTTGCAAAATTAGTTAAGCATCCATCAAAAATGAACGAACCCAGTGTAAAAAGGCCAACAGAGATGGCTCCCCACTTTGGTAAAGAGTTGATGCAACAGATATATTGCCCAGTTCATATATGTGAGATGATTAATAATCCCTTCTCTCTCTCTTTCCCCTCTCTCGCAGGATTACAAAAAGCCACTCGAGGAGTGCAGCCCACCGGTGCTGAATCCCGTCAAGATCGCCACCCTGTTCCATTGTTTGCCAGAAATTCTCCACTCGCACAAACTGTTCCGCATCTCGTTGGCCGAATGTGTGCGCAATTGGGATCGTGATGAGAAGATCGGTGATTGTTTTGTCACTGCCTTTGGCAAGCCACAATTGCTGGAGATCTATTCGGGATTCATAAATAACTTTTCGGCCGCCATGGAGTTGGCCAAAATGGAGGAGAAGCGTAAATCAGCCTTGGCCGATTTCTTTAAAGTGAAACAGATCAGCGCCCACGATCGTCTCTCGTTCTTTGGCCTGATGGTGAAGCCAGTACAGCGTTTTCCCCAGTTCATACTCTTTCTGCAGGATCTGCTCAAGTATACGCCGCAGGGGCATCATGATCGCATGTCTCTGCAGTTGGCACTGTCGCAGCTGGAGCTACTGGCAGAGCTGTTGAATGAGAGTAAACGCGAAGCTGAACAGTATCAGGCCTTCAAGGAGATGCTCGATCATATTAGCAGTACCTTCAACACGCGCTCCCTCAGCAGCAGCATCATTAGCAGCAGCGCCAGCGATGGTGCCAATCGTGCACGCTACTTGCTGCGTGAGGACAACGTGACCCACTTGGAGTTCAATCAGGCTGGATTCATAGTGAAGTGCAAACAACGCCGTTTGCTGCTGCTCAACGACAAGGTCATCTGTGTCTCTGTGGCACCCAAACAGTCGCATGACTTTGGAGCCACTGAGAAGCTCACCTTCAAGTGGATGTTCCCAGTGAACGACGTCGAGATAGTCGATAGCAGCGCCTCGGCAACGCTGTCCCGTATACTGACAGCAGGTAAGAGATAGAAGTCGAAATATTGTACAATAGACCAAAGTCTTTGACCCTATAAAGTATATATATACGATCAGTGAATCAGTATCAACTGCATCGATCTAGCCATGTCTGTCTGACTGAATGGAAACTAGTCTCTCAGTTTAAGAGATATTTTGTTGGAAGGATCGAAGGAGAAGATAAACTGCAAGGGTCTAGAACCTTCTTCGGCATGCCGAAGGTACCTATGCCCTCTAAGATGTGCTTCACTGTGTTCAAACTCAAGCGCATCTCATCTTATTAAGCACAAACGTTATTAAGTTAAAAATTACATTAATCTTAAGTTTCTTTGCTTTTCTTGTCATTCATTTTGGCACTCGAATGCATTCAATTCAGTGTGTTGAATACTAATTTAGTAGTAGTAATTAAGTAATGATGACAAATTATCGATTTAAACGATTATATCGTTCAAAAACTGCAGCTGTAGATAGAGAACTGCATGCGGTGGTTGATTGTACACACCGCAAACACCGCATGATTAAGATGATGCACCGCCCGCAGATCTCTGTAAACTTATAACATTCTCAGTCACTGTAAACCGTTTCTTTGACAGAGAACTGCATGCGGTGGTGGATTGCACACACCGCAAACACCGCATGATTAAGATGATGCACCGCATGCAGATCTCTGCTGCCATATCCCACTCTGACACTTCCACTCACTTCCTACTCACTTCTTTGACAGGTCTGAATCGTGGTGGCAGCCTCAAGTCGAATGGCAGCACAAGCAACACCAACGCAGCGGCTGCCTATGCCAATGCTACCCTATCGGGACATGGACAAGGTGGTGGCAGCGGAGGCGGAGGCTTGGGTGGTGGCTCACCATATGGCGATGCGCACAGCTCGCCGGCAGCACAGCTGACCAACGGGGCAGACAATCTGTGCAACGAGATGAGCACACTGATGTACGACTACGAGGTTATCTCACGCATACAGGACCTCGTGGGCAGCCTCAAGGGCAGCTACAAGGAGTTGAACTTGAACACAACACGCAACGTGCTGAACACCATACAGGAATCGATACAGCGCAAGGATGAGGAGATGGCATGGGTCGATGCGTGCTGTCTGCAGTTGATTGGACGCCACAAGTCCGGCAAGGAGGAGACCTTCACATTCCAAACGCAGACACCGAATGTGAAAAAGGAATGGATCACTGAGCTGCGACTGGCTCAGCTGGCACTCGACCCGAACAATTCACCTGCCTGGGAGCGTTCATCAGCGGCACAGCATCATCATCATCACCATCATCAGCATCATCATCAGCAGCAGCAGCAGCAGCATCATTATGCACATCATCATCATCATTCGCAGCATCAGCATCATACCAGTGGAACAGGTCAAGGGGGTCAACTCATTGGCAGCTCATCGGCACCGACGCTGCACACGTACGAGCAACAGCAGCTGCAGGAGGCAGTGCAGCAGAAGCAGTCGCGCAAGATGCCGCTCTTTGTCAAGGCGATGCCTATCTACAGGTCACAGCTTCAAACGGAGGTAAGTTCAACGAGTATACGCACAGTGGTGCCAGACTAATCGGCCCTCTGCTTCTCCCCTCCTCAGGTGCGCTGTGGATGCTACTACAGCATCGCCAATGACAACAAGCTAAGCGGCAATGCGCGACGTCGCCACAAGCAGTTGAACTATTTGTGGATGTGCAGCAGCGATGGTTACTCCTCGCACATCACTGTGCTGGCCCAGCACCCGCAGCAGGCGGGCAACTTGCGTGAGGCAGGCGCATTTGATCTGATCGAGACGCAGGTCTCGGCACTGGAGTTTGTCAAGGGACTGGATCAGTGCCGGACGCGGGAGGAGCACAGCAGTCTGCTGGGCGATCTGGTCTGGCTGGGCACGGATAGTCGCAAGCTGTTGATCTATTCCGCCCGCAATCCCGAGCAGGAAGAGCAACTGGGCAGCTACTCAGTGCCTGGTGCAGTGCAGCGTATTCTCTACCACTTCGATGCCGTCTATGTGGCCCTCTCGAATGCCACCGTATTGATCTATCGTCGCGCCTTCGACGGAGTCTGGCAGCTGCGGGAACCGCAGCAGGTGCAGCTGGGCGAGACGGGGCTGCCCGTGCCCAGTCTGTTGCCCATCAACATGAATGTTTATGCCTCGTGTGGCAATCGCGTCTATGTGCTGAACGCCCTCAATGGGGAGCTGCAGCGTAGCTTTGAGGTGCAACACGGCGCCTCGCAGCAGGTCAATCTGATGGCACATTCGGGCATTGGATTGTGGATATCGCTGAAGAACTCCACCTTGCTGTGTCTCTATCACACGGAGACGTTCAAGCATCTGCAGGACATCAATATAGCGTCGAGTGTGCTGCGGCATGATGTCAAGAAGGAGCAACCGTTGAACAACAGCTCTGTCTATGTCACAGCACTGATGGCCTGCAAGGGACTGCTCTGGGTGGGCACCAATGTGGGCATTGCCGTGACCATTCCCCTGCCACGGCTCGAGGGTGTGCCCATCATCAGTGGTGGCATCAACATGTCGTGCCATGCACACTTTGGTCCCATCACGTTTCTCTTGCCACTGATACCCAAGGTCTATCCCACTTACAAGCCAACAATGTCACAGACAACAACTACAACTACAACAACGATAGCAATGCCTGCAACGCCAGTTGTGGCCACAGTTCCCACTGTGCCCAGCATGGGCGATGATCTGCAGCTGCCGGCCATCGATGCCGATCCCAAGAAGTTGACTGAAGCTGATCTGGACGAGAGCACAGTGATCTTGCGTCGCGATCTGGTCAAGGATGAGCCCAGCTCGACACCAGGCTCTGGGGCCACAACACCTGCCACAGCAGCAACAGCAGCAGCAGCTGGCTCGGCATCTGCAACAGGCACACCCATCTCGGCTGCCTCATCGCCACGCAGCTCCAAGCTGGACAAGCAGCATTCATTGGATCAAAGCTTCACCGCCAAGTTGCGCGCCTCGTTGGTGAATTCGCCCGCGTTTCATCGCAAACGTTTCCGTGACCTGGGCGCCGGTGCATCGCCGCTGGGTGATGCCGGCTCCCGCATGTCCAAGACACTGCCACGTGGCCTAGGCTCGGCAGTGGCAGGCGCCGCTGTGGCCGGTCTGCATGCGAACAGTGGCAGTGGTGGCATGTCGCAGCACGGCGAGCATGGATACTGCGACGTGTACGGACTGTATGGCAAGCTGATATTCGTGAAGGAGGACTACGATGCCGAGGAGGGCACACAGGGTAATCTCATGGACATGATGTACGAGGGCATGCGTCGCTCTGACCCCGAACTGGCCGCAATACCCGGCAAGGTGTGCACCCTCGATCGTCGGCTGCGCATGAAGGCCTCCCGACCGCGTTCGCTGGATCTTTCCAATTGGTCGGTGGACTCGAAGTCATCCAGTCTGTACACCTCATCGGGCAGCGAGGAGAGCATGGGCATACGTTTCTTTGGCGGTCGCTCGGTGTCGCGCAACAGCAGCAGCGCCAGCCACAAGACCTCCGGCACGGGCAGCGATCTGGGCAACATATCCGAAAATGGTCTCATGACCACAGCCGACATTCATCACCAGCACCAACAGCAACAGCAGCAGCAGCAACTGCAGCAGCAGCAGCAGCAGCAGCAGGTGCACAGCACACCCAAATCCGATGATGGCTTCAAGCTAATGCAGCAGGACAAGCAGCAGGCGGCACCGGCAGCTTTGGCCACGCTGAAGCGCAAGCAGAAGCAGAACACGAAGCAGCAGCAGCAGCAGAACGCCGACGGGCCGCGCACCGTGATCACCCTGATGGGCGGTCGTGGCTACTGGCGTCATGTGTGGTACAACAGCAATGCCAGCTCGCCGGGACACAAGAGTGCGTCCGGTTCGGGTGGTGGCTCTGCGTGTGGCGGCGGCACTGGCGCTGCTGGCAGCGGCGGCGGCGGCTCGGGACTCTCTCTGCCATTGACCGCCAACTCCAATGATGCGCACATAGTGGTGTGGGAGAAGAAGTTATAATCGCAGGAGTTGGTGTGCTGCTGTACACTGCAGCAGCACCCACACCAGCACCATCCGCCACTCACGGATCTCTGGCGGCGTGTAGGTGAGCAGCGGCGTGGCCGGGTCAGGTTTCGTGCGACGCTGACAACGCGCAACAGGGATCGCAGTCCAGGCATGAGCGGCAGCAATTGGCGCTTGGATGCCGATCGATTCAGCAGCAGTGGAGGTGGTGGAGGTGGAGGTGGTGGCATGCTCGGCGCCAGTCTAAGGCGGCTGACCAAGTTGAAACGTGGCGGCAGCCTGAAGGAGTTCTAAGGAGGAAGCGGAGGCGGAGGCTTGGGCTGGGCCTGGCCGCGTGCGTTTGCCAAATGTAAATACAACAACAACAACACAGACATATATATCTATGTGTCTATATATGTCTATATGCTATATATATATATATCTATATATATATCTTCTCATCTCTATATCGATATCGTTTAGGCTAAGCTAAGGCACGCACATGCATGGACATGTCGCTTGGAATATACTTACTTTGCTTATGCATTCTTTTGATAATTCGAATATATATATACACGATACATATGTGTATCTGGTACATATAGAAATCTTTGAACTGCGCCTTATTTAAATTTCTTCTGCTTTTGTCGTTCTTCTTTGGATTAAGCTTACAAAAACATAGATCTAAGCGAATGTTTTTTTTCTAAATATAATATATATATATATATACATATTGTATATCGGTAATATAAAGTGAATATCCAAATATAATTTTTTTTTTGCAGTGTAATAGCATCTAAGATACAAAACAAAGTGTGAGACAGAGAAATAGTGAGTCCAATATGGGGAGTCCGAGTAGATGTTTTTTGGGGTGGGGGGGGAAGTCGAAGCACATCAGTGTTGGGGGAGGGGGAAAAACAAAGAGCGGCTAAGCCAAGCTACAAATGATGTTGTATGTACAATAAGTATTAGTATATAATTCGCATAATAATTGTTAAACGGAAAGTTGAACACCTATTCATTATTCAAATTGATAACACATTGATCGATAAACATATATATCCTATATGTGGTTATTAACAGCGATTAGGACCGACTTTGAGCTTGCTAAGGAATATCCAAAGTCAACAGAAAGAGTAAAAATACTTATGTAGATGTTGTGTGTATGTGTATGCAAACTAAAGTTTAACCCATGATCACGTATTTGTATGTGCTATGTCCACTCTGTGTGTGTTTGTTATCGATTATTAGCCAATCGATTCGATTGTTGTAATCGAAGTATGAACGGATTTCTCTTTTCGTTTCTTGTGCACTCTAAGAACTTAAGCACTTCTACGCATACGCGACGCATTAACGATTTAGATACGTATACAAAATATATATATATATACATTAACATACTATATATATTGAAATTAATGTTTTACTCAATACATACAAAGAAACGTATACAAGCTAAGGCATACATACATATATATTTTGATGTGGAAACAAAAGGAACAAGTTATGTATACAGCACACACACACACACACAGCCACACTGACTCACACACACACACACATACACCTACACGTATAGCAAATTATTTACAAAATAATGAAATAATAAAGTGCATTTTTTTGATACAATTTGATAGAGGGACATAATGAAATTATGTGTAATTTTCAGGCTCGCGGTGTCGGTTTCAGCTTATTGACACTGACTCAAAACGAGTACGTGCACTCAAAAACAACACCCACACACGCGCACGCAGGCATACGTATACATATTGACTTTTGAATAGTTGAACATACATAAATACATATTTATCTATATCTATATACACCTACGCTATAACAAGGCATATACATATACATATATATATATTGAACGTCATTGTATTGACCAAGAATTGACAAATTAAACACTCACACACACACCCAAACACACACACAAATTACATTTTATGTGTATGTATTAAAACAAAACTTAATAAAAAAAATGTTTTAAAATAATCAACATTTGTTTTTATATGGATTCGATTTTTAAGATCGTGAATTTGCAAGAAATTCCAGTAACAGGAACTTTCTCTTTCAACTTCTTAGATACCTGTAATGATTTATGGCTTCTTTTCAATTCTATGATCTTTAAGTATTTCTTTTCTAAAAACACAAAAAATATACAATATATCTGAAATCAGCTCACAAATTTATATTTTCGTACATGGGATAAACAATTGTTAGTATATGATTGAAAAGAACGTACAATTCACTTCAAGCCTGAATTTGATTATTCAAAATTCGTTGAGAAATAACGGAGCAGCGCATTTTTAAAAAATATATTCTCTTGCCCCACTGTGCGCATTAGCAAATACACCAAATAGGTTTGTGTCCTGGAATTACATGGAAGTGCAAGCAGCTCAAGCAGTGCACTGCTTATCTCTCTGAGGAATAAACAAACTCAATTTCGACTGCGCTCAAAAGTATGCAGTGTACTCCTTCTCTCTGTGCAAAAAACAAACTCAATTTCGACTGCGCTCAAAAGCATGCTATGGCTATGGAAATTTGTATAAAACCGTTATACTACGAAATTTTAGCCCTTTTAAAGCAGAAACCCGTCTCAAATAAAGCTAAAAGGTACCGATTACTTATGTTCAGATTTAATAACCCATTATTGAATGCTCAATTGAAACCATATTTGAAGTAAACTTGTATTTTGTTTTATTATCTTTATTATATATTAATTGCCTTGCTGTTTATGTTGCTATTTAATTACTTGTTGTATAATTTACAAAGTACACACAGTATACAAAAAAGAAAAACAATGAAAAACAATCGAGATCGCCGACAACAACTGTTTGTTGTCTGTCTCTCTCTCTCTCCATCTCTCTCTTTCTCTCTCGCCTGCTAACTGTTGACATATTGGGGGGGGAGGGTAGGATCAGATACTCTTTGAGTTCCTTTGCTTAACCTGGCTAACAACTGAATGTAGCAGCGGCAAATGCACGACAAAAAAATGTTCTGCTGTTCATATAAATATATATAATATATATATGTATCGTATGTATATAAATTGATAAAACAACATGACTTGACGTTAATTAAATTTGGTATAAAAATCTAAAACAATGTTACACTTTTTTTTTATTTTTTTCTGTTTTTTGTTACTTTGTTTTCTTGTTCTTTTTGTTTTTGTTTCTGTTTGTATTGTTTTCTTATATTTTCGTTTTGTTTCCAATTTCAGTTACATTTCATATACTCTATATATATATTTAAATATACATACATGCATATGTATGCCGTGTTTTTGTATATAAGTATTTTCAATTCAATATTTGTTATTTGTTAGCAAAAAACACTTACGACAACGTTATCGATCGATCCGATCCCACTTTGCCTACTTTGCTTTCCAAGTTCGATGCTGTTCCCTATAAGAGTTGTGTGTGTATGAGTGTGTAAGTGTGTGTGTGTGTGTATGATGAGAACATTCAATTTAAATATAGCTAGCTTTATTACAAACATTAATTCTATTTATTTGTTGCATTTTGTTCTGTTACACCAAAACTCTCTCTTCAAATCTAAATCAATTTCAATTTCAATTCAATTTTGCTAAACGAACGTCTCGGCAAGCGCATTTGATTGTTGATTGATGATGAACGGGGTGGGGGGGGGGTGCGAAAAGGGGGTGCGAGGCTAGTCACAAATAATAAAACTAGTCGGGGAAGGAAGGGGGGAGGGGTTAGGCATATGACTTAAAAACATAACAACAAAGTTTAAATTATAACCACGATCTGTCACACACAATTATTAAATGCTCGACTTAGCGTAATACATAATCATCATCATGATACATACATAAATACACGTCTTACATATGTACACAATTACATACAGTACAATCAGAGAAATGGACGATATATTAAATATACAGTTACAGTTACAGATACAGATACAGATACAATTAGAGATACAGTATGGTAATAGTTACAGATACAGTTACAGTTACAGATACAGATAAATATAACGTTACAGAGGACAAACAAATCTCTAACGATGATGATTGCTTGATGACAATATTGTGGATCGTTAGCACCAGCTGACAAAGACGCCTCGACCCTATATAGAGACACTCTGACACATACATCCAATACACATACAGATCGATTGATCGCTGCTCGTTTCGAAATTTTGGCGCTTTCGCTTAGGTGTTAAGTTTGCAATAGTATTAGTAATAGTAGATCATACATAGTTTTGAGTACATCAATAAATACATATATATATATATTCATGTGTGTGTATGTGTGTGTGTTGTGTGTGTTTTTCAGACCCGATTCGCTCTTTATTCAAGTTCAACGTACATAGTATATAGATCTATATCTATTCATATTCATAGACCGCACATGACATGCGCTCATCTAGCTCGTGGTTCTGGGCGTGTCATGAGTGTGTGTGTGTATGTCTGTGTGTGTTTGTGTGTGGGTTAACTTAACCGTTAGTTAACCAGATAGTATTTTATTATATTCACAATATAAAAGCACATCGAGTTTCCGTGTCGTAATGCATAATCAATAATTAAAATAAAATAACATCACAACGCCCCGAACTGGATTCTCCACTTGAATCGTCTATCGTCCATCCAAGTTCTCTCTCTCTCTCTCTCGTTTGTAATGATGTTATGTATATTAAATTAAATATTAAAAATAGCAATAACAAATAAATAATGGGAAAAGTGTTTAAAATCTTAAGCGAAAACAAAAACAACGTTAGGAATTTAAAAAAAAAAAAATAGAATGGTGAAAAAAATTTAAAAAACATGGAAAATAAATTTAAAACCGAGCAGCGCCCAAGCTAATCCTAGTCACACGGATAATTTATACAATGCTTGTGAAATAGGCGGAGCTGGAGGGAGGGCGTGGCTCAACTCTGGATCGATCGATGGTCGACTGCTTCAGAAGAACGTGGAGAATTTACGCTTGTTCGGCGTCTTGCTAACGTGGCCGCCGCTGCCACCGCTGACACTGTTGATGTTGTTGAGGTGACTCTGGTTGCTGCCGATGCCGTTGCTGTGCTTCGATGACGCCACCGACAGCACCGACATGGGCACGGAAACGGAAACGGGCATGGGGATGGGCACAGAGGCGTAGGCGGCAGGCTCCGCATTGCATTGCATCAATAAGTTGCGCTGCTGCTGCTGCTGTTGTTGTTGTTGTTGTTGCTGCTGCTGCTGCTGTTGTTGTTGCTGCCCGTAGAAGGCTGCCGTCGCCGTTGCCGTGGCGACTGCACTGCTGTTTACCGAGGCGGGTGGCATTATGACGACGGGCACAACCACGGGTTATACAGAGATCTCGTAGTTCATGTCATAGATGCTGGCGCGATCCGGTGTGCCCGACGCATTGGCAGCTGCTGCTGCTGCCGCCGCCGCCGCATTCCGTCCCACAGCAGCAGCAGCTGCTGCTGCCGCCGCTGCAGCACTCTGCTGTGCCATGCTGGTGGCCACCACGCCGCTGGGCAATCCACCATTGTTGCGTACAGCCTGCTGCTGCTGTTGCTGTTCCAGCGATTGCATCTCCATCGAGTCGGTCATCTCCAGGGCACGCACAAAGCTCATGGGCCGCGTTGGCGTCTGTTTGCGCTTGATCTGCGGCGAGGGTTGTGGCTGCAATGCTGCACACGCACCCGCAGCGCTGCTCACACCGACGCCGGCCAGGGGATTGCCAGGCGGAAAGACAGGTACACCGCCACGCAGCTGCGGCTGATAGCCTCCACCGCCGATGGCGGAGGTACCGGTGCCCGTGACAGTTGCAGCGCCTGCACTGCTGGCCGCTGCTGGCACATTGGCAATGCTGCCGCTGCTGCCGGAGTTGGCGGGTCCAGCGCCGCCGCCATAGCGTAGAATGTACGTTTGTGCAGCGGAAGTTTGTGGCATCGTTGTGGGGCTAGTGGGATTGGAGCGATGATATGAGGCGGCCGCTGCTGCAGCAGCAGCAGCAGCAGCTACAGCAGCCTGTTGCTGTTGCTGTGCCTGTTGTTGCTGTTGCTGCTGTTGCTGATGCTGGTGCTGCTGCTGCTGTTGGTTGGCATAGTCCTGCAGGCGCGAATGCGTCATTATGAGTGGATGAGCACCTCCGCCGGCTGTGATGTATTGTGCGTGCTGCTGCTGCTGCTGCATGTTGCTGCTGCCACTGGGCAAGGTGCCGGCACTGCTGCCAATACTAACGGTGGGCGGGCCACCGCTGCCACCGCCAAAGCCGGGCGAGGTGTCCTTCCACATGTAGACGCCGCGCTGCGGACTGCCAGCCAATTCGCGTATGTTGTCCACAGTGTTGTTGCTGCGCGCATACGACAGCTCATTGCCTCCAGTGCCCTGACGCACCAGTTCCCCCTCGGAGAGGAAGCGACGTTGCGGACTGCCGCCGTAGGCAACTTGTGCGAGTGACTGTTGCTGCTGCTGTTGCAGGGCTACAAGAGAGAAAGAGAGAGGGGAGAGAGAGAGAGGGGAACATATGTAAATGTTGCACAATGTATGCAGCCTGGAGGCGACTCTTCACTCACCTTGCTGCTGCTGCTGGTGCTGCAGCATGACACGTTGCTGTTGCAGCAACAGTTGCTGCTGCTGCTGTATAGTTGGCGCCTGCGGATGCTGTGGCGGCAATCCGCTTGTGTATTCATAATATGCAGCTGCAGCTGCTGCTGCTGCCGCCGCCTGCTGCTGCTGTTGTTGTTGTTGCTGCTGCTGTTGTTGTTGCTGCTGTTGTTGCTGTGCTGCCTGCGCATTGAGGCCAATGAAATCAGGGCGACGTGGCTGCGTGGGCGTGCCCGGGTTCGATCTGTGAAGGAGGCAAAGGCAGCAAAATGGAATTAGACGAGGGGCAAAGAAACTCAGAGAGTGTTAGAGAAAGTCAGACAGAGAGAGAGAGAGAGAGAGAGATAGAGAGAGTGAGAGAGAGCGAGTTAATGTTAAGTAACATTGAGGCTGCGCTTTGAATTCTTGTTAACAGCGACGGCACAATCAAAGTAATGCTAGTGTAGGTGTGTGTGTTTACGGGGTGTGTGTGTGTGTACGGGATGTGTGTGTGTGTGAGTGTCTGTGTATGTGAGTGTCTATGTGTGAGAGTGTCTGTGTGTGTACGAGGTGTGTGTCTGTGTGTGAGAAAGTGTTTGTGTGTCTATTTTTCTTTAAATACCCGCTACACATAGGATGGTATTATCAATATAAGAGACAGCAGTAGGCGTGGCAGAGCCCACAAACTATATATATTCTCAATCAGCATCGACAGACGCGTCGATAAAGGCAGGTTCGTCTTTCCGTATGTAACTATAGGAGCTAAAACTATGAAATAAATATGAAGAACTGTCTAAACATTAAGGCAGGCAGTTCAGGTTTATTTTAGATTTTAGCTACGCCCACTACCGCCCCCCGTAAATCAATAAAAAAGGAATTCCAGGCGTAATTTCAATGCAGTAATAACTATCAAGGTCCAAATTTCTGCTGTAAATTTGCTTGCGATCGGATAATGAACATAGAAGTTATTTAAGAAATTTTTTTTTTTTTTTTTTTTTTTTTAAGAAATCATTTAATAAGAGTACTGATTTCCAAGGCGCTGCAAAGTATGCAGCACAAAATGGGCTAAGGTTAAAGTATAAACTATTAACCTAAGAATAAAACTAATAAAAAAAAAAAAAAAAAAAAACCCAAGGAATCGTTTTGGTCACTCTCGACTATATTTCTCCTGCTTGTCTTCTATAGCTTTTAAGATTTTAATATATTATATTAATATTATTATATATATGGGTAGCGGGTGTACCCCAGTCGTGTGTTTTCTTATGTGTGTGTTACTGTTTTTTCGGGTTACAATGCTCGTTAGGGTATTAAACATTTAGTAACAGCAATTTTAGAATACTCTTTCCCTTGTGGTAAAGAAAGAGCGAGTGAATGAGACAGCTGCTGCAAAAGGATCAGTAGTAAAGAGAGTGAAAGAGAGCGAGAGTAATCAGTAGTCGGTTATGCACCTAAACCATTTATTAAGTACATTGATTAGGGACTCCCTAGTGCAGTTGGACACGACATGACCAGAACCAGTAATGAACAAATGCTTGAAACGAGACACAGATGACAGTGGCAGCGACAGCGGCAGCGGCAACATTATCGGATGCATCACGACGACGACGACGACGATGAGGAGGAGGGTGAGGAGTACGACGGCGGCTTAGCAATGATAACTTCTGGCAGTGCGCTGCACGAGATCAACAACAGTGCGTGGCACATCGGTGCGCACCAGCTTGATCAGCAAATGAAGTACGTTGACCACACAGTATAGTATGCTAAAGACCACAATGATCGGTGCAAAGATTAGCTTACGCTTTATCGAATAGCGTGTCGTATCCTCGAAATCAAAGAACTCAAACAGATTTGTCTGCCCAAGGAAATGTTGCCGCATCTTCATCACCTGCCGCTTCAGCCAGCTGAAGTACCAGCAAAGGAAGTACAATAGATTCGATGCCATATAGCCGAGCAGAAAGCCCATCAATGTTATATAATCCATCTTGGATGTGCCCTCCATTTTACGTAGACCAACAATGCTGCCAGCAGCGCCGCCAACATTGCGATTGCGGTGGCTGCAAGTTGATTTCCTCTTAATGCGATTCGTTGTTGATCTCTTCTTGAGCTGCTGCTGTTGCTGCTGCACCGCCTCCTCCTGCTCCCGCTCCCGCTCCACGAAGGGCTTCCCGTCGCCAAAGTAATCCTGTATGCAATGATAATGATGCTTCACATGTTGCGGCGATTCTCCTAGCCTGTTGTTGTTGTTGTTGCTGTTGTTGATCATGTCACAGCAACTGTTGCTACGCTTCAGCTGATTCCTGCCTCTATTGCCATCAGCGACATTATCATCATCATCGTCGTCATCCTCATCAACATCATCAGCAGCATCATGCTCGTCGTCAGTTGCCTGCCTGCGTTGTTCCTCCTTCCAGCTGTACTTGGCCAACACTTGCTGCACACGCTGATGCTGCGTCATCACGCTCACGGTATCCTTGCCACCAGCCAGATAATTCTGTTTATCACAATAGCGATGCTGCTGCAGCTGCTCAGTTTTGTAGGGTGCACTGCTCTGCAGCATCTTCTCCATTTCGTAGGCATCCGCAGGCGTTAGTAGTGAAGGTTTCGTTGATGTCTTGTATGCACTCGGCATGTAGGGGGGCAATGAGCGAGGCAGCGTTTCGCCCACAACAACATCATTATCATTATCATCATCGTCATCATCATCAGCATTAACATCATCATCATCATCATTGTTGTTGTTGTTCTTGTGCGACAGTGGCAATGGATTTGTTTCGAATTTCATGCCATTGAATTTGAAGTAGCGTCGCTGGCGTAGCTGTGGTGGCGATGCCACATTCAGTGGCAGCGCCTTATCGATCAGGCTCAGCGATCTGTGATAGCGGCAGACAGGAGATGCTGCTGCTGCCGCCTGTTGTGCATTCTGCTGGTATTGGTATTGCTTACTTCCATTCATGCTTTGCGGCGCGAGGCGCGTCTGAATTGATCAATTTGGTGTACAACAAACTGTGTGTGAGGGGGGGAAGGAGTGTGTGGGGAAGGTGTGTGTATGTGTGTGTATGTCGGCGAGGTGTATGTGTGGGCGGAGAATGTGTGTGAGTGTGCGGAAAAGGGGTGTACCTAGTACTGAAATATGAAAATTATTTGCCAAATTGTTGCGAAATTTTTCAACTGTCAGAATTTAATGTTTTATATCAACAAGTGTGTGTGTGTGTGAGTCAGTCTGTGTGTGAGTGTGTGTTGATATGTGGGTGGGGGTGGGTGTGTCTGTGTGTGTATGTGTGTAAGTGCGAGAGAGATAAAAACCAAAATGAATGCAACTAAACAGTTTGGTTTATTTTTTATCAAAAATGTAAATGGGAAATTTTTCCTTTTGTGCTTTGAAACACAATTTTGTTGTTTGTTGTTGTCCGCGTATATGAAAAAATGAAGCTCATTTCTCTAGCCAAACTGTGCAAGGCCTGCTCAGCTGTGTACGTGTGTATGTATGTGTGTGTGTGTGACCTGACCCCATATAGATATTATCGATGTAACGTTTTATTGATGATGAAACGGGCGCCAAAATCAAGAGAGAAGAGTTCACTCACCTCCAGTTGCGAGAACAAAGATAGCCAAGATGCGAAGGCGGAGAGGCGGAGGCTGGGTGGGCGTGGGGGTGCTGGCACTTGCTGGGTGTGTGTGTGTGTGTGTGTGTGTGCGTGTAAGTGTGTGTGTGTAACATACATGTGTGTCTGTCTTGTGTGTGTGTGTGTGTGCTAAGTATTGGACGGAGACAGCAGCAGAAGAAAGCCTGAACGGGCACTGAGGGCTGTCTCCCCAGTTCAGTGTTGTACAATGCCCCCGTCATATATTGGTCCCATACACACGCAGGTATCACTATATGTCTATATATATATACTCTATATATGGCTGGACAATTGTTTCACATTGTTTCACTTAATCTTAGTTTATCTTTTAGCTTGGTCTTCTCTTGGTTTGGTTTTGTTAAAATTAAAGTTCTCTTTTTATAGTTTCTTTTTGCTCTTTATAAGCCTAGGAATTAGTACTGTTCTCAGAATTTGAGTATTGACTACATTGAGGAGGAAAAAAAACGAAAGAAAACGAAAAAGAAAAGTTGAAAATAAATTAGTTGAAAAGTGTGATAAACAAATAATGAATTTGAGGGAGAGAGAGAGAGAGAGAAAGCATTTATAATAATGATATAGACAGAGAGAGAGAGAGTGAGAGAGAGCGCGGCAACCATGGCACAGAGCAAGATACAAAGAGAGCGAGAGTTACAGAGAGAGAGAGAGAGAGAGAGAGACAGTGAGAGATTCTGACGTTCAATGAACTTTGTTGCTGTCTCGCTCGCTTTGGTGCAACAAGGGTTGAGCACAGGGGCGTCGGTTGATGGGTAGAAGGGGGGGCTCTAACTACAGCAAAGCAATGCATAATACAACAACAATAACAACAGCGACAAGCAGCTGAAGCCAACGCAGGAGCGAAACAGGAGCAGCAAAAATGGAAGCGGAGCATGAAGATCGACTGGCAGAGGGTTGCCCATCCGAGCCTAGCTATTGTAGATACCCAACTTGCTGGGCTAGGCGGCGGCACTTACCTTCTCACTGGACTGGCCATGACAAGAGGCGTGGCCACGCCCAATGGCTTAATTCGTTGTTGCATGGTGGGCGTTGCCGTTGTGGCAACGCGCTGCTGCTGTTGCTGCTGCTGCTGCTGGCTTTGTGCTACTGATATGCCCTGCTGCTGACCATTGATAGCCCCACCGACAACATAACCAGGATGATCTGGCGATAGCGCATCGCTCGTATAGCCACGCTGCGGATCCAGGCCCCTGCAGAGAGTAGCAAAAGAAAGATATGAGAGAGGGAACTCTATTGGGAGACTCTATACTAGAGCTGGGGAAACATCAATGTTTCATGTGGAAAAACCTCAACAAACACTGATGTTTCTTCAGCTCAAATCTCTACTTACCTGGGTCTGGCAAGCGGACTATGACGCGGATGATACATGCGCAGATGACGCGGTGAATCACCACCGCCACCACCACCGCCTGGCTGTGATGTATTCTGTGCACCACCGGCACCGCTGGCAATGCTGCCGTTGTTCATGTTGGTCATGTTGCTCATATTGATGCCACCGGGCGCAGTGTCGCTCACCTGTGGCAGGTAGAAATTACTTGAGTTGTGACGCTGCAACGGTGGCGTCGGTTCGCAGTCTTGACTCTGTGAGGCGGGCGGCGGTTCCAGATCCGTGTCGGAGCATTCCCGTCCAGGCGACAACTGTGTGAAGAGTGAAGGAGATGAGAGAAGAATCACAAATTAGTTGCAAGTTTCTTTCAACACATTTACAGAGAACAGGGGGGGGAGGTGGTGACGGTGATAGGATGGTGGGAGACGAGGGAGGGGGAGCGAGGGAGGAATCGTACATGTGCTAAACACAGAAAATAACCTTAGACCTACATAAAATAACGAGTAGTTGCGATTGATCGATTCGGAATGTACTTGAAACCAAATGGAAACGAAACGAAATCTTGAGTGTGTATTGTGTGTGTGTGTGTGTGGGTGTCTCTGTTTGTGTGTGTGGGACCACAAATGAGCTGTAGATGGCGTTTATCAGCCGAGCAAAATGTTCGATATACGATAAGTCTGCTATATGAATTGAAATGCACATGTAGAACGCATAGTGTGTGTATATAGGGATCTGTATAGGTATGTAAGGTGTCTGAATAGTTGTCTGTATAGGGTCAGTATAGGTTGCTGTATAGGTGTCTGTATAGGTGTCTACATAGGTATCTGAATAGGTGTATGTATAAGGTCAGTATAAGTGACTGTTTAGGTGTCTGTATATGGTCAGTATAGGTGTTCGTATAGGTCTATAAGGTGTAGGTATAGGGTCAGTATAGGTGTCTGTATAGGTATCTGCACTGTGTGTAGGCATCTGTATTGGTGTTTTTATAGAATCAGTATAGGTATCTGTAATAATTCAGTGTAAGTGTTTGTTCAGGTCTAGAAGGGCTCTGTATAGGTGTATGTATAGGTGTCTGCATAAGATTTTGTATAGGATCAGTATAGGTGTCTGTATAGTTAGTATATGCATAGTTACCAGTATAGGTTGTTGTACAGAAATCTGCATAGTTGTCTGTATATATTTTTCTATATAGGTGTCTGTATATTTTTCTATATAGGTGTCTGTATAGAGTCAGTATAGGTGTCTGTATAGAGTCAGTATAGGTGTCTGTATAGAGTCAGTGTAACTGTATGTATAGGTGTCTTTACAGGGTCAGTATAGGTGTCTGTATAGGTGACTGTAAAGGTTTAGTATACGAGTCTGTATAGGTGGAATATAGGTCTGAAAAGTGTCTCATTAGATGTCTATATAGGTGTCTCTGTGTGTGTTTGTGTGTTTGAGTGTGTATGAGTTGTCCGACTCTGGCTTAAGTAATGTAAGGAATCTTGTTTCTTAATCTTTTGCAAGGCTTGACATAATATGATTTGAAATGATTTGAAATAGAACTCGGTATTAAGATAGTTATAACTGGATAATAGGATAATAAGATAGTTATAACCATAGACAGAGCAGTTCAGAGAACAAAACAAAGATATGTCATGAAAATCGACCAAATCGCCAATCAATCAGAGATCAAAAAGACGTAGAAAGAGAGAGAGAGAGAGAAGAACATGAAAGAGCGGAATCAATTCGAAATGAAATAAAAATATATATGATTATATATATATATACCAGTATGTATATGTTTGTATAGAGAAATATATAGAGTGGTTGTGTGGTTTCACAAAGATATATATCAAATTTAGGCTTTCAATAATTTGTTTCTGGTTGTTCTTTTGGGTGAAGGAAGCGAAAGAGAACTCATGTGAGAAATTCAAGTCAATCACTGTTCAATCATTATCAATTATAAAGAAGGTACGAATCATAAGATAAACATAAAAAATATAAGAAGTACAATATATAATTATGATAAATATAAATATAAATATTTTTCATTTTTTCTTTTTCTTTTTTTTTTACCTTTTTCGGTGCTTGCAGAAAGTGTAGAGTTTTGTTTTGACCAATTCTTTTTTTTTTATATATATGTTTTACGCTATTTACGCTACAGACTAGAAAATACTAGATATTGCGGTAGTTTCAAAACACTCGGCGTGGAGGAATGTACAGCACAAATCCAATACAAACGAGCCGATTAACGAGAGTACGCAACAGAGCAGAAGCTTATGCAAAAGCTTAACCAAAACTGCGACTTAAGGAACTTAGGAACTTAGAAATTGTCGAAAATCACATGCGTGTAAATTCAAAAAAGAATACTAAGAAATCAAAACCAGAACTAAAACTAAACTAAATATGAAACGAAACGAAACAAAATTAAACGAAATCAAGAGAGAGAAACACAACTAATTGCATTCGGCGCGGCCGAAACCTTTGAAATACCCTTGCAGATGGATGTAGTTATTAAAGAAATCATTTGCAGTTGGTATACATACGAAATGATAGCTTAAGCACTTCAATTACACTTGATACTCGATTTATTTCGATTTCGGGAAGCAGTAGTAGGGCGTGGCCAAATACTAAAACATACTTTAGCTTCGTGCAGTAGTTTTACATATGGTCTTCAACTTTGGTAGCTCTAGCTCTTATAGTCATGGAGATATAAGTGTTCATACAGACAGAAATGGCTACATCTCTCTGTTACATATGTTTTCTGCATGAAAACTCTATGTGAATATGTTTACTCTGAAGACTCATCAAAGCAAGCTTCATTTAGTGTACTTGGCATGTTTAAACAGACAATATGGCAGACATTTGAATAATCTGATCAAAACTATAATTCCCTCTGTAAGAGTATGATTAAAAACCAAATTAATTGGCACCGCAGTGAGCCTAGATAGATGTGATAGTGAAATAAGCAATTGCTAAAGCAGCGCAATAGGGCCAACTAAACAGAACTGAGCATAATTTAAAGGATACGTACGTAATTAAAGGTGATTATCTTCGGAGCAAACCGAAGCGACTTTTACGCTTGCAAATCATTTACAAATTTACAATATATCCATTTATATCTACACTTGATGTGCTTCAACTCGAAGCTCTGTCATGGTAAATTTTCATTTAAGTGAGTGACAGACAGACAGACAGACAGACATTGATGAAGGTTTATTAATTCATTTATCGTTTGCATAGCAGCATAATTACCAGCTAAAGCAAGAACGTGTGTGTAAGAGGAAGGCAGAGGCAGATAATGAGAAAGAGAGAGAGTGCTACAAGGAGAGAGAGAGTGTGTGGGGGGAGGAGTGTTACCAGAATGTGAAAAAACTGAAATTAATTGCGCTTGCGAGTGAGTGAATATAGAGAAAAGTAGCAAACTCAAGTGTAGCTACAGCCACAGGTACCATTACTGCTAGACGTCAGTGCAATATTACATATGGCAATTTGAGGAGGTACAAAGTTAGTCTATCTCATGAAGCTCAGGTCAAGGCGAATGTAATAAAAGGATAAAATTCACAAAAATCTAGTCAGAAAATGTTGCCCAACAACTTTATTTCAAAAGCTGGTCTCGGTTTGAGGGCGTAGCAGGGCGTGGCTGTCATGTTATACAAGGACGATGGGCGAACAAACTGTGCATTTAATATACATGTTTCAGGGTCTGGGGGTAAAGTAGGTAGCCAGAGTAGGTACTGATGCAGTGTAACTATGCATGGTATGTATACATGTGTATGTCTGTATGTGTGTGTGTGTGTGTGTGTGTTGAGTGTAATGTTAGCAAAAGCAGCATATGACAGAGATATTTGTTAACAGAAGCAGATAAGGCATAGGTACCAGGCCAAAGTAAAAGTTAAAAACAGTTCTGGGAGGGAGCTCTAGTTATGAATACAGTTAACAGAACTACAGCATGATAAACCAAATTCAGTTAGCAACAATTCAATTACAATTACAAGTAATAACAATAACAAAAACAACAACAAAAGCAACAAGTGGCAACAACAGCTCAGCATTTGTTTTTCAAAAGTCGCCACTCCAGACAAACAAAAAAAGATACACACAAAATTATAGACAGATTAACAGATATAGACAAAGACAAAGACAAAGACATATAGATACAGTTACAGTAACACAGATACAGTTACAGTTACATTGTTACAGTTAATGTAATTATATATATATATAGAGAGAGAGAGAGAGAGTTTATAGAATCGGTTTTTGCATAGCAATTTCTGCAATGTTTCGTTTTTGGTTTGCAAAATGTTACCCACCTTACTATAAAGCGTTGTGCTGCCCGACCGTTGATTATAACCATTGCCCTCGGCCATATAAGTCTTTACCTGAATTCCACGCTTCTCCCGACTCGACTCGTAGTAGGAGCGGGGTGAATATTGTACCGAAGTGCCGCGCATGCCGCCGCTACCGACAACACCGCCGGCAGTGCTGCCATTGCCGCCGGCTCCCCCACCGGCTCCGGTTCCTGTTCCCGTGCCGGTATTGGTCTGTTGATTGGTCCGATCGTTGCATATGGTGCTTATGGCTTGATTTTGCGTCTGCGAACGTCGCGATGCGTATTTCTTGGGCTTCAGCAAGCTGTGCATGCATAAACATACAGTTATTATTTATATTATAGTTCTATATATACATATGTGAAGGGAATCAAACCTGGGATACTGCGGTCCAAACTGTGTGTAGCAACAGTTGTGCCAGCAGCCACGTGAGAATGGATTATAGCCGCCCTTAAACTTGCCGGTCACCTGCTCGTTGGTGGTGCGTCCTCGCGATACTAGCACCATATGGAAGCCCGTCAGGCCAAAGATTGGTATAGCCAGCACAGTGACGAGACCCATGAGTATCATACTAAATAAAGTTAAAGTTAAGCTCAACCAATGTCTTGTAGAATAGAGAAGTAGTAGAGAAATATAGTTTGATGTTTTCAGAACAAGGGAGTAGAATTAAATCTTCCAAAAAGCTGTCCATATGCAGTCATCTTCTGCCATCTTCTCCACAGTTCCTACACTAAGAGAAAGAGTTATATATATCATAATCATTAAAAAGGATACGCGACAATGGGTGCCGTCTGCTTGATGCTGGGCATGATTTTGAGTACGTAGAACAGGCATAGCGAAAATATGCTTAGCATGTGGATGGATAGTGAGACAAGGAAGAAGAAGAAGAATCTGTAATTGCGTCTACCAATGCAATTGTTCACCCACGGACAATGATGATCAAATGTCTAGAACAGGAAACATGATTAGTATATGAAATACAATAGAAAAGATGATCCTAACTTACCTCTATGCAATGATTGCATACAGAACAATGTGAACAACGGGGCGGGCGATAAAATTTACAGGTGACACACCATTTCATCTTCACTGTAATGCCATTGATTTCGGCATTCTTATAGAGGGGTGCACGGAACTCCTCTTCGCAGTCTTCGTCGGGCGAGGCTAGAATTCAGTCAAGTTTAGGCTGTGCCGATAATGCTGGGTATCGTTTAGCACGCTACATACCTTTGGGTATAATGCCCGGATCCATGAATGTGGCCAGTGTAAAGTTGGCCAGCACAAAGAATGTGATAACGGCCTGATAGGCCAGCACCCATGGATGCGTCTTTACATAGTACTGGCAGCTGTAAATATATAGTGCAAAAGAGAGAGAGAGAGAGGTATTATTAGTCGGGCAATGTTCATATAATGAAAAAAGAAACAGGGTATTATTAGTCTGGCAATGCACAGATATTTCTTTTTTCGGTTCTAGCTTAATTTGGTTTCTAATTTGATTTCCCCCCCTAATTCTTTTAAGACCCGCTCTTTGTAGGCCAGTTTATGTGATATCGTGTCGTGTCGTGTCGCTTTAAAGTGCACTGAACTGGAACTGTTTGCTGGGCCCGCATTGAAGCACTCTCAACACGCACACACACACGCACATATCTCTCCCTTCCCTCCTTTAACCACTTTACTCCCTGGTTTCTACCTTCTAGTTATAATATTGTTGCGTATGCGATAGTTCCGTTGTTAGTTTCATATCGGTAAATAACTGCATTAGCATTGCATATCGCTAGCACAAACATAACACACACACACACACATACACAAGCAGGCAGACAGGCAGGCAGGCGACCTATCACAATTTATTCAACGTCACAAGCCACTCATCGAATGATGTAAAACAAGCAACTGCTGCCGCAAATGTCAATCAATAAACACATTTATAAAGATTGTTACAGTGCATTTGAACTAGCATTGAACCAAGTTAAGAGTGTACTTAAGTAGAGACTGTTTATCAATGTGTGGGAGCAGTTAGGGAAGCTAGAAGAAGAAGAGAATGAAACTACTACTTTGCTTAGCTTATCTCATTTGAATTGGTAAGTAGAAGTGGAAATGATCTGTAAGGGTGTACTCAACATCAATGCCACTTTATAACTTTCATATTAGGTCACTATATCATAGGGAATTTATACTTAAACTTAGACTTGTTAGAGCTGGCGAAACATCGCTGTTTCATATGAAAAACCTTAGCAAACATTGTTGTTTCTTCAGCTCTACTTGTTGTTATTGCCTCAATTGGTTTATCACCCTAATCGCTTGAAATGTTTTAGATAATCGCTTGAAGTTATATACTATAAATGCACTTCAAAAGCGTGACTAAGCTTTTAGTTCTAATCTACTCAAATCGCACATGAATCATCATCATCATCATCGACATCCATCAGTCCATCAGTCCATCTGTTCTATTTGAATAGCAACACTACAAGATATTTATTGTGCAATTAACTTAAGACATCTCACAATTGATATTGAGTGACACAGAGAAGCGAAGAAAGAGGTGGAAAGAGAGATGAGAGACTGCTACCAAAACATTGTTAGACGATTTATAGTCAGCGTTGGCGACTGATTTTCATGTCCTGTTCTCATTTCGTATAATTAAGCGGCTTAGCCACCACTGATGTGGTTCACAAGCCAGGACAGCAGAGAGAGAGAGAGAGAGGGAAAGAGACAGAGAGAGCTGCTGCAGGAGTGGAATTCATTTCATAGTGCTGCTGACGTTGCGGCACGTAGAATGCAATCCCCGGACCACAGCCAAAGGCTTAGTCTGGGGATCCCACTAAGAGCATAAGTACGCAACGCCACAGAGTACGGCGCTTTTCAACGGCACGTGGAGGTATGGTTTAGAGAGAGTAGAGACAAAGAGCGAGAGGAAGGGAGAGAGAGAGAAAGGGGGCACTGAGTTTAATTCGAAATAGAGTTGAGCACACGGAGACATGTGCATAGTGGAATTTACTCAAGGATTTCGCTTGCGTTTGCACTCACTTTATACTGTGTTTAACCTACTAAACCTACACTGAGTGAGCAACAGTGTATATGTGTGTGTGTGCCTATGTGTGTGTGCCTATGTGTGTGTGTACCTATGTGTGTGTGTCTGCTGTTGTCTTTCTGGGCCTGTTCAGTAAATATGATGCAAGGTTTCCGAGCAGTCAAATGACGCCTTGGCAAATAAGTCAACGGCGGCAACAACAACACAAACAACAGCAGCAGCAACAACTGAACAACAACAGCTAAAAGAAGCAAGCAGCAACAACGCCCGACAGGACACAAAGCCATCAATTAATGTTGGCCATCAAATTGAAACAAATTGCAGGCAAACTTGGCAGCAACAACAGCAACAGCGACAGCAACAGCAACAGCGACAGCGATCTTTGTATGGCAAGCTAAATGAAGAGAGAATGAAAAAAGGTAACAAAGGGTGAAGAGGGCAAAGAAGAAATAAGGAAAGCAGTGAAAAAGGCAAGTACAATTTCATATTGAATTTAAGTTTGATATTTGTGCAGAAATATTACTGATTTAACAGCATAATAAACTTAAATCAATAGATAATATAATAACACAAAACAAACTGCCACAAATTGCAGCAGGTGCTCACTCATCTTGCATTCCTATTCAACATATTATGATCCTAAGTTTATCTAAATATTTATCTACAAGTTGTTGTAAAGACCATAAGAAGTCAGAGGAAGTTGATTGGTTTAGATGAGTGTTGTATGCTAAATATTCTTATATTTATCACTATTTATAACATATTGTTATTCATAATTTAATCATAAATTATTCATCATTAATTCCTGTTCGTATGCATTCATTTATTTCAATTAAGCTAAGATGCCCGATTGTCTTTTATGCATACTGCACACATCGCTATGCAAGATGCCAGAGAAGATGTCGCATATCAATGTGCATGGAACCATTTGCTGATGGCTCCACTTGGATTTCCCTCATCCTTCATCCACTTTGGCTTGGCTTTTGTGGCATGTGGCATGTGCGACAAATGCCACTTGCAAGGCGGTTGTGTTCAGAAGGCTCCGCAGGCAAATTCACTTCGCAGCGGGTGTCGAATAACTGAATACCGCCGTTAGTTGAGAGAAACAACAACAGAGAGAGAGAGAGAGAGAGAGAGAGAGAGGGAGAGAGCGATGGACCGAGAAAGGGAGCGCATTGAAAGCGTATTCCTACTCTCGCTTTTCCCTTTGGCAAGGAGCATTTCCGGTGCACTGCGACAAACTTTCAACCGATAGCTGCCTCTACTCGGGGTCCAGGAAATTGAATTCTTATGTAATGCAACAGCGCTGACGACGACGACGACGACAACGACGCTGCTGGGAATTGCAAGGTGAGAGGGTGAGACATATAATGCCAACTGCAGTCGACACTCTTCAATGCCAACGTCGCGGTCACCGTTGCAGCACAGTTACACCACTGTCACTCATAGTCACAGTCACAGTTCATGACCGTGACCCAAGCAAGTCACCGCACCGCACCGCACCGCGTCTGTTCACGACACTTCTTTCAAATTGTGCAATGTGCAATTAATTTAAGCGGGCAGTTTGTCTTCTGCGGTGTGTATGCAAAAGACGTGACAGCATGTGTGTGTGCGTGTGTGAGTATATGTGTATACATTTGTATGTGTGTGCATTTGTGTGTGACGCCATACACATTTGATTGAGGTGCTACGAGAGAATTCAGTTTGTGCGTTAATGCTTTGTCATCGCACTATCTATCTGTCTCTCAGTCTGCTCCTCCCTCCAATTCTTCACCTCCCCTCTACAGACTACAGAAATATCCTCAACTATCGCGACACACACACACACACCCACATTTGGACACGCACAGGCAGCACAACACACACTGCTGCAGGGCATTAGTCATCGCGTCGTCATGCGATGGCATTCGCGAAAGCGAAACGGGGCAAACAGCAACAACAATAATAACAACAGCAACAACAACATCAGCAACCACAACAACATCAGCAACATCAAAAACAACAACAGCAAACAAACAATCGGAAGAAAGCGAGAAATACCGCGATTCTTATCTCTGAAGCGAACAAAACCAAAGCAAATGTAACGCAACATAGAAATAGAAATCGAAAATGTAATCGAAATCGAAACCAAATATTGTTTAGCTTAGTTGTGCTAGTTGTGACCTTGGAATATACGCGCCGAAACTGGCCGATAATAGCCAAAGCTCCAGCTAAAATTTTATCAATTTCATTCGCGCAGCTGCTTCGACTTCGCCAGAACTGATGAAGGTTGCCGCAAATGCTTGAAAAAAACAACAACTACATTTTATATATATATATCTATATTTATATAATAGAAACATGGGCTGTATGTTCGGATACAATCTTTATTGTTTATAAAAGCATCATTCGTACGTTGATATGCTTATTGTACACACAAAAAATTAATTAATTTATGTTGGAATACGTTTTTAATTGTTTCAGGTGGGTAGAGGGGGGGCGTGGTCAAATTTAAAATTACAATTATTTACGTACAATTGCCAGAGATATTGTCAACAAATTTGGTGGCTCTAGCTCTTATGGTTTTTGAGATATAGGTGTTCATACAGACAGGTGATGACGAATGGTGATGGTGAGGGAGTTACAGATGACTTACACTGCCTGTTACATATAAATAATCATGCAAATACCCTAAATACTAATGCTACTCTATTAGTAGTAATCAAAATAAGCATTTTAATGTTAGGCATAGGTGTCATTAAATCCCTAACTTATGTACGTATATTGACAATAAGACACTCTTGCAGTTCTCAAATGCGTTTATTGCGATTCTACAGCTACATAAATACACGTGTAGGAGTGTGCTCAGAGAAGCACTACTAGAACTCCAAAGAAAAGCCTCTAAACAATTTCATTCTCGCACATCTTATTTTTCTCATGCTGTTTTGATGTGTCCCAAAAAAAGGGAGCATTGTGTGAAGTATGCTCTGCCTTAGTTGTCATGCGCCAAGTGTTGTCAAATTATACATACATATGGGATAGATATAGATGGGGATGTGTACACATATGTGGAGTGTAAAGCCGTTAAATTGATTTTCTTGCCATACAAAAATAAAAAAGGCGACCCCTAAAAACGATAAAAACTCTCTGCAGCCAAGTCCCCGTACTGAGTTGAGCTGTACTGATGCCTCCTAACTGCACAACTGTCCAACTGGGCATTGGTCACTGGCCACTGTGGGAAGGTCAGTAAACTTTTGGCGAACTCGAACTCGAGTTTGATTGCCACGGGGCTTCATTAAAAGGTCCACATCGTGTTGTGTTGTGTATATACCATTTATTTATGAAGTATACCTACACAAATATCAACATCTATATACATATCTGTATATCTGTGCATATGTATTTAGAAAACTGTCCGATTGACACGTTTATGGGGCACTCAATTTAAATTACAGGCTTCACGTTTGAGGCAGTTCTTTCAAGAGAAATAAATGAAAACTACAAATTATTATACAGTTTTTGTTGATTTGTATGGAGTTATTCTACAAGTTTTTGTTTAACTTCATTATTTGAATTTCTGTTTGTAAATATTGTACAAGACTTTACATAAAGCCTGCGAAATGTGGGTCGGCAAAAGTTTTCAGTTTCTCTAGTTTCTTTAGTTGGATCAACCAGTTGCATCAGAGCAGCAATGTGTCAAAACCAAAGTAGAACAAATCACACACAGAGCACAAAACATCTTCTTCTTCTTCCGCTTCTTGTGCTTTATTATCTGCCTCCAGCAAGAAGAATTAACCCAAATTATTTTCTTGTTTTTGTCCGAATAGCAACAAAGTATTGAATACGACGTGTGTCAGTGCCTCTGTGTGCGTGTGTTTGCGTAGATTACAAATCTAATGCAGTGTAATTATAGTAGAGAATAATTATAACTTGTACGAAAGCACTAGTTAACGCAGCAGTGTGCGACAAGCAGATACCCTAGAATAATGTAGAGCACTCTATACTAAGTAAGGAAGCTAACTCAGTAAGGAACCTAGCTAAGTAAGGAACCTAACTCAGTAAGGAGCCTAACTCAGTAAGGAGCCTAACTAAGTAAGGAGCCTAGCTCAGTAAGGAACCTAACTCAGTAAGGAGCCTAACTAAGTAAGATGCCTAACTCAGTAAGGAACCTAGCTCAGTAAGATGCCTAACTCAATAAGGAGCCTAAGTAAGGAACCTAACTAAGTATGAAAGGAACCTTACTAAGGAATCTAACTAAGGCACCTAACTAAGGAACCTAACTAAGAAAGAAACCTAACTAAGTAAGCAACCTAAACCAAAACATATTTACATATGCATGTGTAGATAACAAACCCCATCTATCAAGCTCTATATAAAAATAAGATTAGCTCTCAACACAGTTGGTCAGTGTGATCAGGAATATATATGCATATAGCATGTATATTTTTCTAGATCTGCAAACAGTCAAACACCTGTTTTAATATTTTCAACACTTATAAAAAGCATAATTTACTTCTGTCATGTGCGGGAGAGTTCAGTTCGATGATGGTATCGATAATTTATCACCGGACCTTGGGGAGCAGAGAGTCCAAGCCAAAAGAAAAAAAGCCAATGCAGAGTAACTTGGCTTTTTCTGCTTTTTGGCTTTTATTTTTCGGTTCGTTTGTTTTAGCTTCTTAATGTAGAATGGCAGTCGGTGAAATGATTTCTGTTGCTTTTGCCGCTTTGAATATGCTGCCAGCAACACAAGGTGCTCCGTGGCGTATGCGTAATGTGCGTATGTCAGTGCGTGTGTGTGTTGAGTGCGTGTGCTTGTCTCTCTGTGTGTGTGTGTGTTTGTTTATAGCTAAAAATAATCTCTTTCAATGCTGCCTGTGCCGCAAAACGTGAAAGATTTTTCCATTTCGAATTCCATTTTGACTCTCGCCAACACCCCCGCCCTGAGGCTGAGGCGACTGAGTGGAGCAGCAACAACAACAAGCAGAAGCTGCTGTTGCTGCCCCTGCTCGGGGACAACATGTGCTCGCTTACTCGCCTGCTTGCTCCGTTGTGCTCAGACAACTTTGGGCAACATTTTTTGCCGTCTGCTGCTCTCCTCCTCCTCCTGCTCCTCCTTCTCTCCCTCAACGCATTGCGACTTTTCTTCATTTTCGCAGTTGACGCGTAGATTTTGTGCTAATTAAAATTTGTAATTATGCAGTATGATAATGTGGATGCCACGAATTGGAGTGAGCAGCAGACATGATGAAGAGGGGAAAGGGGGAAGACAGACACAGGAAGTCGTTTTTCTTCTTGGCCAACGTCATCTTTTGCTCTCATCTGAACTCAAATTCAAAGCAGTCGCGTGTGACTAATGTACAAATCAACAATGTGTGTGTGTGTGTGTGTGCGTGTGTGTGCGAGTTGAACGACTGACTGACAAGCCTTCAGTTCATATTCATATTGATTTGCCATATAAATAAATATTAATGTTCACTTTAGAAACCCCTAACCCGGTTTAACCCGAGCAAAATATGCACGATAAACACCACATGATATTTATCTCACACACACACACACACAATTGAATAACTGCATAATTACAGATGCACTAACAGAATGCATATTGATTACTGCTGAATGTTATAAATGTTGAATTGTGAATGTGGATGGTGAATGGTGAATGCGAGTGTGCATCCGAATGATAATTCAATTAAGAGCGACCAATAAAACGTGGCCAACAGAAATTGCTTAATTACTGAGATGAACAACGAAATCGAACTGTAAACGATGCGTAAATCACTAAATATCTGGTTGACCTGTCCCTCCTCCTCCTTCCTCTCTTCCCTTCCCTACCCTTCCACAACAAGCCAACAATGACGGGTTAGCCAAGCGTCTGTCTCTGCCACTGTCTCTGCCTCAGTCGACCTCTGCCGTCAACATCAGCGTCAGCGTCAACGTGATTGCCATTTGAGTAAACGGCAAAGCAACGTGAATATTAATGAACATCGAAATGAAACTGGCAACGCCAATGATAATGATAACCCCAGGCAGGGAGGGAGGCAGACCAGGCCAGGCAGGTTTTTCACACATTCCACCTCAACTCATCTCTTTCTAATCAGCAGCTATTTTCACGCTAAATCAGAGTACATTTCCAAGGGAAACACACACACACACAGACACTTACTTAAATATATATTAGACTGTTCGCGCTTCTCTGACTATCAATAATTCATTAGCCATTTGCGCTAATGTAAATTGAAACTTTAAGTAGCTTTTACTGTTCCACTGAAAGTGTTAGAGCGATATATAGAATAATAGAACGACATGTTCCACAAAAACTAGAGTAGTTTATGTATGTAACAGGCAGCAGTAGACGTGGCAGAGCCCACAAATTATATATATTCTAAGGCAGCATCAACAGTCGAGTCGATATAGCCATGTGCGTGCATATGGCAATCTATATTAGAGACTATAAGAGCTAGAAGTACGAAAAAAATATGAAAAAATATCTGAAAATTGTCTATATGCAACTTAAGTCTATTTTAGTTTTTTTCCACGCCCCCTACTGTCCCCGTAAATCAACAAAAACCGAATTTCAAGCTTAATTTTTAATGCAGTGCAGTTCATTTTTGGTAAATACCATAACTATTAAGGCTCAAATGTCTTCTGTGAATTTGGTTGCAATCGGATAATGAACTTGGAAGTTATTCAAGAATTAATTTTAAAGAGATACTGCTTTCCGATGCGCTACAAAGTATGCAACAGAAAATACGCTAAACATGGAAGTTTCATATTAAGAAAATCGTGTTGGTCTGGTGGGTACCGACTCGACACTCAACTGTAGCTTACGTGCTTGTATTTTTTATTTATTTAAGTAGGCAGAGGGGGCGTGGCAGTACGCCAAAACAAACTTAATATGTGTGGAATACTAAGACAGATATTGACAGCAAATTTGATAGCCTTAGCTCTTATAGTGTCTGAGATCTAGGTGTTCATACAGACGCTAGTTTATATATAACTTAATGGGTTCATTTCGGTTATAATACCCTTCAAATTTAAGTAGAGCAATTCACAGATGTATGTCAAAATTGAATGAGAGATTTATTTGCATATAACTTATGTCATTACGAATCAGATATAAACTTTAATCTATAACTTAAGGATTGTCTCAAGACTACTTCCAAGTAGATATAGTGTGCATTATAGATTAAAGACTTAGCTGTAAACTCGTGTAAAGAACTTCCTCATAATGAATGCAATGATAGAAAGAACACATGCAGTAGTTATTGCCGATGCCTTGCCCCAAAGTCGCGAAATGGGCGTGGCATTCAGCTTGACTTGTCTCGGCTCGCCTCATTTTACTCACCTCGCGACGACTTTGCACGTTTTTTTCTTTCTGCGCCTGCCTTTGTTTACGCCTTGTTTGCCTTCTCTGCTTCTCTGTTTTGTTGTTGTTCTTCTTGTTACTCATTGCCAGGGCAGCGTTTTATGCCCTCCCGACGTTGACCGGCGGATATCATCAACGCCACAACTATTGCAACAACAACCACAACAACAGCAACAACAACAGGAGCAGCAACAAGAGCGCCTCGAATTTTTTTTTTATTGTTATTGTTATCAGCAATTTGCGACGCCGACGGCAGCGTCAGAAATTTATTTTTATTAACAAGTTGACAAACATACGAAATATGTCAGAAAGGCAAAGAGAACACGGCAGTGGAGGGAGCTGAGGGAGGCCATAACTGGTGTAGCACACAGTATATACAGTATATAAACTAAATACCACAGTACACACCCCAAAAAGGGGGGAAGAACTAAGCTCTGAGTTATACCCTGTAAAAGTAACTTGTTAATGCTGAAACTGTTATAAATCTTTCATAGAATCTTAAATAGTTTCAGTACTTCCAACATTATCACAACAAATTGTCTTTATCTAAGTGAGACTCGTGCCTGCCCTAAGCGGATTAAACTGATAACCAAGGGCGCCCTAATCCGGCTAAGCCAAATCAGAGATATGAAGACACACTTTGAATATGTTTTCAAGAGTTATTTATGTAATTTTATCTACTACAGGGTATCATATAGTCGGGTCTTAACGCTGTTTGTTTTTAGAAAACTTCTTCTTCTACTGGGCATCGCATAGTCGGGCCTGTCTGTACCCTGCTTATGCCTGTTTTAATATTAAAACTTTAGTTTAAAGTAAATTGTTAAACAGAGCAACGTTTGTTGGGCGTGGCTACAGTGACCAAAGTGTACGTGAGTGGCAGCTGCTGCAGCTGCAGGTGTCGTGCAGCCGCAAGTTTGCAATTCAATCAAAAAACTTGCCATAATCGAGAGAAGAATAAAAACATGATGATGAAAAACGAAACAAAGTCAAGAACATAAAGTTTTCAAGGTTCAATAATGGATACGCTTGGGGGGTTTGGAAACGGAGGGTTGTGGGTTTAGGTGTAGGTGTTGTCGGGCACCCCGAATTTGGCCTTTGAGCAGTGAACAAGAAAATGATTAAGTCAATATAAAAGGCAGCGGCATAAACGATGCCAAACGGAGGCAACACGAAAAGGCAAAAACTTTTGCAAGAACCCTCCTCCCTGCCTAGCTCCCTTTCTCTCCCGCTCTCTTCTTCTTATTGAAGTAAACTTTTAGCATCCCCCTGCACACACCTGACCCGGCTACATCTTTGACTTCTGCAGCCCTCCTCCTGTCTGTGCCTCCTCCATCTGCCTTTGTCGCTTCCCCATGAACAGTTCCAAAATTCAATTGTATCTGTATCTCTCCCTCTCTCCGTCTCTCTACTATATACACATATATACTACAATATATAGTTGGTATACATAATGTACACACACACACACACATGTTAGCTTTGTACATTAAGTATACGCACTTGAAGTGTGCTGAAGAATGTCGCCTAATTGAAACCATAAGCAAAGTTTGCCATAATATAATTAGTCAATGCTTTAGCATTGGCCCACTTGACGCGGACTATACATGTTTACAAGTGCGTGTGTGGGTGTGCGTATGTGTGTGATTAGCTAATTTGCAAACCACAACTGCCAAGGAAACAGCAATAAACAGAGATAATTCTCGAGAAATCAGCAACAGAATCCAAGTCCTTGAAATGCTTTCAACAGAACACTACACCAACAACAACAACAACAACAAATAGCAACAATATTTAATTGGAAATGTAGGAAAGACCCTACACCCTCCTTTTGCCCTCTCACCCACTCTTACTGGCCACAAACAATATTAGATAAGCTTGTTCAAACTGTTAAGTACTCGCCTCAGGTAGTAAGTGAAATACCTTGGTAGATCCGAGAGTGAAAATCAATTTGTTATCTTCACTCGCTTTACGCATACACGACACGCACACACACATACAGAGAGAACAACAAAGCAGCGCACACAAAATTGAATTGGGATTAATTAATTATTCAAACTCCCATCCACAGAGAGGGAGGGAGATAGAGAGAGACAGCTTTGCTCTTGCCACGTGCTCCCTCACGCTGAAAAGCACGAAAAACGAAAACGAAATTCAAAATTGAATTTACTTGCAAATTTGTCATAATTAATATAACTTTTTTACCAGTACTTAAGCTGCCATGGCGACAACAACAACAACGAGAACGACAACAAGGGATGCTGCGCTGGCATTGACAGTCCCCAAAAGAAGAAGTAGAAGAAGAACTTTAAGGCAGTGAGAGAGGGAAAGATAATCCCATACTTTGCTATCATACAAAAGTTAAACAGTCGCATGAAAGATCTATTAAAAGTCAATCTGAATGAAATGCAAAGTAAATAGAAAGATGATGAAATGAAAGAGGGCAATTCAATCAGAGTTCCCTCAACTGTTTCTCCAGTTTCCACTGGCAACTCAAGTCTCAACTCTTTACCTACAGCGAGTACCGTTTGTGGGAAGGTCTTTCAGGGCTCATTGAGCGCGTTACAAAATTTAATTTCCACTCTGTAAACGATGAAAACTCATCAAATCCATCAGTCTAAATTGACATTAAGTAAATGTTGACATCAAAAACTGGTTCAACTGATTGTGGGAAGGTTGAGTGTTACAAAGAAAGTGAATATGCCTATGAGTGTATCGAAAATATTGCAGTAATATATGAACTTTCTCATGTGGTTTTCATTTTCGATAAAGCATTAACAAGAAAAACGTTGGAATGTGTTCGTATAAACCTTGAGAGCCCGTATATATTTTCAACCTCTTCCATTATCGAGGGTTTCAACGAAAGGGAGAGTTTCATTTAAATATAAATAGCCCACAGTATTTATACCTGTCTCTCTCTTTATCTTGTTGAAACTTAACACGTTTGCTTCATATTGCTGCACGCTGTAAATAAGTCGCAGCGGGCCGGATCGGACAGATATATCGTATAGCTGCCATACAAACTATCGGTCGATTTTCGTTATCTGTCAAGATATTGCAACCAAATTTACTAAATCTGACTTTTTCTTTATATATAATATGCATATTGAATTTTATCAAAATCGGACTTCTATAATATATAGCAGCCATAGGAACCATCAGGCGAAATGAGGGTTTTTGCCAATCAAATTAGACCTAATATTGAATATAAACAATATAATCAATGCTGCACCTCTATATATAACTCGTATAGGAACAATCGGAGGAGATAAGAACCTGGAAGAGCATAAAACCTTCGGCCTTTCTTCATAGTATTATTCTTTTTTGTGTTTGGTCACTAGTATCACATAATCAAATAGATAACGGCCAAAAAAAGCTGACAACATTACCATGTTCACATGTGTGTTAATGCATGCAGATGTATGTGTGTGTGTGTGTGGAAAATTCGACACCCGTCGCCAGGCAAGGGACAAATCGCTCATCGATGTCATCTACAATTTCAATGGTTGCCTAGCAAGGTGTGTGCGTAACGGGAGGGGCGAGGGCAGGGAGGGAGTATGGAAGAATGGGGAGGGTGGACGAGGTCAAAAAATAGTGTAGCATTCAGAGAGAGACAGAGATAGAGACACCGAACAAAAGACGCGGGGGCATTCGAGCATTGTCGAGCGTTAAAAAGTGACGCAGTTGTTGCTATCGTTGTTAGTGCCCGTGTCTAACAGTTTTGTACTTGCTCACACACACTCATGTATATGCATACACATATGTATTATGCATGTTCCCTTTACAGTGTGTAATCGATAAAAAGGAAGTTGAATTGTTTACTTTCTCTTCAATGAAATGCCAGAAAAATTGTACATTTCTTCAGGATCAATAATATATTGTAGTTAGGTGTTTATATATTTCTTATATAATATATATGCACTGCAGTGGCTACTGACCAGTGTTAGAGATAGTCAAATATACCTTATGGCATACATATGCTGGTTTTTTGCCTGCAGATCAGCTCAGTAAGTTGATAACTGATTTGGTAAACAAAAACAAGTGCAAACACTTTATCGAGCCTCCACTGTAGTTGCCTTTTGTATTGTTTGTTTGCTGCTGCTGTCGCTGTCGTCGTCGATGTTGTGCTGTTGTTGTTGCTGAACGCTTTACTCGTAATTTGCGCGTGTTCTGCGCGTTTCGCTTTTGTTGATTTTTTCAATTTTTCTGGGCGCGTCGTCGTCATCATCGCATCGTCGCAGCTGGGGTGGCTTCGTTTTCGTTTTTGTGGTTTGCGTTTGCGTTCGCGTTATGGTGGACAAAGGCCACACACAACCTGTGGCATTCGCGTGGCAACAACAGCAGCAGCAGCAGCAGAAGCAACAACAACAACAATCGCGCCAGCTGGCCAAAAACACAAAGGCAGCAGCAACAGAAGCGCAAAAAATGCGTCGGACAAACGTTTGAAATTCAAAACGGAATGTGCCTACAACGGGCCACGATGGGGACCCATCATATAGCTGCTATTGCTGCGCTGCCAAGGCAGCTAAGGCGGCTAAGGCAGCTCAGCCAGCTCAGGCTGTGCTCACGCTCCACCAAATCCACTCTAATATTTTCTAATTAAAATGCTAAAAAAGCGACCGCTTGGCAACGTACGCACACGTGTGTAAAAAAGTAAACCATACACACACACAAATATATACAGCTATGCATGTGTGTGTGTGTAGATGACGCAGTGCATAATATTGAGAAAACCTGCCTGCATGTCGGCAATCACCGATTACCGATAACTGATTTACCGCTAACCCGATCCGCACACGAATCTCAATCTTATAATCAGACGGGCGTCGCAACCACGCCCCCATCGGATCGGCCCGTTGACACCCGCATAACAACCACAGCAGAGCTAACAGGCGATACGGTTAGGTATCACATGCCGCCGCTTAAGTAAACAAAAGGTAATTAAACAACAAGTGTAAGGTTAACAACGCACACTGACAGACCCAGAGAAAGAGGTAGAGAGAGAGAGAGAGAGAGAGAAATGAACTCAACTGAACGATGAATGAAAATACATATAGAACATTAACAGAGGCCAAGAAAGAGAGGAAGATACGTTTGTTTTACTACTATCGCAAAGTTGAATAAAGTTTTCTTCTACTGCTGATGTGCGCTATAATGCAGACTCTTATACAGACATAGAAGTCCCTTCATGTGTCTCATATTCAATATTTATACTTCAAGTAATATGATATTGTTGCCAGACACCCCTTTTTTTGTACGCTGATTTGTATTTTGTTTACTTACTATTTAAGGGAACAGGGAGCACTCAACTTAAGGGTTTACGAATAGTACATATCTATAAATACATAATATATATGTATGCCAGCATATATTGCTGTAAATACATACTTTCTATATATGACTTAGCACAGTTTAAAAGGCCTGTCCAGGCCTCTGAGTAATAAACCAATCTCTAAAGTGTTAGGCTAATCAATTCTTAGACATATTTCCAAGAATTTTAATCGTCATTCAATAACTACACACATTATACATATACATACATATAGACGCAGACACACAGGCAAATAACTTGTAACGAATTGGAAGGATACATTTGAAGGCTTCATCAGCATTGTCGAAGATATTTCAACTTGCATATTTTGTAAATGAATTACAATAATTGCGGTTTTCAGCTGTGAGATATCCTACTCTACACACACAGAAACACTCACACACATTCAGATTCATGCAGACAATCTGCCAGCCGCACAATATTGAAATAAATTTCTTGAATAATATCTTTGTATTGCTTTTGAATGCGATTAATATGGGAATGCCAAACTATGCGTAAGCAAAAATGCAGAGTGCCCCCTTATCTAATGAAATTGTGGTTATTTTTCGATGTGCTGTAGAGTGTAGGGGGTTATGTGTGTGTGTGTGTGTGTGTGTGGGCAGTCTAAAATTAAAAACACACTTGCTACAGACACAAAGTCAAAGCACTATACGATCCTATAGGGCAGACAGACATTTCAGTAAGGCCATTTTCTCTCATTAGAAATAAATGGTTATTTTTGACAGTGCGTCGCAGTTCTGACTCACAGTGACAGCTAACAAAGAGAGAGAAAGAGGGGGAGAGAGGGAGTACTGCGAAATGGCATATGAATATGTATTTATATAGTCATATCTGTGTGTGTGTGTGTGTTCATGCAAGGCTGCACATACGGTGTGCAGTGTAACGACTAGTCGTTGTCAGTGACCTTTTGATTATACCCTTGCAGAGGGTGCTACAAGAGGAGAGACATATTGCGGCCCATAAAGTATGTGCTGCTATATATTCTTGTACAGCATCAACAATCAAGTATTGTTTATCTCTTTTGTAGAAGGAAAAGAGACAATAAACAGGAAAATAGGTTTTTGATTTAAAAAGAGGCTAAAATATCTTGAAGTTGTAAATTTATGTAATTTCTCATGCTCTATTGAAATTGTTCAAATCGTTGCTTATATGTTGAAAATGTGCCTAATCGAAATATGACAATTTAAACCAATATTTCTCATATATTTGTTTCCTGCACATGTTTCTTTTCATGATTGAAAATCGAATTGAAAACCCGCAATAACGATTTATGTATATACACGTCGTCGATTTTAAGAACAATTTAAACCAAATATTCTCAAAAATACGTAGTTTTTAAAGGAATAAAAGAGGACAGATTTCTGGAGATTAAGATTAAGAGATTTTTTCAGGCAAGACTTAAAAAATAAAAGACAGATCTGTTTTGAAAAAGGATGAGCTGACAGTGTTGTTTCTTATTGCCAAGCCCAACTAAACATATTTAACTTTTACTATATACATATAACTTTTACGTTATCTAACATCACTACATCTGACTTTACTATATCTGACTTTACCATAACTATATCTTTGATACGATCTGAAAATTGCATAAATATTCCATATGATTTATTTTACTTATCCTTATCAATTTAAGCAATTAATTATAAAAAAATATCCTAAAAAAAAAGAGTATTCAGTCTTCGCGCATGTAATTAACCTTTTTTTATGTTATTCTCTCTTCTTCCTCCCTCTGAGCTACTCCCCACGCACCCTATCTCTACATCTCTATGCATGACGGTTGCAGATTGCTTTCTCCATTCGCTTGAAATATTGATCGTATTTTATTTTATTTTATTTTTCTTTATCGAGTTTGCAATTATGCATTTTCGTATCCCCACATCCTTGCAATGAATTGCATGAATAACTGAATGAATAACATATGTACATGTATGTATTCACATGGAATATTGAGTGAATACATATGTCACACTACAACAAAAAATTGGTCGGAACTGTGTCTGGTAGTCCCATTATAATCCACGAAATTGTGCACAAAGTAAATAACGAATAACGAACGAATAAATGATGAATGCCGGCAGACCCCCCAGTCGACGAGAGCAGCCCCTCCTCTCTCCCTTCCCTTTACTTTTGCTGTCACCTGCAACAAGAACAGTTGGAAGGCGGCAATTTTGCAGAAATGTGTGTAAATAAATAAATTGTATATTATGAAAACATTGGAAGGAAAAGTGAGAGAGAAATGAAGTTCGATTATGTTCGAGAATGTTATCGATAAGCGACGAATGCCAAACTTATTCTAGGCAAATCTAAAAAATAAAGGATCAAATGCATAAATATAGGAAACATCGATTTTCATCTATCGATGTCTTGTTCGTTAAACCTGAGATATATGTAGACACCCATATAAAAAATAAACATTATCTAGTTTTTTTTTTCTTTTTTGAGTTACTTACGGATAGAAGAAGAAGAGAAATGTTGTCAGTAGCAGCACAATCCATGCGAAAGTCGCCGGAATGTAACGGGTTTTCACATCACATTTGGGCATTGTGTGTTTGTTGTTGTTGTTTGTGTTGTTATTGTTGTTTTTATTGTTTCTGTTGCCTCTGCTGTTGCTGCGACGTCAGTTGGCGACGTCTCTCTCTCTCCGTTTTGGAGCTTTTGATGATGATGATAATGACGACTGCGCTGGCGATGCAATAGTCGATAGTCTCGATAACGATGACGATGATAATGATGACGTAGCAATGCCGGATCCGTATGCAACTGCAAGTGCGACAGAGACAGAGAAGAATATCGTAAGAGACGCCCAGACGACGCGTGAAATGTTTGTTGTGTTATTGTTGTTGTTGCTTTTTTTGTTGTCGCTGCTGCTGTCGTTCGTCTTTATGTTGCTGTTGTTGTTGTTACGTTTAGTTGTCGCCAGTTCAACTGCTTAGCTACATTAGATTTTCCAGCCTCACTGTGGTAATTTGCAAACGTTTTGCTGTTGTTGTTGTTGTTGCTAGTGCTCTTGCTGCGAATTAGACGACGGTATAAAAAGACATCGTCACACACCCACACTCACACACACAGAGAGAGAGAGAGAGGCAGACATTCACTCACACACACATACATGCACCCACAGAGAGACGAAGCGGTAAGCGGCAATACGATTTTAGCTTTATCCAAATGAAAACTATTTTAATTGTTTGCTCTTGGCGCTTGCTAACATTTAGTTGTTGTTGTTGCTCGTTGGTCTGTCGCGCTGCCACTGCTACTGCCGATGCCGCTGCCTCTGCTACTGCTGTTGTAGTTATATTTGTGGCTGTTGTTGTTGCCGTCTTTCCTTACAGACGGCGTTGTGTGCTCGTAATTTCGTACGTTGCTAGTACTACTCCTGTTTTTCTTGTCTTTTTTGCCTGTCGCCCTTTTCTTTCGTTCGTTATTCTTGGTTCCCACCTTGCGCTCTTACGATTCGTTTGCCTTTTTTCCTATGTACATTCGAGTTGCTGCTGCTGCTTCTTCTTATTCTTATTCTGGCTTTTAATGCTTTTTTTCTACACACACGCACGCACGTTGTTGCTGCTGCAGCAACTTTTTGCGATATTCCTCGAACCCGTCGTTCTCCTCGTTCTCGACGTCTCTCTCCTCTCCTCTCCACGCCTCTCCTCTCTTATCCACTACACACCGCTCTCACACCACTCCTCACCTAACACACACAAGCGGCAGCACGATGGCGTTGCCTGCAATACCGTGCGCTTAACTTTCAATCGAAAGTCAATGCCAAATGCACATACATCACTTTTAGGCCGAACACTTTGTATTTACACTTCATTCCTATTATGCACTTTAAGGTATTTATATGTATATATTTACGAAAAAATAAATAAAAAAAATAACCACAACACCGCGCTGCGCATAATTTCCTCGCCCGTCGTCTGTCGAAAAAAAATTGTGTCTGTTATTGCAATGTAAAGTCTAGAGACGACTAACAGAGTGCTTGGACGATATATCGCCGCTGTTATGGCTATCGATAGTTCTGACCATTTACAGCACCGCCTAACAATTTGTGATCGGTATTTATAGTGATGCTAACAGAAATTGAAATTATTAATATAAATAAATTTTCAAAAGTATTTTATTTATAAAACTTACAATTGGACACTTTTTACTTAATTTTCTAACTATTTTATAGTGAACAAAGAAATTAATTGATAAATCTCTATCCATGCACGTCTAAAAGCTCAATGATATGACACTTCAAATTCAATAACGCTTATTATCAACTAATAAATTTTTTTAATAAACATTATTTAAATATTACAAAACATTTTTTCTTCTTAGTTTTGAGTATTTAATAACGTTATTAATCTGTTAGTTAGCCATTATATTAAAAGTTATTTGTTTGCAGAGTAATTTCCAATACGATGAACGACCTAACAACTGTATCTACTATCGATTGTCATACCGAAGAACATCATGAATCATAAAAATATAAGTTTCATATGCATATATATATAATTATATTTTTGAAGTTTATAACAATTTTAAAACATCATATTATATTAAATATTAAATTTCTAAATATCGTTAAGTGTTTTCTCTATACCGATATATCGATTACGTTGAAGGTTGCCATACATGATGTGCTATCGGCATTATTGTTATTACTGCTGACTTTTACAACACTTAACAACAAATGTATTTTCGCTTCTCGCCTTGCTTTACAATTGCAAAAAAGAAACACTTAATCAAACACAAGTAAAATAGCCCCGCCTGTGCAGCTGGGCGAGAGAAATTGTAATATAGCGTAATTTACACAGACGTACCGCCGTGCAACTCCCCCCAGCTGGACCGTAGCTGCATTTGCCGACATCGTTCTTCCAGTGCTGCCGCTGCTGTTGCCGCAGCCGCCTCACAGACGCCATTGCCATTGCCATCACACTCCCCACCAAGTTATTGTACACCATGTCTCGCAGTGTGCGCGCAGAGACACGCAGCCGGGCTAAAGATGATATCAAACGTGTCATGCAGGCCGTGGACAAGGTGCGACACTGGGAAAAGAAATGGGTGACCATCAGCGATACGACAATGAAGATATACAAATGGGTGCCCATCTCATCGAACAGTGAAAAGAAAACAAAGCTGCAGCTAAATAACAAGATCAGCGACAAGGAGAACTCGCAGAAGGGCACACCAACGCCGCCTCAAATAACGCCCAGTTATGCCGGCTTGACTGCCGAAGATTCCAATACCTGTGAGTGCCAGACCACACCTGACTGGCGCCTCGTCTATTGCCTCTACTTTTAGCCATTTGCTAATAATGTTTATGTCTCTGCAGGTTTCTCCGTTGTCAGCGACAGCCAAGGTGCGGACTTTGTGTCCAGTATGCCCTTCTCAGAGGACTCCAATTCGCAGGGCAGCGAAGGGCCGGTGAAACGTTTAAAAACAAGTGATTAGCTAGACATGCACATCCAGCCATACCAGCTCTAATAACTGGCTAACACACACACGCACACCAGCACACACACACGCACATGTGTGTGGGATTGTGTGTGTCTCTCTGTGCATGTGTGTGTGTGTGCGTGTGTTTCTGTGCGTGTGTGTGCGTGGATGTGAGCTTAATTTAATATCGTGTTTTTTTCATAGGTTTAAGCGAACTACGATTATTATGAGTACGAAGATAATCATCTGCCTCACCAAGACTTAAGCAATTCTCCTAACGTCTAACCATAAGTAAATACTACAAACACATACATACACACACAGACACACACACACACACACACGTATTCGTAGCACACACTTTAGATATAAAGATACAGATGTACGCAATTATGATGCTATGCTAAGCACAGGATTAAGCTTAAGACAGACTTTTGTAAAGCTGTAGAAACAACGGCGCCAACTGCGTCCCGTCTCCTCCCCGGACGGGGCCAGAGAGTTGCCTGATTATGTCTAGTTTGTAGCATTTAGCACAAATACATATATGTATCTATATATATATATATATATATATATATATATATATATGCATACATATATGAATATTTATATTTTTTCAATTAATTTATTTGCACAAACCGCAAACCTCTTCTGACCATGTATGAGAAATGTAAACAATAAAAGTTCTGTACCAGTTTAAAGGACGATTCAATAATAATGATAGCACTGAAGGCTGTTTTTGTGATACCCTTGCAGAAGGTATATTCATTTTTACCAGTAGCAGTTGCAACGCACCTTAGCAGACATCTGCGACCCCGTAAAGTATATACATATATTCTATTCTGCATCACTAGGGAAGTCAATCTAGCTATGTCTGTCAGTTTTAGAGCTATAATGAAACTTGGTAAATATACCTCTTATTACTGCACGCTGATTTATTTTCAGACCACTATAACATATATCTGCCATACGAACAATCGGACGAAATTAAGTTTTCTGTATGAAAATGATTTTAGAAATAACATTAGTGGCAATCAAAGTGAGACATAATATTGAACATACACAATACCAATCAATTCCGGAACATTATATATGACTAGTATTGGGACAATCGAAGGATATAAGAACTTGCAAGTGTATAGAACCTTCGGCATGCCGAAGATAGCCTTTCTTCCCCATTTTCCTTTTGTTTTATTTTTTTTGTATATTTTTTTATTACATTTTTCTTTTATTATTTTTATTTCATATTTTTTCTTTAGTTTTTCGTTTTGTATAATAAAAAAAATTAATTTCTTTCAACAAATAGTTTTTTTTCTTTTTCACTTGACATTAAATATACATACATTATAACTCTCTTCACAATATATTTTCACATTATCATCGTATTTTATTTTATAATATATATAGAGAGATGCAAGCCCAACCAGAAGTCGGTCGACTTGGTTGGAATATAAAACATTTATAGTTCATCGATCATCTTTCACTAAAATTTATGCTAAAAACACGCTTAACTGAAAGGAAGCACAGATTTGCACAAGTTACAAAACTTCTTTCGAAAGACCAAAACGGTATTACGGGATAGCTATGTAGATATGTAGGTAGGGTACAGGAGGAGGGGGGTAATCAAAACATTAAAATAACATATAGTATATATAGTATATAAAAAAACGTTACATGTTACATTACACACACAATTGACAAAGCTTCGCTTCGCATTCGAGACACAATAAAAATAAAATACAGTTTACAATAATTCGCATTGATAAAAAAGGATAAAAATGAAAATAAAGAATATTGATTTTGAATACATTGGATCGTAGTATGATATATAGTGTAAAGTATCTTGGAATGTTCTTCTTCTTTCTTGTTTCTTTATAGAGTTTACGCACATACAACTTAACCACAGTAGAGAAATGCAAATGTAGCACAGACAAAGATTACAAACAAATTATTTTAAAATTTCGGTTTTTCCTTTTTCTCTTCTTTCTTTCTGAAGTAAAATAAATATTAAATTAATTACGCATTAATCTACAGAACTTTTTTGTTTAGCACAAAAGTGTTTTATCTTTTATGTTGTGTTGTCTTTTTTTTGCATTTTCCATAGCTTTTTTGTTGTTTTTTTTTGCGTTTTTCTTTACTTTGTTTTTTTTTTTAGAAAAATATAGAAAATTTGCTTGGAGAGTTTTGGAATTTTCTTATCGTTTTGTTCTGCTTTCTTTTCTTCTAATTCTTTGCTTGTGGTTTATAGCTCGAACTTTGTTGTTGTTGTTTTTTTTTTCATAGGTTTTCTGTGTTTTTTTTTTCGATTTGTTGCGCCTAGCTTAAAAAATGTCAAATACGAATTTGAATACGATGGTACAAATACACATACACATAGTACATATACACATAGATCGTATAATCGAATTGTCGCGTTGGTTAGCCGCCTTGTATACATATACATACATACATACATACAGATATACATACATATAGTTAATATTGTCATTTAGCGTTCAGAAAAATATATATTCTAGCCTTTTTACAATCATATTTTCGTTTTTTTCTCGATTTTTCTTTTCTATTTCTTTCCATTTTCCATTTTCATGTTGCAGTCGGGCGCATTATCAAAAAAAAAAAAATTCATTTTGGCTTTACAAAGTTTTTATCTTGTTGCAGTGTGTGTTTGATAGTGTGTGTGTGTTGTGTGTGTGTGTGCGGGCGCTTTAACTTAAAGATTCGCTGGCTTTTACTGTGGCGCTTCAGCTTAGAACCGAGGTGGCGCCACCTAGCTTAGTGTACAAACATACATACATATATATGGTATATGGTATAGTGTATACATATAGAGATTTATATAATATATATATATATATGTATACATATATTTATATCAAGATTTTTATAATAGTAATTGCAACAGTTTTTCTTTTTTTTTTTTTGTTTTGCTTCTTCCTTTTTTTCGTCTCTCTTCTTCTACTGCTTCTTGTTTCTTTTGTAGTTTAACGGGGCGTTAAGAGTCGCCCGCATTTGTCTCCAAGGATATGTTTGCGTAAAGTTTGTTGGTAACTGCGGGGGGAGGCAGAGAGGGATGTGTTTAATTTCAATGGGCACACACGAGATACAAGATACAAGATACACACACACAAGAGAGTGCATCTGACAGATGCACAGATGCCGGCAGCTGCTGGTGGTCGAGTTTGTATCTGTTAGATGCATCCAACCAGTTGTGGATGACAGTTGCAGCTGACAGGTAGAGTTGACAACAGTATCTGACAGATGCAGCTGATAGTTGTATCTGTATCTGCATCAAATGTATGCTGATGTATCTAAATAGCTGACCACACGTTGAGGGCTATTTTATCTACCAGATACACTTCACTAACTGCAACTGATAGTTGTATCTACCAGATACACTTCACCAACTGCAGCTGGCATTTGTATCTGGCAGATAGTTGTGATTAAATGTATCTAACATTGCAGTAACTGCTACTTCAATTGCTTTCTATGTTTAACAAATTTTGTAGTTGACAAATAGTATCTGAGGAATGTATCTGAGGAATGTATCTAACACTGCTTGCTATCTGTGGCTGCATCTGCAGCACTTTACACCTTTGTGGTCAGCTTGGTGGTGCCCTCGTTGGTCGCAGTATGCCACGATTTGTGATGTTTGCTGTGTCCCTGTTGTTGCTGTAGTTCATGTTGCTGCTGCTGCTGTTGCTGCTGTTGCTGCTGTTGTTGTTGCTGTTGTCTGTTGTGTGGTTTCTGTTTGTGTTGGATAAGTCTGTGCTATGTGTGCAGCGGATAACTGTTTGGCCGTGTCTGCGCCCGCTGCTGGCGCCGACAGTTGAGCGGTAGTGAGACCGCCGCCTGATAAGCTTGATATCAGCACTCCGACTTATCCTCCTCGACCAGAAACTGGGTATCCTTGCCCGTATCCGCCGAGGGGTCCAGCTCCCGTGTGCGCAGCTGCAGCTGCGGTGATGATTTGTGCGTAATGCTGCTGGGCGCAATGATGGCCGAGGCGGGCTCTGTGAAGGAGCCGGAGTGGCCCATCGCCTTCGACTTGGACGGTTCCTGTGGCACATCGTAGATGCCTGACAGCGAGATAAATACATAAGTAAAAGAGGAATTTAACTCACTGGGAAGTAAACTCACCTGAGCCATTGCTCATGCCCGGATCGCTGGTGGTGCCCGATTGCACGGCATCGTACATGGGATTGGCAAAGTCGCGCGCCTTGTTCGCGTTCACCGTCTGCAGGTTGTAGCCCTCAATGGGCGCCATGTCGCTGCCGCCAGGTGCTGAGCCGCCCGGGAAGCCGCTCTCGCTGAACTCCACATTCGAGCCGTGGCGGAAGGTGACGCTCTGCGACGAGGTCATGGCGGGCGCCAGTTTGCCACTGCAAAAAGTAGAAGGAAATGGGATTAGGCACTGCTTATAGGCATCTCCAATTGGGGCTACTTACAATGGACGCTTGCGTATGACATACCAGGCGCCGGCGGCCGCCATCATGACCAGCAATATGACCATAATGGGCACCACAACGGCGGTCACATTGGCGCCGCCATGCCCGAAGGCGCCCGTGGTGCTGCGTTCGCAATGATCGCCCTTGAACAGCAGAAGGCAATCGCAGTAGAGCTCTCCGCGATCGTCCTCCTTGCAGAGTCCGCCGTTCTGGCACGGACAGATACGCGGCGCTGGACGTGGACGCTCGGCGGCAGCATCACAAATGACCTCCGCTGTGCTGCGATGCGAGGGCAGGGGTCCACTTGTGTCGGGACATGCGCAACGATGTCCGCCCGGCACCAGCAGGCAGAGATGCGAGCAACTCGACTCGTAGCACGGATTACGCAGTGAAGTGTTGTAGCGTTTCTCATGATAGACCTTCAGCCCGGAGGGATTCACCAGATTGTGATGCACTGACACCTTCACGCCACGTCCGAACTTATCCTGACGCAACAGTTCTCCAGAGTCGCGTGTCACCCAATACATGTTCGACTCGAACAGATCCAGGGCGACAGGATGCTGCAGTTGATCGCCCTTGACAATGACCTTGCGGCGAGAGCCATCGGCACGCATAGACTCAATGACATTCAGCTTGGTGTCCACCCAGTAGATGATGTGATCCTGTGAGTAGTCAATGGTTAAGCCAGCGGGATGACGTATTTGCTCGGTGATCAACGGTCGGCGCTTGGAGCCATCCATCCAGGAGACTTCGATCTTGGGCGCCGAACCAGCATCGGCCCAATAGATGCGTCCCAGCTGTGGATTGACAACAACCGATGTGGGCACCTCCAAGCCAGCATTGACAATGGAGCGACGATAACGTCCATCTGTCTTGGCCACCATGACGCGACCCCTTGGCTTCGAGCCCGTGCGATCCACTTCGGTCCAATACAGATTCGAGGCAAGCCAATCGACAGCCACCGCCGTCGGTTTGGAGCCACCCTTCATGTTCAGATCCTGTGCGAAACCAATCTTGGCCTGTCCGTCCAGGGCATTAACCATATACGATCGCTTGATTGTCTTGTCATAACTATCCGCCCAGAACACGATCTGTTGCTGTGCATCATAGTCCAGTGCCTCAATGCGTTTCTCTGCCGCAATCACATTGAACTCCTCCTTCTTCTGCACATCCAGTGCACGTATCTCTGGCCCGTTTGCGAAGATCAAGACCACATCCTCCTTCTCGGCCTTGCAGACGCCACTTGTGCCATCGGATAGATGGAAACCCTCGCGACAACTGCACGAATAGGTGCCGTTCATGTTGTGACACTGATGCGAGCAAGTGTGCTGCCTAGTGGCGCATTCATCCACATCGGCGCACTTCTTCTTGTTGTCCGGTGCAATGATATAGCCAGGATAGCAGGTGCATATGTAACCTCCATCGGTCAAGTTGTGACAATGATGCTGACAACCACCGCGATTCTGTTCGGAGCAGCTGCTTGTGTGATGGCAGCCCAACTCATCGCTAGCATCGCCACAATCGTCGGAGAAGTCACAGACCTGAGCCCGCTCGATGCAATGCTTGTTGGCGCACTGGTACTGCGTGTAAAGGTCGCAGGGTTTCTGCTTCGAGGCACAGAGTGTCATGTTGTTCTCATCGCTGCCATCGCCGCAATTGTCGATGCCATCGCAGATCTGATAGCGTGCCACACACCGATGATTGGCGCACTGGAAGCGTCGCAACGTATCGCAATTGAAATCACTGCACACCTTCGGGTCCTCATCGCTGCCATCACTGCAATCGTCAGTGCCATCGCAGAGATCCGAGAGGGAAACGCACAAATTGTTCGTACACTGGAAGCGCGATTCCGGACAGAACCGACCGCCGGGGAAACGCGGTGGACAGCCAACCTCGTCGGACATGTCGCGACAATCGCGATCGCCATCGCAGCGGAAGTAGCTGGCAATGCAGTGACCCGAGGCACACTGGAACGTACCGTTCTTGCACTGATAACCCTCACAGTTCAGCTCATCCGAGTTGTCTCCACAGTCGTCCTCGTGATCGCACTGCCAGCGCGATGAGATGCACTTGCCGTTGCCGCAACGGAACTCCGACTCGGAGCACTCACGATAGCGTCCCTTGCAGATCGCATCGTTCTCGTCGCTAGCATCGCCACAGTCGTCCGCAAAGTCGCACATCCATTGCCTGAGAAGGGTCAATAAAGAAGAAGGAGATTAGTGAAACAGTTTCACACGGCAATCGTTTATCGATATAACCGCTATCGATACTTACTTGGGTATACAGCGATTGTTGCCGCACTTGAAGTCCGTCTCCGATGCGCACTTGGGACAATTCTCGGGCAACTCGTCACTGTTGTCGCGACAATCGTCCTTGCCGTCGCAGAACAACCACTTGGGTATGCAGCGATAGTTGGACTGGCCGGGACAACGTTGCCAGCCATGGGTACAGTTGCGTTGACGGCACATGTACGCTGGCTCGTCCGAGTCGTCGCCACAATCGTTATCGAAGTCACACATCCACAGCTGCTGTATGCAGCGTCCGTTCTTGCAGGCGAATTCCGTATCCGGATCACAGGTGCGTTTGTCTGCAAGATCAAGTAAAGGAAGAATTGTTGAGCGGAGGCATTGAGGGACACTGTAGGGAGCTACCCCAGTCGATAAGGTGCTGGGAAGTAGCCTAACCAATTGTTTGGAAACTCGTTAGGAACATGAGATCTAGAATTGTTGAGGGGCATTAAGGGACACTGTAGGGATCTACCCCAGTCGATAAGCTGCTGGGAAGTAGCCTAACCGATTGTAAGGAAACTCGTTAGGGACATGAGATCTAGAGTTGTTAAGGGGAGGCATTTAGGGACACTGTAGGGAGCTACCCCAGTCGATAAGGTGCTGGAAAGTAACCTAACCGATTGTAAGGAAACTCGTTAGGGACATGAGATCTAGAATTGTTGAGGGGCGGCATTGAGGGACACTGTAGGCAGCTACACCAGTCGATAAGGTGTTGTGAAGTAACCTAACCGATTGTAAGGAAACTCGTTAGGGACATGAGATCTAGAATTGTTGAGGGGAGGCATTAAGGGACACTGTAGGGTGTTACCCCAGTCGATAAGGTGCTGGGAAGTAACCTAACCAATTGTAAGGAAACTCGTTAGGGACATGAGACCTAGATTAAGACAAGTTCTGCAGCTACATGGATCAAGAGCTTGCTTGGACTTTCATGTTCTATTCAGTTATAATATAAGTTTAGATAATAAAATATCGATTATTGGAATTAAGATTGAAAACAAGGTTGGCAATGTTTTGGCAAGCCTGATTCAAACATTTGCAAATAAAGCTAGTTCCTTTATAAGGTAAGAGCTCTATAGACTCGCTACCTATAGGGTGGAAGGGTATTATAGCTTTGTGCCAACTGAATATGTATTCAACAGGCAGAAGAAGACGTGGCACACAAACTGCATATATACTTAATCACGATCAACACTCGAGTCGTTATCTAAGATCTAAGCACCACTTACGACACACAAGGGGATCCTCATCGCTGCCGTCCTTGCAGTCGGCATCGCCATCACAGCGCCAGCTATCGAGTATGCAGCGTCCGCTGGACTTGCACTTGAAGTCCGACAGGGGGCAGGGCAGATCGCAGTTCTGTTCGTCGCTGCCGTCGCCGCAATCGTCGACGCCATCGCAAATGGTCGCCGAGGGGGTGCAGTTGGTGTTCTTGCACTGGAAGGTGCCAGCACGACAGTGCCGTGGGGCGCAGGTCGCTGGCTCGTCTGAGCCATCCTTGCAGTCCTTCTCGCCATCGCACTTCCAGAACCAGGGAATGCACTTCTCATCGCTGCCGCCGCACAAATGCTGTCCCGTCGTGCAGTTGGCAATGCAGGTCTTCGAGTCGCGTGCCAGATAGAACTGATTGGGACAGGCGCACTTGTAAATGGGAGCACCCTCTTCGATGTAGCCTTCGATATTCAGATAGGTCGATTCCGGGGGCGGTGCTATCAGACAGAGATGCGAGCAACCTCCGTTGTTCTCGCCACAGGGATTGGTGTAGGGCAGTTGCCGTAGCGGATGATTGATGTGCAGATCGTAGGGGCGATGTGTAGTGTTGCGCAAGACCGTGTAGTTGGCTCCATGGAACTTGTTGGCACGCACAATCGCCTTGAGATTCCAATCGCTCCAGTAAACGTAATCATCGAATAGGCTCAGCGCAAAGACATGCGGCACCTTTGCACCGGAGAGTACAATGTGCCGATGACGACCCTCCAGATCGGCATAGGCAATGTAATCCAAGTGAGCATCGGCCCAGTAGATGCGATCGGTGAAGTAATCAATCGACAAGGCATTCGGCCAGGCGATGTCATCATTCCAGTTGAGTATGCGAGTGAAATTCGAACCATCCATGCCCATCTTGGCAATGTAGGCCTGCAGATGCCACGACGTGAAGTACAGATAACCGATTCCAGGATGCACGACAATGGCACGAGGATCGACCACTCCACTGCGCAGTGTGCGACGCATGGTGCCATTCAGCTCGGAGACATCCAAGTTCTTCGAATGTCTGTCCAACCAGTAGAGCTTACGGCCAACCCAATCGATGGCAATGCCCTCCAACCCATGTGAATCGTGTCGTATAACCGCCTCACGCTCTGCTGGCATAGCAGTAGCATCAGCTGGATCTGTGTACTTGGAACGGAATATTGTCTTGGCCGTAACGTCACAGAAGTACATGTATTGCTCCTTGATGTCGAAGTCAAGGGCCACCACATTCATGAGGTCCTGATGCATCAGATTGTACTGATGCCCATCGACAGACATGTTGCGCACATAGTACTTGTTGGTGAAGATCAGCCAGGGCGGTATGTTGTCCTTGCGCTTGCACGTGTGCTCATCATTCTGTCGCTCGTAGTAGGTCTCATCGCACTTGCAGTAGAAGCTGCCCGGCGTGTTGGAGCAGTGCTGCGAACAGGCACCCGGCTGTTCCAGGCATTCGTCTACATCGACGCAGGCTTTGCCATCGGCAAGCAGTCTGTAGAGAAGAAGATGAAGAAGATAATCACATTTGTATTCTACCTTCCTCCTACTTCCGCTACTTACTTGTAACCCTGGTTGCAATCACAGTAGTAACCCGTCAAGGTATCCACACACTTGTGTCCGCACTGATTGATCTCCACCTTGGCGCACTCATCCACATTGCAGTGTGCGGGCTCATCGGACTCATCTGTGCAGTCGGGCACCTTGTTGCACACCAGACTGTAATCGATACACTGCCCATTCGAGCAGGCAAACTGTCCCTGTGCACATTGTGTGACATTCTCCTTCTTGCAGTCCACCTCGTCCGAGTGATCTCCACAATCGTCTTCGCCATCGCAACGATACTGATTCCGTATGCACTTGAAGTTCTGGCAAGTGAACTCCATGGGCGAACATGTCTTGTATTTCGAATTGCAGAACTTGCCCTCATCGGTGCCATCGCCGCAGTCATTATCGTGATCACAAATCCAGCCCTGAGATAATCGATATATGCTGTAATCGAAATACTTGTTACCTTCTTACTCTGCTTACCTTGTTGATGCAGCGTCCATTGCCACAGGTGAACATATCCTCGCCGCAAGGCTGCTGTGTTGCGCAATTATGCAGCGTTGTGTTCTCATCGGCACCATCAACACAGTCTGGATCACCGTCACAGATCCACTTTTTGGGTATGCATTGGGCACGCTGCCACGACTTGTTCTCCACACATGTGAACTCTGTTTCCTCGTCGCACTTGCGATCATCTGGGAAAGAAAGGAACTGATTAGAAATGGGCACATGGAAGGTATCAATGGAGAGTGGTAAACAAAGGGGAAAAGGAGTAAGACAGAAATTCCGGGTTGGTGAAGTCAAAGTAAGAGTAGGAGTAGCCATAGCTGGAGATGGGAGGTTTGGCTAAGAAAGAGAAAGCGTAAGATAAGCTTAAGATGGGAGGTATGAGAAAGGGGTAAACAAAGGAGAGAGGGAGTAGGAAATATGTTCCTAGTGGGTAAAGTATGTAGGTGGTAAGAATATGAGTAGGAGAACCCGTAGCTGAAGATAGGAGGTTGTGCAGTTGGGTTGAAGAGAGGCTAAGATTAGCCATACTTCAAGATGGGTGGTTTGAGTATAGAAAGGGGTGAACAAAGGGGAGAAGGAGTAAGACAGGAATTCCGAGTAGGTGAAGTGGTAGTAAGGGTAAGACTATCCATAGTTGAAGATCCAAAATTAAAGCCGCAGCTGAACATGGGAGGTTCTAGAGAGTAGTAGTACAGTTGGGTCTATTGGGATTATAGAATCAAGAGTATGCTCTAGATAAGCTTAAGATAGGAAGTTTGAGGCTAGAGCTCTTAAGCAATTGCAGATGACTGCAATGATCAAGTAAGGTTGAGCGATTGACCGCAATTAAGTAGGTGACAGTAACCATAAGAGGCACTAAGAACACCTCATATGAAGGCGCTAGAACCAAGGGAGGTTAATGGAAGGTTAGAAAGGTTTCTTAAGGAGGGTTGTGTAGGGTGTAGGTAGTAGTTAGGGATAACTTACTGCACTGATGTCTATTGTCCTCGTCACTGTTGTCCAGGCAATCGTTGTCGCCATCACAGATGTAGATACGTGGTATACAATTGCCATTGTCGCATGTGAATAGATCCCCAAAGCAGGTGCGTCCCTCGGACTTGCAGTAATCTGGCGGTTCGTCGGCACCATCACCGCAATCGTCATCACCATCGCAGTACCATGTGGCGGGAATGCAGCGATGATTGGGACAGCGGAAGCTGTTCGTGGGACATGTACGCTGACCGCAGTGTAGCGGATCCTCGTCCGAGTTATCGCCACAATCATTGTCGCCATCGCACAGCCAATAGGGTTCAACGCAAATGTTAGTCTTCTCGCACTTAAGATGATTTGCCGGACATGTGGTATTCATGGGACAACGCTCGTGCGTCTCATCCGATGTTGCATTGTCCTTGCAATCGTTCACGCCATTGCACACCTGACTCTGTGGAATGCAACGTCCGTTGGCACACGTAAACTCACCATCCACACATGGAGGATAACTGCAGCCCAACTCATCGGAACCATCCTTGCAGTCATTCTCATGATCACACTTCCACGACTTAAAGATGCAGCGTCCATTGTTGCAGCGGAACTCGTTCGGTGAGCACGAATGATAGGCACAGTAGTTGAGATCCTCATCGGAGTTATCCCCACAATCATCGTCGCCATCGCAAGACCACATGCGCGATATGCACTTGCCGTTCTGGCAATAGAACTTGCTGGCCTCACACGTGTTGTTCCTGGGCGCACACATGCGACCCTCGTTGACCACCTTCGAGTTGTCGTCGCACTTGCATTCAGCCTTGCCATTGGGTGCCGGATGACAGCTATGCGCACAGCCCCCATTGTTGATGCGGCATGGATTCACACTGCACTTCTGTCGATCGGCACTGAAGATACGTATGTCACGAGGCGAATCCTCTAGCCTCTTAACCATCTCCACCATATTGGCACCTGTGTGCTTCTCTGCACGGTATACGCCACGTAGCTGCAGATCTGTCCAGTAGATGTAGTTGCGGAACACGGTTATGGCGAAGGGGTAAATGGTGGCTGCCACTAGCAACTCGCGATTGCTTCCATCAAGATCAGCACGTTCGATCTTCTCACGCACCGCATCGGTCCAATACAGTTTGCGTTCATCGTAGTCAATGGCCAATCCGCTTGGCTGTGATAGATCCTTCTCCACAATAGCTCGCTTCAGTGATCCAGCCATGGTGGTGCGGAAGATCTTGCCCGATGTACCGAAACGTCCCCAGTCGGTGAAGAATAGGGTTCCATTACAAGGATCCAGCACAATGGCACGTGGTCGCTCCACACGGGCGATCATAACCAGCTCAGTGCCCACAAGATTCATGGCATATATGGAGTTATTCGAACTATCTGTCCAGTAGATTTTGTTCGCTGTCCAATCGTAGGCAATGCCCTCCGGATTAATGCCCTTGCTGAGCACCACATTGATGTCACTGTGACTGGGTTTGTTCGCCTGCGTATAGGCGATTCTTGCCCACGGACGTATCTGGGTGTAGAGCATACGGTTGTCGGCGAAATCAAAGTCAAGTCCCACAACATTGGTTAGGTTCGTTAGCGGCGTAAAGGGTACCTCGGTCGAGTGAGGATCCAGATTGACGGCACGTATCTCAGTGCGTGTGGCAAAGACCAAATACTCGTTAACTGTCTCGCATTTGCGTTCGTCAGCTCCCAGTTTACCTGTGGCACAATCGCACCGATAATTCTTGCCCGATGGCGGTATTGCGTCTGGTGGAAAACTGAAGCAGAGCTGATCGCAGCCACCGTTACCCAACTGAGCACAGGGATTACTATCGTCCGCCTGTTGATTGTTTATATCGAAAATGGCAATGTCACGTAGCTTCTCTAGATTGGTGCGCACACGAATCGCTTCGGTTTCATTGCTATTACTATTGTACAGCTTGGAGGCCTTGAAGACGGTCATCAGATTGCGATCGACCCAGTAAACGTCATTAAGATGTATGGCAATGCCCATGGGACTTGGTAGATTGCGACGAATGACCTTACGGTTCACTCCATTGTAGGCAATCATCTGTATCGTATCCAGTTTGGAATCAACCCAATAGACGTCATGGGTTTGCATATCAATGGTAAGATCACGTGGCAATGAGATGCCAGACGTAACAAGGGGTTGCCACTTGGTACCATCGAGTAAGGCCTTACCAATGCGTGGATGTTGTCCGTAGTCGATCCAGTAAAGCAAACGTTTGATCGGATTCACGGCCAGTTCACGTGGTGCATCATTAGTGGTCTTGACAAGCACTTTACGGTTGCTACCATCCAGCCAGCAGACCTCCACGTAATTCTCATGCGGATACACATTGGTGAAGTACATATTGCCAGCCACCCAATCGATGGTCAGACCACGAATGCCATTGCCTCCGATGCCCAACTTGACCACATGCTGCAGTTCGGTGCCATTGGGACGCGACCTGAAGATGCCGTTCCAGTAGCCACGATTGTGCTCTGCCCAGTAGATCCATTGATCGCGGAACATAACGTCCACATGGAGTATATGATGTCCAGGACCACTGACAGGTACCATGGCCTCAGAGCTATCGCTCAGACTGTAGCCACGAATCATGTCCAGTTGGGAGACAACGGCAAATGTTTTGTAGGCGACACAATTGACCTCGTTCTCCTTGCGATAACCGATGCCACAGGCGCATGTCCTGGACGCAGCTGGGCCGGGTATGCAGAGCTGTTTGCAGCCGCCCTTGTTTGTCTGGCAAGGGTGCTGCATCAATGGACGTTTCTTGTAGATCATCATGCTGCGCAAATCCGGTTCGTTGTCCACAATCGTCTTGGGGTTGTCGCCACGCGGCAGATCGACGCGTACGATCTTCTCGTACGTGGGATCCAGATAGTAAAGGCGATGATCGAGTACACCCAGACTACGTGGCCGTGAAATAGCCTGTTCCTTGTTGAGGATAACCGTATAGTCGTCGCCATTGTAGTCCATGGCACAAATGGAGGCCGATGAACTGGTACTGAAATAGATCATCTTCTTGTCCGTGTCCAATGCAATGCTCTCGGGGTTACGCAGATCCTTGCGCAACACCCGCGAGTCCTGTCCGTTCATGTCGACTCGTCCGATCTTCACTGGCACCTCGAGTACACCTTCATCGATCCAGAAGAGTTTACCCTCACTGGGATCGAGCACCAGCTGCTTGGGCTTTGACACAGAACTCTCGCTGCCATCGTTGGCCAGTATAACAGTGCGATACTTCTCCTTGCCATCCACACGCACTGCCTCAATGTTGCTGGCCACGCGGTTACCAATGTACAGATTACGTCCCAGCCAATCGAAGGCAATGGTATAGGGTGCACCCACCAGACCGGCGTCGTTGTTCAGGAACAGTGTCTTGTTGCCACCTCCATAAGGTGTCGTATAGATGGTGCAGTTCTCTTCGTCCTCCTCGCGACCCTGCACCCAGTACAGTGTCTCACCCTTGCGATCAAAGTCCAGGCCGGTACTGCTCTCGATACCAATGACAGGTGCCAATGCGCCGGCACGTGCATCGCCACCGTTCAGGGGCAGATCGACTATCTGCGATCCTTTGACAACCATCAGATAGGGATTCTCCTCCTCAATGCAACGACCCTCGCTGAACAGACGATAGCCCGGCTTGCATTTGCATGAGTAACCCTCCGGTGCACTGGGACTGAGCAGACACAGATGCTGACACTTGGCAGCGGCACATGGATTCGGGTACATCGGTTGCAGCGAGGCATGATGCACGTGTATCGACAGGGGTTGGCTAATCAAATGCGAGACAACTGTTTGATTCTTGCCACGGAACTTGTTCGCCGAGAGCACACGATTCAGCTGACGATCTGTCCAGTACAGTGTGTCCTCGAACAGGGACAGCGAGTGCGGATGCAGTAGGTAGTGACTGCTAGCGAGCACCTGCTGACGTCCGGTACCGTTGTAGTAGCAGAAATCAATAAAGTCCAGCTTCGAGTCGGCAAAGTAGACGCGCTTCGTCGCAATATCCAAGGTTAGACCGTTGGGCCAGTATATTTTGGTATTTATAATCGTTTTCCGCATGGTACCGTCCATGCCAATGCGTTCGACACGCGGATTCTCGCCCCAATCTGTCCAGAATATGAAACGTGCCTCTGGACTGGGATCAATGCACATGCCACGTGGCTGTGTGATATTTTCACGCACCAGTACCAAACGATTCGAACCATTCTCCGCCGAAACCTCGATTGTATTCAGCTTGCTGTCCAACCAATACAGATTTTGTGCTATCCAATCGTAGGCCAATCCCTCGACCAGATCCAGACCGGTGGTGATAATCTCTTGTGGTTCCATGCCATGATCCAATCGTGAGATCTTCTTCAGCTTCATGTCGCTCCAGAATATTGTGCCTGTGTGCATGTTCGATGCGGTGGCCACCACATTCTCCACAATGATGGGCACACGCTCCAGTCCCTGTTCCTTGAGATCGGCCACAAGTATGGAATGACGATTTGAGATGATCAGGAAAGCGGCTGTATGATTGACTGCCTTGCAGGTATGCTTATTAGGCCCGAGCACATAGCCGGGTGTGCAGGAACAGAAGTAGGAACCCTTCGTGTTGGTGCACTGTTGCGAGCACAGACCGGGTGGATCACACTCATTGGTATCGACACATGTGAAGCCATCTTCACCGATCTCCGAGCCGGGTGGACAAACGCAGAGCGCACCATTCGGTGTCTTCTGGCAGAAGCTAGAGCATTGACCTGTCTGATGTTCACACTCGGCTAGATCGCAACCCTCACCCTCGTCGGCGCCATTGGGACAATCGGGTGTATCGTCGCACACAGAGGTAATGTTAACACAACGTTCCGTCACGCCAGGACACTGCCACTGACCGTGCGGGCACTTGAAGGGTGGTGGCACACAAGCATGCTCGGTACCCTCATCCGAGTTGTCTCCACAATCGTCCTTGCCATCGCATATGTACGCCTTGAACACACAGTTCGTGTTGTTGCACTTGAAGAAGTTCTGCGCACAAGTGATCTGTCCACAATCCTCCTCGTCCGAGTGATCAGAGCAATCATTAGAGCCATCACAGTGCCAGGCAATGGGTATGCAGAACCCAGTCGATTTGCAACGGAAATGCTTCTCGAGGTTACATTGATTCGGTCCCATCGAGGGGCAACCGAGCTCATCGCTGCCATCATTACAGTCCGGTATGCCGTCGCATTTGTATGACTCCTCGACGCACTGCCGCAGATCGGCGCACTTGAATTGATTGGCGAGACAACTGATTGGCGGGCAATCCTTCTCGTCCTGCTTGTCAAAGCAATCGTCGTCGCCGTCGCACACCCAACTTTGGGGTATGCAGTGACCCGTTCGTGGGCATGTAAACTGGAAGTAGGCGCATGTCTTCTCCGCACAGAAGTCACCCTCATCGCTGCTGTCGCCGCAATCATTTTCACTGTCGCATCTCCACATGCTCGGTATGCAGCGTCCATTGGCGCAGGCGAACTGCGACGAGGCACACGTCACATTGCCGCAGTCCAGTTCATCTGAGTTGTCGCCACAGTCGTTCTCCTGGTCGCAGCGGAAGTTCAAGGGAATGCATCGACCCGATTTGCATTGGAATTCGTTGGAGCCGCATGTCGGTTCTTCGAAAGGTTAAATGAATATGAATATTTAGTACAATACACTAGGAGCATCAAGCAAAATGATTTCAATGATAGTTTCAAAGATCGATACACTATAATATATAGCTGCTATAGGAACAATTGACCTAAATGAATGTTTCTATACGAAGAACAGTATGGGTTATCGAAATAAGCTAACAGTATTAATCAAAGTTAGACAGTATTCGAAGTATACTCCTTTCATTTCAATAAAGTCGGAGAACATAGTTACATATATCCCATTATATAAACTATCAATGGCCCTGCGAGGACTCTCACTGGGTTCCTAACCAGCTTCCTTGTCTCCTTAAACCACTTGAGGTTGGTAGCAACCTAAAAGACACTTTGATTTCATCAGGCAGGTACTCCCCGAGAAGGTGCTTGCCTAGCGGAACAAGACCAATGCCGTAGATATTGTAAGTAGGTGCTCTGGTGTCTTAGGTATGTTCTCTTATCTTAGTGACCTGTTAGTGACCCTCTGAGGATTCTCACTGGGTTCCTAATCAGCTTTATTATCTCCTATAACCTGAATTCAGGTGTTCTTTTCTAGTCAGGTACTCCCCGAAAAGTTGCCTGCTTAGCGTTCTACTGTATACAGTTATATTATGTAGCTGTACTTACTTGTGCAGTTCTGTTCCTCGTCACTGTTGTCCAGGCAATCGTCGTCGCCGTCGCAGACCCATGACTTGGGTATGCATCGTTGGTTGTTGCAGGTGAAGTCCCAAGAGTTGGGGCACGGTTGTACCGGGGGTTCGGCACTGGGATCAGGCACACAGCTCATTTGATCATCAGCCAGTCGCTCGCCGTACGGGCAGGAGCAACGTGACTGCAGGCGGCCAAGACTGTCGGTGGTATTCTGTACAATGGGCACGGCAAAGCAAATCTTCTGACAGCCGCCATTGTTGAGATGGCACGGCTGTGTTTCTGCAATGCGCTGCACATCGTGACTGTAGACCTTGACGCCGTACAAACGATTCGTCTGCGGTTCACGCACCATCATCTCCTCCTGTTCACCAGTTAGTTTGTGCAATCGAATGATCGCATCCAGTCGCCAGTCCGTGATGTACATCCAATCGTTGTGTATGACAATCGAGAAGGGATGACGCACCAGGCGTGAATTGACAGTCTTGATGTCCGTACCGTCGAGGTTCGCATGCTGGACATGATCAAGCAGAGCATCGCACCAGTAGACACGATCCTCCTTGAAGTCAATGGACAGACCGTTGGGCCAGCCGAGGGTAACGTTGCGGAACACGAGTAGCCCAGTGCCGTCGGTGTTGGCTCGAGTGATGTTCGCGGGACGATCCCATTCGGAGAAGAAGATGTAACCCCGATTGGGATGCACCACAATGGCACGTGGTCGTTTAAGGTTCTTGAGCAGGGTGCGTCGATGGGTCACATTACGTGTGGAGAGTACATTCAGTGTACCCTTGCGCGAATCGATGTAGTACAGATTCTTGGAGGCCCAGTCGACTGCAAGACCTTCAACGCCTTCGTTCTGCGAGGCTAAGACAATCTCACGTCCGGTACCGTTGCGATGCACTCGATAGATCACATCCTGTAGCACATCCGAGTAGTAGATGAACTCATCGCGTGCATCAAAGTCCAAGCCAACGAAGCGAGCACGTCGCGACACTACCGGCAGTATGGCATCACTGAAGCCCTCGATGACCGGCTCCAGTACCTTGCCCTTGATAAATCTCTGCTGGGAATACATGAGGAACTCGCGCACTAGTTTACAATTCTTTAGATCTGTCTGCAGCTGGAATCCTGTGCTGCAGGCACAGCGATAACCCAGTCCGGTGGGAGCACCCTTCACGGCCGTGACGATGCACATGTGATTGCAGCCTCCATTGTTGCTGCCACACGGATTGGAGACACGCGGCTGGCTCAGCGCATGCACAGCAATGATACCCTTGGGTTCACGGATCTCCTTCGCCTTGTATGTGACCTGTATCGATGAGGGTCCCTCGTACTTGTCCACCGACATGATGCCCTGTTTGGTGGCATCGGTCCAGTAGACACGATTCTCGAATTGTGCCAATCGTGAGGGACTTGGCACCTGCTGGCCACGCAGCACCATCACACGCTGGCCACCCTCATAGTCGACAGACTCAATGTAATCCAAGAGCGAATCGCACCAGAACACACGCTTGGCAATGATGTCCACAGTGACGCCACTTGCCTTGTACGCTGCCTCCGAGACAATCGAACGGGCATGTGTACCATCCATATGGGCACGCAACACCTGCCCGCCGTCGGCGACAAACATCAGGCCCGATGTGGGATCCAGTGCCAGATCGGCTGGACTGGTTAGATTGGAGCCCAGTACCACAGCATGCCAAATTCCACTCAACTCGAATACATCGATTTTCTGACCCACCAGATCGGCCACATAGATCTTATCACCCACCCAGTCGACAGCAAGTGCCACAGGGGCCCAGGTGCCCGGTAGTGTTGCATCTAGCGGTGCCACAGCGCGGTTCTGTGCATCCAGGGGTATTGATTGCACCTTGCGTGTCTTAATGTCCGACCAGTAGAGGGTATTGCGAGCATAGTGGAAGGCCACGCCTGCCGCTGAGGTGGCATTGGTCAGCACCTTGGGATCACTCTCGTGCACATACATGCGCATAATGGCGCGATCGTGGGCGAAAATAAGCTGTAGATTGTTGGCATCGGGTGCCACGCACTTGGAGTCATTGATCAGCGTGTAGCCCTGGGCACACTGGCAGGTATAGCTGCCCGGGGTGTTGGTGCACAGCTGATCGCAGTGTCCCCACTCGGCGCACTCGTCCAGGTCAACGCAAGTGCGATTATCTGGCGCAAGACTCTGACCAGGACGACAATAGCAGACGCCACCTGTGAGCGAGGGGCCGCACTTGAACTCGCAGCTCAGGGCCGGACAGGAGGCAATGGCTGCGAAGGCATGAGAGAAGGTCCAGTTAGTCTGAATGGAATTGCGTTGCCCGCCGCTGGCGGGGATTACTTACAACAGGCGGTCTCCTCATCGCTGCCGTCTTCACAGTCACGTTTGCCATCGCACAGTTGGGATTTCAGTATGCACTTGGGTGCGCCATTGGCACCACCGCGGGGGCAGAGGAACTTGTTGTCCGGACAGGCAATGGCCGTGCAGTTGGCCTCATCGCTCTCGTCCGCGCAGTCGTGGTAGCCATCGCAGTGGAAGTTATAGGGTATGCACAGTGCGTTGGTGCAGCGGAACTGCGCATGATGACAGGGTGGGAAGTCTGCAAGAGAAAAGCAAGCAACGTTAAGTAGCAGTCCTAGACACACGGGGTAGTTAGTTGGTACTTACTGCATCCCTGCTCGTCCGAGTTGTCGCCACAGTCGTTGCGATGGTTGCACTTGAGTGAGGCATCGATGCACTTGTGCCCGCTGGCGCAACGGAACTGATCCAGGCGACAGGCAACGCCGCTGCAGCCTTCCTCGTCGCGTCCGGTACGACAGTCCAGGTAGCCATCGCAGCGCTTCTCCTTGGGCACACACGGTCCGGCCAGGCGGCTGCTGCCCTCGCTGCCAGGCGTGGTCCCGGCGGGCGCATTGCAAAAGACGTCCGTGGGCTGGCACTTGCGATAAGCTGCAATCAACATACGGGGGAAGGGAAGGGATGAAGCGTGAGTTAAGCCAGCTCAAAGTACCAGTTACTAGAGGGTCAGGGATCAGGGTCAACAGTTTGCTCAGGTTTCAGGTTTTCACTTCTTTCGGGGTTAAACAAAACGAGCTTTCTATTTAATTACTCGACGCGCAGCACAATAAAAAGCGCGACAGAAGGCTTCCTTTGTCACTGCCTCCCCCTCTCTTTCTTTCTGTCCTTCTCTCTCCATCTCTCTATCCTTTTTTCTCTCTATCTCTCTGTGTCCGCTTCGCTTTGTCTTGCTCTAGTCGGCAATTTGTAAACCAAATCAAATCAAATTGTAGCGCAGTTTTAGAGGCGAAAACTTTTCCGTTTTCCGTTTTTAGTTGCAACTTTTTCGTCGCTCTTCTCTTTCTTATATCCTTCTGCCCTACTCCCTCCTCCTTTTTGTCCCTTCTTCGCCAGGCGTCTGTATCGTTTGCTTCTTGTCTGTGCGCCTCCACAAAGCTGTCACATAAATTAACTGACTGTCCAACTGTCTGTCGGTCTGTCCCTCTGTCTCTTCATTTATCTGTCTGTTCGTCAGTCTCTCTGCCTCTCTCTCGGTCTGTCTGTCTGTCTGTTTGCCTGCTTGCCAGCCTGCCTGCCTCTCTGTCTGTTTAATCGGTGACTGTTTCTCTTTGTCTTTCTTTCTCTGTCTTTTTTTTCTCTGTCTTTCTCATTCTCTCTTTCTCTTTCTCTCTCTCTCTTCTCTTGGGTTAAACATCATATATATTTGTGCCTGTCTGACTATCCTATTGCCTTGCTGTCTATTAACCTCTTTCACTCTCTGACTGTAGCTTGCTTTCTGTCTCTCCCGCTCTCTCTCTCTCTCTCTCTCTCTTCATCTGTCACTTTCTCTTTTTGTTAATTCGCTTCCTTATCATTTTCTATTTCTCTTTTGCTTTTTAGCTTACTCCGCCTATCTGCTTAAGTTCCTTGGCTCATCTTCTTGACTTACCCCTTTTCTTCCCAACTGACTGTCTCTCACTCTTTCACTTCTTCACTCTCCCGCTCTTCTCTGTCTCTCTCTCCTTTTCTCTCTCTCGCTCCACTCTCTCATACTCTCTCACTTTCAGTCTCTCTCCCACACTCTTCTCTCTCCCTTTCTCTCTTTAAGTCCCCCTTCTTGTCCCTATCTGCCTTTATTTATGTTGATCTCCAAGAATGTTTGTCCGTCTTTCTCTGTCGCCTTTCTTCTCGTCACCTCTCTCTCTCTCTCTCTTGTCCCTGTATACTTAATTAGAACTAGCCAATATACAGCTGACATATATATATATATCTAGGAGCAACTTAAACAGCATTCTAAGCTCGTTGCGAGGTGAGAATATTGACATTGATTGCTTATATTGGCTTAGTCGGGTTTCCTAGACAAATTAATCAAATTTACATTAGGTCAACACGCACTTGGCCAGTTGAGCAGCTCAACAGTTCAACGGTTCAACGGTTCAGCAGTTGCTCAGCTAGTGAGCTGTTCTACCTGTCCCTCTTTTATCTCTCCACAAGTGCTGCAATTGAGCGCATCGAGTTGGTCAATTGCCCTCACTCTGTGCACAAACATAGTCTAGATATACTTGCGATATATGCATGCATATATGCAGCATCTGTACTGTATCTAAATCGAGTGTAGCTGGCAGTGGATTAGCTCTGCCTTAAAAATGCCTGGCAAAACTAAACATAGAGAGACGATTTGCTGCCAAAAGACATTAAATTTTGATGCCAGACGTTGTCTATAGTTGGCAACACGAGCCTGTGGATGCCTGCTCGACCCCTGTCAGTGGCATGCACACGCCACACACACACCACACACACACACGAGACTAGCACACACATTCGCATAACATACGGGCACGCATGGCGTATACATAATGCATGGCGAGTTGTAGAAATGTCGGGCGTGATTGTCCGTCTCGCTGTCTTGCTAGCTGTGCCTCTCCGCCTCCCCAGCGTGTATTGTGCACTTGAGTTGTGTCTCTTTGTCTGTGTGTATGTGTGTGTGCGTGTGTTGGCAGGCAAAGTGCTATAAATTATCGAGTAGTTGGTTGCAGCGTTTGTCGCACACGCCTGCAAGCGGGCACAGTCCATCACGCTGCCAACAAGAAAGAGGTGGCAGCCAGCTCTAGTTAGCTTTAAGATGATGTGCCACAATTAGAGAGAGAGAGAGACGGGGAGTAAAAGAGAGAAGAAGAAGAAGAGAGAGAGCTTATGATCTATGCCAGTTGCAAGTTACTTTTGGCATGGGCAAAATAAACTTTGCAAAAGGGTTTTTATTGAGACGCGCTACCTACTCTTCTTACTTGGCTGTCATTATAGACTTCTGCTTGTTGTTCCTCTTGTTCTTGTTGTTGTTGTTGTTGCTGTACTCTCTGCTGCTGGCTCACATTAACGGCGCACCGGGGCAGCCAAGTGTAGCAGAGCAAACTTAATTAGTGCAAGTTAAACAAGGCAAACTTGTATAAATATTCCCCGGCAGCAGCAACTTTTATGGCACAACAATAAAATGCCTCTGTGTGTGTGCAGGTCTGCAGGTGTGTGTGTGTGTGTGTGCAGGCTACAAAGACTTGAGTGTTGCCCACAAGGCGCGTTACTCTTTCTCTCTCTCTCTCTTTCTCTGTCTCTCTCTGTCTCTGTAAACGCTCCAAATGTGTCACGCACTTGCGGCTATGCGCGAATTAGTGGCGCACACGCTGCGTATACGCAATGTGGCCAGAGTGCAGCGCCAACTATAGAGGGGAAAGCAGCTAAGGGTGGGCGGAGGGGGTTGTGGAGTTGCAGCTGAAGCAGCAGCTCGCCAGCATTGACAAGATTTACGCGCACAATTTGTTGCAAATTCGCTGGCGCTGCTGTTGCATTACATTAAAAACAAATCACAATGACAAACGAGTCGACGCTCCTCCCCCGACACACCCCCCTCCCCCCCCCCCCTCTCCTGCTTGTGTCGCCAACTTCTGTGTAAGGTCATAAAAATGCTGAATGTGAAGGGGGAGATGGAGGGAGGGGAGGAGGGAAGAACTGCTGCTGCTGCTTCATTTTTCACATTTTCACAGTTCGCACAAAGTTTGACAGAAAACTTTAAACTGGTTGCGAGGCCAGCATTGTTCTACCCTGCCGACAACTGCTGCGCTCTGTGGGGTATATACAGTCCATAGGAAGTGTAAGAAGAATAATAATACTCTGTTTGTCTTTAATCTCTGCTAAAGTGAGTGCTAGATATATGAAATTTGGTAAACAAAGTGTGGACATTTAAGGGCAACAAAAATACTCGAAAAAATAATATAATAAATTTCGTTTTTTTCGCTTATTACAATCAAATTGAAAGATACAACTTGAAGATTTGATAGAATGGTAAATAATGTAAAAAGTGAGATATACTTCAAATTTCATGACAATCAAGCAGAAAACACTTAAGATACGCATCCAAATTCTCTGTTTCTCTCCAATCTCTGCTAATATGAGTGATGGAATTATGAAATTTGGTCCACACTTTGCTGATCTACATACGTAACTAAAAAACATTTGAGCAATTTATTGTGAAGCTCAGTTTCTGGGAGAATTGATTTTGATTGATTATTATACGTATTTTGAAAGATACGATTTGAAGATTCTGCAATACAGTAAACAATATAAAAAGTGAGATATACTTCAAATTTCATTATGATCGAGCAACGAATAGTAAAGTTGCGTATCAGAATTCTCTGTTTCTTTCCGATCTCTGCTAATATATTGGATGGAACCATTAAATTTGGTCCACACTTTGCTAGTATACATACGCAAGTAAAACACTTTTAAAATACTGTGCATTATGCTTAGTTTCTTGCCAATTAGTTATTTTCGATTATAAAAATAATTGTAAAAGATACAACATAAAGATTCAACTTACATGTGTATTAAGATAATACGAATATATACTCCAAATTTCATAACAATCGAGCCACAAATACAGAAGATAAGCAAGCATTACCTCAGTAAATAAACATTACAATTACATTTTGCAGCATTTGTAGGGTATCTGCAAGTCAACTACCTTGCTTTGTTCATTATTGTTGCTGCTGTTGTTGCCACTTGATAAACACAACGAGCGCAGTGCGAACAAACGGACAGTGGGCAGCATAACTGGTTTAACGTCGTCGCCCACTTTCTAATTGGCAAAAGGGGCGTGACAGGGAAAGAAATGGGAGTGGAGGCGGGACGGGAGAAGGGGGCGTGGTGCTGCTTGCTGCTGTGCATTAAGTTTTATTGCATTCATGCGCAGTCCGAAACTCAAGACTTTTATGCGTGTATTGGTGTGTAATTACGCGCGACAAGTTGCCATCCCGCCCCTCCCCACCGCCCCTCTACCCCCTGGCTTGTTCGCCTTTCGGCACGTCTAACTGGCCTGACAGCTGCAGTCAAATAAACGTCAGTCGTTGGCAACTTCCGCCGGGTTCAACGACAGTTTACGACAGTTTTGCGCGCACAACTGTAGCCGCTCTTAAGCAGCAGGAGGCGTGGCCAGGGGCGAAGGAGGGGGCGGGGGTTGGCTTAGTGAAAGTGTTGTGTTGTACGCCGGATGCTCTGTGCAGGTGCACAGAGGGATGTACGTGGAGGGGGAGGGGGGATAGCTTGAATTGCGGTAGTTTTTTGGCTTTTACGCACTTTTTACGCTTGTTTTTGCTTTTTATTTGCCGTTGCTCGTTGCGGCTTCGCTGCCAGCTGCCTCATTAGTTCGTGTATTCTCCCGACCTCATCTGCAGTGAAGGTTGCAATTAAAAGCAGATGTCTCTCTCCCTCCCTCTCTCTCTCTCTCTCTTGCTTGCTCCTTGCGGTTGTCTTAGTGCGGGCACGAAGTGCTTTCAGCAGCTGCCGCCGCCTTGCGCTGTTTCTTTATTATCAAACGGTACGAGCAGAGGCAGAGGCAGGGGCAGAGGCAGCGCTGCTGCTGCGTAACTGCTTTAAGCGCTGTCTCTCAACTCCTTCTACCCGCCCCCCCCGTCCTTGCGCTATTCGACAGGCACTACACGCAAGACATTGCGTTTGCTTTTTATACCCGCTACACACAGGGTAGAAGGGTATTACAACTTTGTGGCAATTGAATGTGTATGTCAGAGGCAAAAGGAGGCATGGCAGAACCTACAAACTATATATATTCTTAATCAGCATTAACGGACGAGTCAATATAGCCATGTCTGTCTGTATGAACATCTATATCTCAGTGACTACAAGAGCTAGGACTGGCAATAAATATGAGAAAGTTTCTAAATACTGCGCGTTGTTTATTTTACATATTGGCCACGCCCACTTTTGCCTACTTAAATCAATAGAAAGCGGATTTCCAGTATAATTTTAATGCAGTGCAGTTTAGATTTGGCAAACACAATAACTATCAACGCGCAAATGACCCCTTGAAATTTGCTTGCGATTGTATAACAAACACAGAATTTTTTTTTTTTTTTTTTTTAACAGAGAAGTTAATTAAGATATAGTTTTGAAAACAAGTCATTCATTCAGCTTCATAGCATTTCTCACCATGTGATGTTAAGATACTATATTATTATGTACTGATTTTTCACTTAATAATAATAATACAAAAAAAAAAAAAAAAAATAGTCGATTCCATTGAAAATGTATTTAAGCTTGTTAGCAGGTATATCACAGTCAAGCACACGCAACTATAGCTTTCCTGCTTGTTCCTTTTCCCTGCTTGCTCTCTCTCTGCTTAAGGACATTTAATTAAACACTCATTGCTGGCAAGTCTTTGTCTCTCTTTCCCCCTCTTTCTCTCTCTCTCTCTCTCGCTCTCTCCACCTGCACCCGCCGCACTTTGACCTGGCTGCGGCATTTTTTGCATGTTCTTTTTGTGTTGTCTTTAAACTATTACCGAAAAGCGCTCATTAATTTGCAGGCCTAAGCAGCAAGTGCGAGAGGCAGAGAGAGAGAGAGAGAGAGAGAGAGGGGAGTGCAGAGGTGTGGTGTGTGCGTGTGTGAGTGGGAAGCAACATCTTAGCGCACACCTGAAGTAATTAAATAGTTGAAGTAAGCTTACTCTAATATTTATATGCCATAAATTAAGCAAACAATGGGGAAAGAGTCGACGCAAAGCTGTCGAAAAGGAAGTAGAGGGGAGGAGCAGGTAGACAAAGAGTGTGAGAACAGACTGTGCGACAATCGCACAGCAGAAGAGACACCCAGACACACTCACACAAACACACACACAGACACACACACAGTGTGAGAGACAGTCAGAGAAGAGACGACGCGTTGACACGTACGCAAAATAAATTTGTTAAGAACGCAATAAGAGCGAACATTTTGTCGCCATTTAAGCGCGATAAATTATTGTAAGAGCGACAGACAGACAAGAGAGTGAGGGAGAGATAGCTGGCTGACGTGGATAAGTCTGTGCAGCGCAAGTTTGCTTTGCGTCTTATTAAATTAAAATGAAATTTAAACTTGATCTTGCGCTCGACGCTGGCGTCCAGAGGCTGCTTGCCAGCCAAATTGGCCAGCTTGCAGCACCAGCAGCAGTGGCAACAACAACAACAACAGCAGCAGCAACAACAACGAACGGTGTCTGGCATGCAGACAAGCGAGAACAGGCAGGCACAACAGCACGTCGAGGACAAAGTTGTGCGCGTTTGTCTAGCGTCAGTCAAAGCTTAAGCAAAGTTGTAAAGGCAACGAAGTACTTAGAAATTGGTTGCTCAAAGATATTTAAATATATAAATCATAAATAACAAGCAATAAATGCAGCAGCAATGGCTGCCCCCCTCTCTCCTCTTCCCCTTGTCCAGTCTGGCGCGGCTTGAAAGTTTTAATCAAAATGTGCTGGCAGTGAAAGCGCTTGAGCTGCAGCCCTGCAACTGACCCCCCCAGTCTACCAGGCCGTCATGTTATTGAAATCATATTAACAGTTAGTCGGGGCCTCATTACTTGGACTAGGCAGAGGGTTCGTAGAAGTCAGGAGAGTAGCGAGAGTAATCAGGCAACGAGAACTGAGCATAGAACTGCTGATGGCATATAGAAAGGGTGTGGTTGGGTTATCAATCTATACATATATAACCAATTAAGCATATTTCTTTAATTGGTTGTATGTTTATATACAATATTATTTGTAATTATATTCTGTATTGATTAACCAATCGAAACAAATCCTTAGAAATAAGTGAACATTCTAGTTTAAAAAACAGAGAGAGTAAAAGGCTAGATTGGTCTGACGAAAATTGTACACTCTTGCAGTTTCTTATCTCCTCCGATTGTTCCAATATAATAGTACAGAGTTAAATGTTATTATGTATATTTAATATTATGTCTCATTTTGATTGGCACTGATAAGTTAAGTTATTTCTAAAATCAGAACAGGTCTATATACAAAAACCTTTATTTCAGTCAATTGTTCCTATGGCAGCTATATGTTATAGTGATCTGACTTTGATGAAATTTCATATACATATTATATATATAGAAAAAGTGCGTTGTAGTAAATTTGGTTGCCATATCTTGAGAAATAACAAAAATCAGCCGATAGTTTCTATGGCAGCTATACGATATATCGTTCCGAACCGGCTCATTCCGACTTATCTACAGCCTGCAGCAACACGAAGCAGGTATGCCAAGTTGCATCAAGATAGCTCTATAATTAAGAGACTAGTTTGCTTTACAACAGACGACTGTCCGTCTGGTCATCCGGACATACGTACACACATACAAACGGACAGACGGACATATGTTACGCATAGTGAACAATATAAACAGAGAATTCCAAGTTTACAATACACGTAAAACTGTCTAATGAATACATATGCTATACTATTAATTACGATATTGTTAGCAGGAACATGAATATATATAAACATGCCACAGTGTAAATTTCTATATTCCTCTCAACCACGCCCCTTTTGAATGCCTTACACAGTCTACCTTTATGAGGACATAAAGCAGATTTAGCTGAAGTCCAAACGAAACGAAACGAAACGAAGATACGAATAAACACAACAAGAAATGTGCTGGCGGCTTGGACAATAATTTGAACTAAACACATACTAATTCCTCTCTCCCTCTCTCTTTCTCTGCCTTTCTCTCTCGCTCTCCATCTCTTTCTCACTCCCTGACAAGGCCTGTGCCTGGTGGGAGGCGTTCAGTTCGGTTGGTATTGCGAGTATTTTCGGTAAACTTAGCAGACCGCAGCTTGGGCTCGAGCCCGAGTCGGTTGGATTGTGGGCGTAGTGGGCGGGCCACATCAGAAATGACTGTTTGCTAATTCCCTCGACGGGCAGCTCTCTCTCTCTCTCTCTGTCTCTCCTACTCGCTTTCAATCTCTTTCTCGCATACTCTCTCTGGGTCTGGGGCCAAATGGTTTTGGCTTTGCTGTGCGCACCTTGGTTACACACACTTAACTTTGGCTTAGGTTGCTCGAAGGGGCGGTCTCGAAGCAGGGCAGGGGCAGGGGGGGGCCTGTTTTAAAGGGGGAAACATGTAGAAGGGTGTACGTGTGTTCTGCGATTGCCAAAAACCAACAGCTAACAAAATGCGGTTTGTCTGCAAATGTGTGTGTGTGTGGGGGTGTGTAAATTTGGCAAAATTTGCATAAATAAAATTGGTATAATAAAATGTAAACATTTTGCTAAGCAAATTGTTGGCGCACACACAAACACACACACACACACAAATACAGACACACATGGACACACACAGACAGACTCGAACGTAGCGAAACCAAACGCAGCTCAACTGAACTGAACTCAACTCAACTGAACTGAACAGTGTGCTGCGTGGCGGGAGGTAGTTGCTGCATGCAGGGGCAGTGACAAGCGGAAAGGAGGAGTAGTGGCAGGGACAAGGGCAGGGGGGAAGTAAGGCTACCCCCCCGGTAGTAGTGGCTGCCGCGCCGCGATGCTCGAGCTGCTCACAAATATTTGTTGAGTCAACAAATTTGTATTGAAAGCAAGAAGTGAAGCTGCGGCAGAGAGGGACGGCCAAAGGGGGCAGGCGAAAGAAGGGTGGGGGCTGCTTAACTATTTCTACTGTACTTACTGCACTGTGCTTCGTCCGATTTGTCCTCACAGTCGTCGATCATGTCGCAGCGATAGTGCGGCGGAATGCAGTATGTCTTATTGAAAACATATTGGCCACAGTTCAGCTGGGGTGTCTCGCACTCCGGTGGCGCTGTGGAAGATAGAAAGAGAGAGAGGGGAAGCAATTAGAGTAACCCGCTATGTTGGTATGTGGTAATTGGTAGTCGGGCATCCCGAAAACGGAACTTACGACACGACTGCATCTCATCCTCGCCATCGTCGCAATCCTTCTGGTAGTTGCACACCCAGTGGGACGTGATGCATTTGCCGTTGTTGCAGCGAAACATTTCCGGTGGGCATGGCACATTGGAGGCGGCTATCGAGCTGCTGCCAGCGTTATCGCCAATTCGTCCGCCTGTAAAAATGTTAAAAGAAGAAGAGAATGTCAGAATTGATATTGTAAACGAATCAAGTTGAGGCTGAAAGTGAAAAATAAAACGCGATTTAATGAAACCAAGCATATCGATAATTCGATAAACATCGACTGTCATCGAATGTTCGATAAATAAATGAAAAATTTCTCAGAAGATGCTTAAAAGTTCCTACAGACCGACAAGTGATACGAATATCGACGATCAATAGATCGATAAGTAAATGAAAAATGTCACTGAATATGCTCCAAAGTTCTTATAGAGCAAAGAAAAGTAATTGTAGAACACCGATAACCGATAACGATAATCGATATCGACAATCGATAGATAAATAAATCGATAATCGATAAATATATGAAGAATTAGTCTGAAGAAGCTAAAAAGTTCTTAAACAGCGATCAAATGTAAGTGAGCCTATCGATAATTCGACAATCGATATTTCTAAAAGTCAATACAGAATTAATTTGAAGATGCTTTAAAGTTAACTTACGAATATAACAATAAATAAATATAAAACATAGATATATCGATAAATCCAAGCATAAAAATGTTGCGATAACCGATAGATTGTATTGACAGATAAATGAAAGGCAACTGAAAAGATTCATTCCAAGTTTAAAAGAATAATCGAAATATTATTAGTGAAATTCGATAGTCAACGCTGAATCAACAGCATAATCGATAGACCGCGAATTTAAAATGTCCGATTCAAATCTCGTTAAATGCATTATTCTTATAATTTATCTCATTTCATGCAACTTGAGTAAAGTTCTTCGTTATAATCTCTGAGCAGCTATGAAAAAAAGAGTTTTAATCACCATTAACACTTGAAATCATTTGCATTTCCCTCTCTTCCTCTCTCCCTCCCTCTCTGTCTTTCGCCCATTTTCTTTTCATCTCTCTTTAACTCTTTAACGTGGAATGGAATGCAGATGCCTTGTGCAACTGCAGACGATGCCAGGACGTTCGCATTGTGCATTACGCTGGACAAACAGCGGCACAATAAATAGACAAAAGGCACACAAAAACAGCCATCGAACATAATAAACCCGCCTCTGTCCAATGTCTCTCGCTCTTTCCCTCTCTCACACTTCTCACTCTGTCTCTCAAGCCTATAGAAAGGCTGCTGCTGTGGTAACTTAAAGCGCCAAACAGACAAAAAAAAGGCAAACAAGTAAAAACAAAAAGCACAAAAAATAAATTATAAATACGCCTACTGGGTTATGTACGACTATGCAATACCCTCTGGTAGAGAACAAACTTAAGCAAATATATCGATAAATCATGTTAAAAATATGTTATCAACTCTGTTAACATGAAATGTTAATCGAAACTTATTGAAGTTCGCAAACATATTGAAAACATGAAACAAAGTGCCCTCAAAAGGGAAGGAAGGCTAACGACCTTTGAATAATAGGGTCTATCTGTGTATATATATGTATATATATGTGTATATACGTGTATATATGTGTATATATGTGTCTACATGTGTATACGTATGTGTGTTGTGTGTTTTTTAATTGATATCGATTCTTTTTTAATCAACTTGATAATGATATCACAGAAACATGAAAGATTCTTCAGTGTTAAAGCGAGAATCGGTCGCTTCAGCCTGTTTTCCGTGGCGCATTAAAGTTGCCAAGTTTGTGGCTAAATCTCGGCAGGAAGCTCTTTTTTAGCACGTTGTGCCTAGGCTGCCGTGCCGCCATGTTGCTGCTCGTCTAGGTCCTTGATGCTGCTAGTGCTGCTGCTGCTGCTGCTGTTGTGACTGTTTGGGGAACGTGCCGCAGCGACAGAGCAAAAATGAGCGCAGCCGGCGCATTTTGGCAGCATTAATTTCTCCCGTGTGTCACATAACGTTCGCCCAGTTGCCGTTGTTGTTGTAGTCGGTGTTATTGTTGTTGCTGTTGTTGCTGCTGCTGCTGTTGCTGCTGCTGCCATTGCTGTTAGACGTGTTTATGGAGTCACTTCCCAGTTGGCTGCAGCGGCACGTAGCCAAGTCGCGACATCCTCTCATCGTTTCCTACTCGCTCGCATCGCTTCCCTTTCTCACTGTCTGCCTTGCTCCCTCTCCTTCTCTCTCTCTTTCTCCCTCTCTCTCCCTCTTTCTTGCCAACTCATTGTGGCCTGTCGCTGTCATTTTGCCAGCGTTGACAAACAAATTAAGCCGCAATTGTTTAGCACTTGGCAGCACTGAAAGATGCAGCAGTAACTCCAGCAACAGCTCCAGCTCCAGCCACAGTTACAGATACATTTACAGTTACAGTTGCTGTTGCAGTTACAGATACATTCAGCGTAGCCGCAGCAGTTGCTGATACAGTTGCGCAGACACTTTGTAGGTGTCACTACAGCATAATTAGTAGCTGGCAACGCCACGCCTCCTCCTCTGCGTCCGCCTTCTGCGCATCGTATTTTATTTGCATTTAAATTGCCTTTTGCCATTAATTACAGCCGCTTTAAAGTGCAATCGTGCCGCGTGCGGCATGCCACACACTTGGCTCGCATTGTTATTAATAAGCGCCAGAGGCCTTTTGAAGTATGCAATGATCCGCCGCTGTCCCTGTCTCTGTCGCGGCTCGTTCCGCTCATCGAACGCAAAAGTCATCAAATATACATTTAAAATTTTCACATTACGCGAATCTGCTTGTGTATGTGTGCATGTGTATGTATGCCAGAGTTTGTGTGTGTCTGCCACAACGTGGGCAGTCGGTGCACGCCCGCGTCAACGCTAAAAATAATAGGCCGCCCGTGTGCATGCTAATGAGTCCCCCGACGAAGTGCTCCCTCTGTCTGCCTGCCTCTTTGTCCGTCCGTCCCTCCGTCGGTCTGTCTGCTAGTCTGTCTGTGGCAGCAGCAGCTGCCGTCTGCCATGTGTGAGAACATGCAATTATGCCAGTTGCCGTCGCCGTCGCCATTGCCGATGACGACGTGTTGGGCATAAGCTGCGTTCTGCTCACCTTATATGGCCTGCAAGTGTGGAATCAACTGTATATATGCATATAGTACGCTATAGCATATAGTGTAGTACTCAAATTTGGTTAATTGCACACTACAAACACAACACAGCAAACGCAATTTGATCAAACTAAATGGAAATCCAATTGCAAAAAAATATTGCATACTTTTTTGGGCAATCGAACATCTCGTCTTTCTTGGCTTTGAATCATAAACCGTGTGATAAGCAACAAACAAACATAAATATTTGTAATTACAAAGTGTAGGTTAGTTGAAGCATTTATCAATTTTGTCTATTTATCTCTGCAAATAACTGCAAATTGAGAAGAAGTTTGAGAAGTTTTGTTGAGCTAATTGGCTCGTAGAAAATGCCAATGTATATATGTGTGTCTTTGTGTGTGCACATGACATATATATAAACACATACATACATGTACATGCCTACGTATGTATGTGTAAAAAGATTTTATTGAAATAATCTTTCGGTTTTCAAATTTTAACCTCATTTTCGAATTTTCTTTGAGCTAAGTGAGGCGTTGAACATGTTTAATAATTTTAAATACAAGAAAAAAGGCATGCCGAAGATTTGATACCCTATACTAATTGTATATAATGGTGCTGAATTGTATATTTTTGTGTATATTCAATATTATGTCTCATTTTGACTGCCACTGATAAGTTATTTGACTCCTCTAACTTATTAATGCTGCGTCAGAATATATATACTCTATAGGGTCGGAGCTGTCAGCCTTGTTAACTGCTGGCCAACATGAATATACCCTCTGCAAGAGTATTAAAATGCACAACAAAATTGTTAATACTGAAAGTAATTTCAGTCGAATATTCAATTATATTCGCCTCGTCAAGTTCAATTAAAATCAATCAATCCATCAGATCTTTCTACTCATTTATCTGCAGCTTTGCCTTGCCTTGTTTAATTAATTAATTTCTTATTTTACGCTTTGTATTTCCACATTTTCCAATAATGTGAAAATTGCAAATTGTAAAATGCGTGAAAATATGTGAAAATGTGTGAGAATGATTACGATTCAACCAAAGAGATTAACTATGCAAATAATGCAAGTCGAGCGACTTAAGCAGCAAATTTAATGCTCAAAATTAAAGAGAGATGGGTAGAGAGAAGGGAGGGAGGTGTGGCATGTGTGAGTGTGGGCAAAACTAACACAAATAGCACTGAATGCAGGGAATGGGATACTTTTGTGCTGGACACAGAGAGAAAGAGAGAGAGAGAGAGAGGGAGATGTGGACACATATAGAGAGAGAGGGAGCTGCGGAGGCAGAGATAGAGGGGTACAGGGAGCTTCCCCGCAACCCATCAACGTCAGCGTGTCTTTTTGGCGTTGCATTTATTTGCTTAACTTTGTTTTACCCTCCCTCTCTCTCTCTCTTTGTGTGTGTGCATGCCTGTCTGTTTATTTGTTTGCCTTTGCTTGTTTGGCTGTTTGGCTCTTCAGCCTGTTGTCCTTTGGCCGCTGCCCTTTGCCCTCCGGTGTCCGCTTTAATTTTGCATATTAATTTTTATTTATTTATTTGTTTAATTTGCTTTTTACGCGCTTTCTTCTTCATCGATGTCAGTTCGAGTTCGAGTTCGTGTACGTGTTTTTCACCAGGCATTTGTGCAATTTGTAATATTTTAATATGCATATGTGAGTTGGCAAATATACACACACACGCACACACACACACACACACACTCGCCCACTTACACTCGCCGTGGAAAAAACACTTGCGATTGCAATTTACATTATTTTCATGCAGTAATTTCAGATCATGTTGATACCCACTACTCATGGGGTAGAAGGGTATTATAACTCCTTGTGCCAAGCGAGTATGTAACAGGCAGAAAAAGGCGTGCCAGATCTAACAAACTACATATATATGTGTATTGCTCATTAGCATTAACTGTCTAGTCAATATAGCCATGTCTTTCTGTCCGTATGAACATCTTTATATCAGAGACTATAAGAGTTACGACAACCAAAAAAAATATTAAAACATTTCTAAGTATTGCACGCAGAATAAGTGTGTTTTGAAACATGACCACGCCCCCTTTCGCCTCTGTAAATTTATAAAAAGCGAATTCTAAGCCTCATTTTAATGCAGTTTAATTCATTTTTGGGAAACTCAATAAAATGTCAATGTACAAATGACTTCTGTAAATTTGCTTGCAATCGTGTAAATAACATAGAAGTTGTTTAAGAAATCATTTTAAAGAGGTGCCGATTTCCCCGGCGCTGCAAAGTATGCAACATAAAATACGCTAAGGTTAAAGTAGAAGTCATATATTTAAGAAATCATTTTGGTCAGCTGAGTAACGAGTATATCAAAGTCGAGCACACTCGCTGTATCCTCGCTTACGTGTTTGTTTTTTGCCTCTTCGGTTTTGTTTTTTATGTTTTTGCTCTTTTGTTTTTTATTGTTTTACCCGCAAACGCTATTTGCTGGAATTTATTATATTTAATACTTTTCACTGTGGCAACATTTGTCATTTGTGATTTAGTGAGGCGGCCGTGGGATGTAAAATTCATTGGCCATTTTGCGCTTTTCAATAATCAATGCGGCATTACAAATAATTAATGTGTGTGTGTGGGTCGGTGTGTGTGCCACGCCCACATGGCCAACATACATTTGCCCGGCAGTCAGTTGCATCATTCATTCATCATGTATCGCCGCTAAATTGCGGCCTTACAAATTATGCCAGCCCCACCCCACCCCGAAGGGCGTTTCTGAGCATTCTACGCTGCGTATACGTGATTTTGGTTTGTGTGTGTTTCGGTAACTGCATCATTATCGCATAACTCGCATAACTTGGCAGGCCCTAACTTGACTTCTACACACGCACACACACAGACGCACATGCTGCAAACTGTCCGAATTTTTTAGTCAGTTACTCGATTTCTCGTACATTTCTTGCTGCCGTTGCCGTCGTTGGCCCCATCAATAAATAATAAATTGCCTATAAAAACTGATAAATTCATTGATGAATCTCGAAGCGAAGCGGGACGAGCCTCGGCCTGTGCCGGTGCCTGTCTCTGTCTCTTTGCCTGCGCCTGTCTCTCTTTGAGCAGAGCTGAGGCTGAGCCTGAGCCGAGTCGAGCCTGAAGACCGCAACGGCGACTGATGCTGCTGCTGCTGCCTCTGCTGCTGCACTGTGTGAGTAATGGAAATTTATGAGAGCAGTATACAAGTGCCAGGGGAAGAAGAGGGGGGACAGGGAACAGCGAACGTAACAGACAGAGAGGGAGAGGGACAGAGAGAGTTAAGAGTTGAGTAAGTGGAAACTTAAAATGCGAGGCAGTTGGATGCCACTTGCCAGCAGCTAGTTGCCACTTGCCTGCCTCACTCTGCCTTGCTCTCTCTGTCTCTCTCCTTTGGCTATCTCTCTCCTACCCCTGATCTGACTCCATCCCTTGCTGCATTGACTGTGTATCAGTGATTTGATGGCAGTTATATTCGGTAATAGCAAACCGCTTGGGCTGCGCCATCTATTCATGGCGGGCACTTGCGTTGCTTCTCTGCTCTGCTTTCTCTTCCTCTCCCGCTCTATTCTCCGCTTGATTTATGTGTTACTACCATGCAACATTTGCAACTTGCAACATAAGCTGCTTCTGCTTCTTTTTTTTTCTCAGCTCGGATTAGTTGGGCGTTAGCTGCCGAAGTATGACAAATTCGTTCAGTGGTTTTAGCCGGAAAATGGCCACAGCTCAAGATGCTGCACATGTAGGAGGCAGAGGAAGTGGTACAGCGTGAAGGAGCAGTGCGAACTGGGGCAGCAGCTGCTTTGCATATCGCATAAACATTTCTAGTCACATGTCGTATTTGTATTTGTATTCGCTTTCGTATTTGTATTCGCTTTTCTATTTGTCTTTGCAGCCGAGTCGATTTTCGCTTCCCTTTCCTCCTCCTGCGTCTCTCTTTGTTTGTCAATCTTATGGCCAGCATGATTTTCATTATGTGCAGAGCACGTGAGTACATATGGCAAAAGGGGCGTGGCTGGGATATCAACAGTACGAGGAGTGATGAGTCGCATCCATCTACTTTTGATTTTCGTAACGAAAATCGCAGACAAACATGATTTCCTGTCTTTTATTTTTCGCTTTTTATGGCGCCACAGAGAGAGAGAGACGAAGAGTGGGGGAGAGAGAGTGAGAGAGAGGGGGAGCGAGTTAACTGTGTGACTGTTACGATTTCGCTGGCGTTTCTGTTTTCTCTCTCACTCTCTCTCGGATTTTTCGTTATTTTGTTTTTTTAAATGTAATTTTAAGTTAAAACGTGACAAAATTACAAATATTTCGTAAGCTTTTAAAACCGTTGATGCTGCTGCCGCTGCTGCTGCTGCTGCAGCACGAACAACAACCATAACATTGCCCATAACAATAAAAGCAAATAGAAGCGGCAACGACTACAACAACAACAACAACAAGAGCAGCAACAACAACAACAATATAATACCTAATAACGTGCACTTTGATAATGTCGTGATGAGAACGGAAACGGGTCCAGCACAAGCAAGAGACTTGCAGCCGTGGAGGGAAGGGGCAGAAGGGTCTGCAGATTGAGATTGAGTAGGTGGATAAAGCTACAGCGCTAAAGCGTGTGCAGGTGTGTGTGTGTGCCAGAACTTCTGGCCTGGGCAGGCATCAAAGATTCTAGCCTCGCCCCGAAATAGTTGCAAACTAAAGGCGGCAGGGGGAAAGGGAGATGCAGAGAGAGAGAGAGAGAGAGAGGGAGAGAGTTAGGGAAAGGGGCAGCCTCAACTATTTCAAGTTTCTGGCAACGGGTACAAAGTTGCTGCAAAAGTTGCTAAAACTCCGAGAGCCAATCTCTTTGTGTGTTCTGTGTCGCACGGCCCATAAAATCTAACGATCTGTCCAGGCTGGAACAGGCTGGAACAACAACAACAGCAGCACAAACAACAACAGCAGCTATAGCAACAGCAACAACAACAGCAGTAAGCCTTTGCCGCATAACCGTTTTTAATAATTTCCCTCTAAATACTTAATATTTATTTTCAGCCACATTTCGGCCAGAGGAGGTTTCCGTTTTCGTTTTATGACGGCCCGCAAGTGTGGCCAGGTAATTGATATCGCTGCCTCCATTTGCTTTAATGTGCCCAGTCAAAGAGTTAATGATCTCATCGTCTTATGGCATCATGTCCATAATTTGTGCTAATTAACTAATTCATTAATTGCAGCTTATTTAGCTCTAATTAAGCTGCGAACTTTGCAAAGTGCCTAGAGGGGATATGTAGTTGAGCACATAAATCGAATAGGTACAATTAGTGCGTTAGTTCAAGCAGCCGGTACAATATACTTTGACAATTAATAGCACTTGAATAGTTTGATTCTTGAATATAATTGTACATTTTGAATTGAGACTAGTATTGCAACAACAACAGTACATTTGGGGTGTTTGTAGTGTACCTAGTGTACCAGAAATATTCCAAGAATATAACTGTTGTACTGTGGGGCAGAGATAGTATTCTATAAGGGTACCTAGAGTATTAAATATATACCTTGAGTGTAACTATTGTACTGTAGTGCAGCAGTAGTGTGCCCATGGTGTTTGGAATGTACCTAGTGTCCCAGAAATATACCTAGAGTGTAACTATTGTACTGTAGTGCAGCAGTAGTGTACCTAGGGTGTTTGTAGTGTACAAGAAGTATACCTAGAGTGTAACTGTTATACTGTAGCGTACCTAGGGTGTATATTGTGTACCTAGTGTACCTGAAATATACCTAGTGAGTAACTATCATGCTGTAGTGCATTGTAATGTACTGCAGTAGGGTGTTTATAGTGTACCTAGGTTGCTTATAGTGTATCTAGGTAGTTTATAGTGCACCTAGTGTACCGGAAATATACCTAAACTGTACCTATTGTGCTGCAGGCCAACAGAAGGGTATCTCAATAGAGCAGAAGTATACACAGAATGTACATTTTGTACTTTAGTACAACAGTAATGTACCTAGGATGTTTGTAATGTCTGAATGGCACCTAGAACTTAATTTTCGCAACAAAAGTGTACCTAGTTTTATAATAATATAAGCAATAATATAGTGTAACTCTTGCACCAGTTCAACTATTGTACTGAACTGTGTATATAGTGTTTGTAACGACTGTACCAACAGTGTACCAATGGTGTACCGAGGGTGTTTATAGCGTAACTTTTTAACTGAAACAATTTCATTTAAAGTCACTTACTATTACTAAAGATCAAGAGTCCTTAACGTCGTTTTCAACTGTATCTACTTGAAGTGCTCTTGTACTTCGTTGAGGTTTGCATTTAGGAGATTAAAGAGATTAAAGACACCCATGCCAATCTCAATCTCCATCACAAACTATTACCTTTGTGGCTCTTCGCTACCTTTTTGTTTGCATCCCAAAACGCTTCCACGTCACAGTGTTGTTGTGAAGTTCGTTCACACTAAGCAGGAATGCAGGCATGCAGTGGTTTCAATTGACTTTATCTGAAGCACACACACACACACACACACACACCCAACACAACACAGGACAACACAAGTGAACATTGTAAGGGGCGTAACCCCGTCGCCCTGTGGAATGTGCCCTGTGCTCTCTGTGCGGGATGCGCGCGTTCGCCTTTTCAGGGCGAGGTAAGCTTATTAAATGCTGAATAAAATACAGTGAGTTGCACACGCAACTCTGCGTGCATATCTGTGCATGTCTGTGCATGTCTGTGCATGTGTCTGCATGTCTGTTTGACTCGCTGCTTGGCAGCGTCTTTTGTGGTTTGTCTTTATTAATGCACAAACTGCAAAGATAATTTGGCGGGAATTGCGTCAGCATCCACTCACTAATTAGATGCATAATTAGACGCGCCATCGTGCTGCTGATGAGAAGAAGCCGTAGCAGGAGCAGCGGGAGAGAGCGAGACAGACGAATGAGACAACAACTGTTTGTGGCTGTCGCTTATAAACTGTACAAATTATGTTTAATTGAAGTTGCATCTGCAGTTGCACTTGCCACACAGCAGGTGACAAGCAGTTTGGCAACCGAAAAAAAAGAAACTTGCCTGGCTGTGGCAGCAATAACAACAATAGGAACAACAAACACAAAAGCTACAGGCGAGTGAGCTCGACTTTGCTATACCCACCTGATCAAAATGATTTCTTAAATATATACCATAAACCTTCTATATTTAGCATACTTTAACAGACAGACAGAAGAACAGATGGACAGACAGTAGACAGATAGATAAACAGACAGACAGACAAACATAAAGACAGACAGACAGACAGACAGACAGACTGACAGACTGACAGACTGACAGACTGACAGGCTGACAGACAGACAGACAGACAGACAGACAGACAGACAGACAGACAGACAGACTGACTGACAGACAAACAGACAGACAAACAGACAAACAGACAGACAAACAGACAAACAGACAGACAAACAGACAAACAGACAGACAAACAGACAGACAAACAAACAGACAAACAGACAGACAGACAAACAGACAGACAGACAGACAGACAAACAGACAGACAGACAAACAGACAGACAAACAGACAGACAAACAGACAGACAAACTAACATATAGACAGACAGAAGAAAGACAGACAGAAAACAGAGAGAAAAACAGACAGACAGGCAAACACACAAATAGACAGACAGACAAACTGACAGACAGATAGACAGACATGTCTGTATCGACTCGTCTGCTGATTTTATTAAAAAATATATATACTTAGTGGGATGTGCCACGCCTCCTTCTGGCTGTTATATACACATTCGATTGGCACAAAGTTATAATACCCTTCTGCGCTATGGGTAGCGGGTATAACAAGCTGACCAAGCACGTGCAAAGTGCACGTAGCCGGAAACAAATGACATTGTCAGCGCCTGCTGTCTGCGAGAAATCCCAGCTAAGCATTTCCGCTTGGGCGTCGTCTGCCATTTTCCAACAGAGACACGCCAGAGAGAGAGCATGTGTTGTGTGTGTGTTGCACTGTGTGTGTGTGTGCGTGTGTGTCTGGCTGTGTGTGTGCTGATGCCATTAGCCAAAGCGACACCGCAAACTTTTGCTGCAGGGGCGAGAAAACGCGCTGCGTCTTTTCGCGCTGCGCCGCATTCGGCTGCCATTTTATGACAGCATCGCCTTTTGTTGTCTGCCATTGTACCTCCACTTGCCACACCTCCCCTCCCCTTCTTCTGCCTTGCACAGTCTGGCAGCTTGTTTAGTGCGCGCTCTGTGTGTGCCAAACTTTTTGGCCATTGGCATCGGCCAATTGCGCTTAAATCAAATGTCAAATGCCTCGCGCACACGCCCCTTGCCTGCCAGCCCTCCCCACTTCCCCATCCTCCTCAATTAGGCTCTGTTTGCGTCTCCTTGTGCGCAACATTTGTCGCATTAATTTCAAATTTTGAAGCGCATTCAAAAACGAAATCTAAACGTGGGCGTGGCCGATCGTTGCCTGCCGCCTCTTTTTAAGCCGGCTGTCGTTGTTGTTGCTGTTGCCGTTGTTGTTGTTGTTGTTTATTGCCCGACGACGCTGAAAATTAGCATTAGACCAGGCGGCAAACAATTTCGAACACTTTTTGTGCGTGTGACGTGTTCTCCCCTGCCCCCTGCGCACCTCTCTGACAGCTCCCTCTCGTCAATAAATTGCCTGCCTCCGCCGGCTGCGCATTATTTGCAATTGCTGTTGCGCTGCACTTGCTTCGCTGCTGCAGAGTATAGGCAGTATATATGGTATTGGGGCAAGGGAAGGAGGATGAGGGGGCACTGTTTAAAGCCTTAATTTGGACTGAACACAATGCGCACTACACTCGCGTCCCGGTGGCAATGGCGCCACCGTGTAAATCACCGCGCGCACGTCTGAGGCAAGCTTCCCTCCCCTCCTGATCCTCTCTCCTGCTTACCTACTCGCTCTGTTGTGGTGTTAATAATCGATGGCTGCAGTGCCGCTAGGCAACTGTTGCAGTTCAACAGCAGGCAGCAGGCAGCAGGCAACGGCACCAGCAGCCCATCAACAGCAGTGGCCAGTGATTTAGGGTCAGCACATGGCCAAATTTCAATGTGCTCTGCCGCAGAATGGAAAACGCGACACGGCGCGATGCCGTTTGCAAAGGATAACCGACAATTACCAAAGCAACAACACCAACAACAACAACAACAGTAACAACAACAACAACAATACAAATGACAAAAGACCGCAGTAGGAATGCCCTTTGGCAACTTTATCGAATCGTTTATCGATTTTCAGTTGCGCGAAATCAACTTTGGCTTTAGTGTTGTGTAACTGATTGAAATTCCTTAAATATTTGGCAACTATTCAATTCTAATTTAAGTTCTTAACTGTTTTTAAATTGTTTGTAAATAATTCAAACAATTATTTTAATCTTAATTTATTTTATTTTATTAATATTCTTTTTATTATTATTTTTATTTTATTTTATCTCCTAAACTAAGTCGAAAATGGAATAATTTTTCTTAATATTTTCTTTTTATCCTGTCGAGTTTCTATAAGAACCAATGGTCAGATCTTAGAGCCACGGAAACAGCAATCTCACCTATGAAAGTTATCGATTTAAGACCATTAATAAGCAGACAGAAAAATACAGTAAAATTATAAATTAATGATGGGGTTACAATCGAAAATGTAATCGATTTAGGCTCCATTTGCTGGAAATGGAAATGTGCAATGTTTGCTTGGAATTCTAATTTACAAGAATTAAAAACAGTCTTGGGATTTATAATAAATATAGAATTTTCAATAATCTCAAAATTTAAGGTATACTGCAATCGAATACCTCTTGGGACATTGATCTAGTGGCGCTGGCACTGGTGACTCTCTGGCGCTTATGTGGCCAGCATATGAATAAAAGTCGCCTGCCCGAAAAGGAGGTCATTGTGAAGGCGTAGGAGGAGGACAGTGGGGAAAATGCAGCAAGGCAGCAGCAGCAACAACAATGACGCGGTCGTCTTTGGGGGCTGCCGGGAAATGACCATGTGACCATCGCTGCTGGGCGTGGCTAGTGGAGCGGAAATATTAAATTCGCCACTTTGGCGCACAAAGTGTTATTTTTCACTTCCGCTTCGACGAAGTCGGTAATTTTAGCCTCCCGTACGCTCGATCAGTCTCAGAGTTCTCCCCCTACCCCCTCTCTCTAGGCTAGGTCAGGCCAAGACATTAATCTGTGTGTGTGTGTGTGGGCGTGTAAAAATGTGAGAGAGACTTCTAAGTTTCTTTCTGATTTGCATTTTTCGCCAGAAACTTTTTGCCCCACTATGCAAATCAGTTGATATGAAAACTTTGCCAGCTCGATTCGATGTACAAAGTGAATTTTCTTGGCCAAAAACCGAATTTGAGGTTAACTCGATCTGTGGCAGCCCCAAAGGCAACTGCCAACCAAATTTTACAACATTGGATTGACTAGACTCTGAGATCTAGAGATAGAAGTAAAATTTTCCATATAGGAGTGTTCTAATTATGTATTTGGGATTAATTAAGTAAAGTTCCTATACCTTATATATAGTAATCAGTTTTCTAGCTCTATACAGGTTTAGAGTTTAAGATTTAGAGCCATATATTGTCATAAATATGGTATACTCATCCTGACTCTATGATCTATATAGAGCCATGAGGAGACTTTTAGTTACTTATAAAGGATGCACTCAGTAAAGTTCCTATACAAAGATTACGCCACTAGCTTACCTATCTTCTGTATATCATATACTATAAGATATTATCTATATAATCTTCCATATTTATAATAAGAGTCTACATATAGCCATGAGAAATCCTATATTTAAGAATAAACTTGGCAAAGTGCCTAGCCACGTTCCTAAAACTTGCTTAACTAGCTTTTATATTCCAATTTTATAGTCATATATAGTTCCTTACATTCATAATACAAATGTAATGACATAGTGCAGCCTAAGATAAGTCCACATTTTCAATTTCAGAACACTCTGCTATAGTCAGAGATCCAGCAATTAAAGCGGACCAATAATTGCTGTAAATATTCTCTTAAATATTCCGTATTTAATTTATTTGCAAATTTAATGTGTGTAAAGTTTGGGGGGAGGTTTAAAGTCGAAGGTTTTAAATCATTTCAGGGCAATTTTCTAACGTGCGTAGGTCGCAGGTCAACGCAGTCGAGTTGAGTCGACTCCAACACGTTCGTCTGTCCCTTTTTGCTTGCGGGGTTTGGGGGTTTGGGGGAGGAGTGGTCAGAGGTCAGAAGCTCGGTGACTCGTCAGGCAAATAGAAAAATTAATTAAATTGTTATGAGCCTTTGACAGGGCACTACATATACCATACATGGCATATACTCTGTGTATGTGGATGTTAATCTATGTATATGTATTGCATGTGTGTGTGTATGTGTGTGCATGACGATGCGAGAATACGATACAATGTTTACTTATAAATGAATTATGCATGCGTGTTGAGAGTGTGGTGTGCGTGTGTATGTGATCAACAAAAGGCTAGTTGGGCAAAGCACTTGGCTTGCTTTTTGGCCAAACTGTAAAATTGTCAATTGCGTTGACCCAAATAAATAAATAACAAAAAGCCGGCACAATTTTAATTAAAACCAAATTATTGTTATGAATATTTTGCGATGCTAAATAAAACGAGCAACGCAGGCCGCCAGGGATAAGGGACCAAGACGGACCAGGGCTGCTCCTGCTGAAGCTGCAGTTGGCGTCGGATCTCAAGTCGGATGCGGCAGCGGAGAGAGGGAAAGGGGGAGCGGGAGCGGGAACAATGACAGCGAGAAACGACAATGACAATAACAATTGTTTTTGTGTGTTGCTCTAAGCGAGCATTTTTGGTTTATGAAATATGCAAAACGCTTAAGGAATTCCGGCAACAATGGCAATAACTGACAGCAGCAGCAACTATATACATACACATACACATGTACATACATATGTATCTTTATATATATGTCTGTCTGTGTGTGCAAAAACTGAAAGTTGCGATTTGCGATTGCAGTTGGAATATTTGAAAATGTCTGGCAAAATATGCATGAGACAGAGGCATGAAAGGAGGGAGGGAGGTGAGGAAGGATGCCCCTCTTCATCCAGAAATGGTCATTTGAGTTGCAATTGTCTTTCGTTCTGGCTGCAAAAGTCCTCGCACATTGCAATCTCAATAAGCCATTCATATTCGTATTCGTAGTTCAAGTCGTATATTAATTAATACTTAAACCTGCGTGCCAACATTCCATGCATAATTCTGCAAAATCAATTCAAATATTTGATAGCATATTGAACACAGTATATAGTGTGGGGGGTCCTGAAAAGCACGACGACCCAACAGCAACGATGTATCAAACCAAAATTGCAGTTATTCATTTTTCAAGTTGCAGGCATTTCTTGTTGAAAAGTCTTGATGAAATACTTACTATGAAATATGTACAATATGTATTCAGTTCTTGCTCGTTTTAGTTGTCAAAGCACATTCACATACACATAACTTGCAGCATTTTGTAGAAACAAGAAATTGCACATCAAATCGCATGTAAACAAAGGTGACTTGCAGTTAACGTTATTAATGTGACTTGCGGCGGCAGGCCGATAGGCAGGATCAGCATATCGATGGCGTGTATTGCATGTTAAGCCAAATTGAGTAAATATAACAGCACTATAATATGTGATTAGCATAACACTAACATAATTTCCACTGGCAACAGTCGTAAAAGAAAGAACAATCAGAAGAGAGTTTGCTATTGTTAATTAATTAATAATCAATGAAAAAACCTGAGAAAACAGGGAAAAATAAGTGTAAACTAAACTGAAAGAACACTTTTCAAAGTTCAAGCGCCATCAAAGTGTACTTTAACATGCTCTTTGCAGTTCCTGCATTAACATATTTAATACACTCAACATACACACACACAGGGGCACACATGCAATCACTTATGATCTATGCAAAATCGATGGGGCTGTGCATATTTATGATGTGGTCACACTGGCAGCGCCAAAATAATGCACATTACACACAGAAACACACACACACACACACATACCCCAGGCAGAGTTCATAAACTGCAAAGTAAATCGCAAACTAATGCACTTGAGCCAAGCTCGTATTCGTTTCTGTTTCTTTGGCACTCGAAAGTTTTGTCCTCAACACAGGCGCAATTTCCCCCTCTACCCACAGTGCACCCCTAGTGCACGCGGGCCTCTGGCTAAAATGTTTTGTTGGCATGCAAAGGTGCTCGCTCAGGTGGCTTCTTTGCCATTCTCTTTGCCAAATGCTTGGCACTTACCAGCTGAGTTGTGACAGGGAGGGGGGTACTAGTTGTGAGGTTAGGTAAGTCTCAACGGGAAGCTTCCTTTCTTATGTGGCTGCGTTACTCATGCAACACCCCCAGGGCAGCCACACTCGAACTGCAATTTCAAGAAGGGTGCTGCAAGTGTGTGTGTCAATGGGTGTGTGCGAGTGTGTGTGTGGCAAGTGGCGCTTTAAATGACATCTCCATTTCCCCATGCATAATGTCATAATATCATAATATTGCGCCGATGGTATCTGGCGAATGCATTGGCCACAAATTGTGCAGCTAAATAGAGCGTAAGCAGGGGCCAATGCACGCATGCCAAGGGTTGCCCTCAGTTGCCCAGGGTTGCCAACGGCCAAAGAAAAGAACAATAAAAATATAAATACTGTAGTTCGTATACCACAGCACAGAGAGAGAGGGAGAGAGAGGAAGAGAGAAAGAGTGAGACAGAAAGAGTCATGTACACAGGCGGTGACCCCAACGTAAAATGCAATAAAAGCTTGAATGAGGCGACAGTTTTATGCATATTTATGCCCCGATGTGGCAAACGCCTGACAGACACACTGAGAGTGAGCGAGGCGCCACACCACGGCAGAGTCACTTCCTTACTGTGCGCTGTCTGTGTGTGTGAGTGTGTGTGGTATATATAATACTGCCAGACGCGACTGTGGGCGACACTGTTAAATTTTAGTGGCCCAGCTGCTGTTGCTACTGTTGTTGTTGCTGCTCTTGCTGTTCCTACTACTGCGACTGTTCCCGCTGTTGCTGTCACCCCTCTGCTACTGCAACGGTTTCCCCACTGCTTGTGCTGTTTTCTATTTACAACACAAACAACAAATGAATGCTGCGACTTTTACTTTAAATGCAAACGAGTCAAGAGAGAGAGAGAGAGCGAGAAAAAGAGGGGGATAAAGCGAAAGTGAGACACAGTCAAACTGGAGCAGCGAGATCCTTGACATACACTCTGCACTCTTCACTCTGTTCCTAAAAATTGCAGGCCAAATGTTGAGGGAGCCACACTCTCTCTCTCTCTTCCTCTCTTTGTGCGCTCTCTTCGTGCTCACGTGCTCTGTGTGAAGTGTGCGCAGCAAATGAGTGTTGGTGCTGTTGTTGTTATTGTTGTTGTACAGCAACAAGAAAGTTAATAGCGCCGTCCCAAGCGCGCTGAACGCATTAAGCGAAAAAAGCATAAAAATTGAATTCAATTTTGTTCCCTCTCCCTGGAATGGCCAAATGGCATTGTTCTTGTCCTTTTTGTTGTTGTTGCTGCTGCTGTAGCCATTAAATAGTGTTGCAAATGGCGCATTTTTTGACGCCTCATGGTGAAATTCCAAGAGTTCACGCTCGCATACAAAACTGCCGCCAGGTAAAGTTTATCGCGTGTTGCTGCAACACGCCCCCTTCCCAGAGGCCGGATATGCACGCATTTAGGCGCTGTTTATGCTAACGTTCCACGCCCCCTTTGGGCAAATGTAGCGTTCGCGTTATAGCAACGCCTGTGGCCGCTGTAAAGCGATTTCAAGCAAATTCCTGTGTAGTGTTAGAAAGTGCTGCAAGAAATAAATTTCAATTCATCAACAGTGTCAGACAAGCTAAGTTGCCGATTAGAAGGATCACCATATCGATAACTGTTAACACAGCATAACATAAGATTAAAATGTACATTAGTAGGATCACTATATCGATAACTAGCAGCTGTTAACACAGCACAGCTTTAACATAAGATTAACATTTACATAATGCAAATAAATATCGATAATCGTTAGCATCGTTGATTAATCACTTAAAGTTAACATAATTATGTGTGCTGATTGTTTACAAATGCGCAAATAGGGTATTGCAGATGCCACATGCTCCATGCCCCATGCCACCTGCTTGGCACTTATACAACACTGCTGCTGAGATTCTCAATCTGTGCAGAGCGCGTGTTGCTTCATCTGCCAGTGATTTTCAAGAGCGTCGAACACAGCAGCCAATTAACAGTTACTGTAACGGCACCAGCAGTGGCCGCAGAGCCCAGAGTCGTTTACAGTGGCTTCCTTTCCGCCTCCCTTTCTCCCTCTTTCTTTCTCTCTCACTTTCTCTCTTTCTCACTCTTAGTACTTTGCGCTGCGTGTGATTTTAGCTTTTGCATAGCGAAGTAATTGAAAACTTGCACAACAAAACACACGCAACCGTGTTGGGCTCCTCTCCCCCTCCCTCTTCTACTGCCACTCATTCTCTCTCCCTCTTGGTATGTGTGTGTGCAGTTGTGTTAAAATTTCATTTGGTTGAGGCTTTCATTACATTTTATTCTATGGTATACCAGAGCATGCCACGCCCCCGCCCCCACCGTGGTACGTATTAGCTTTCGAAACAACACCTGCTCGAGGCGCTTGACAGGGGTGTGGGTAGTGGGGTTAGGGGAGGGGTAAAGTGGCAGCTGTTGCGGTGCAGGCAGTCGAATTGGGCAGTGTGCTTTGGTACAGGGGGGTGGTGGGGAGGGGTAGGTAACTGCTACTGCCTTCTGTGTTCTCATTCTCGTTGTTGTTGTTGCTTTGCGTTGCCTTTTGAAATATTTATGCATGCAAATTAGGGCCACAAAAAGCAATGCAAAAACAAAACAAAACAAAACGAAACGAAACGAAAGCAACGCAACGCAATGAAATCAAAAGATAAGCTCTTCCCACTGTCTGTCTCCCTCTCTATCTCTGTCTCTCTTTCGTTGTACCTCTCTTTATTTGCCATACTGTAAATCCTTACGGCATTTTCTTATTTAATTTGCACCTAATTTTATTGCACAGTCGATAACTGTGGCGCCTAAGCGGATTAGTGCTTCCTACTTCAGTTTGCAATCGAAATCGGAATCGAAATAGGTATCGGGGAAGTGGAAGAAAGGTTTGGCCAACTGAAAATTGGCAATTGAAGGCTCCCTAGGCGCTGCAGAAACTGCACATGCACTGAAATACTGCAAGTACAGTGAAGCTACGTTTGAAGAACCTGATTAGTCACTTTAATTAATCGATTGATCTATTTTGTATCTTTTCTATGTATTTTACTTTCTTATCTTTTAATTTTATGTTTATTAAAATGAAAAAACTTTAGTTTAAGAAATGTAAACGTTTTCTACTTTCTACTTATCCTCAGATATCTTATAGGTTTTCTCGTACCTAACCCTACTTATCGTCTCACTTATAACAACAGTACACGATCTTTATTAGATCTTATCTGTGTAAACATATGTTAGGTCTGTCTGCGCTATAAGTAGGCATAATTTACAGTAGTTGTAGTCTCCTAATACTCCACATATTTACATATAGTGTATATGTATATGTATGCATATATAAATTCTAGCTCCTCTTTATTATATCGTATCTAACAATCACCTTCACACAGTGTTCACTGTAGCTACGCATTTCTGCCAGTTCGCTCTGCACTTTACAGCCAACTTTGCAGATTTGTCCCCCATTCGGTAACAATTCCCTTTCCCTGTTAGCCAGTCCCCACTGTAGTTACGCATTTACCACTGCTGCTTCCCCATGGCCCAGCGGTGCCTTGTCTACTTTTGATTTTTGGTCGATTTTCGGTTATGAGCCCCAATTAATGTTACGTGAGTGCCAATTACTGCCCAGGGACTTAGTTCTAGTTGCCTTCCTTTCCCTCTCTTAACCCCCTCTTTCTCTCTTTTTTCCCCTCCTCGTCCCTCTCGCTGTCTGTCTCGGATGCTGTTGCTGCTTGTGATTAAGCTTAATGCTGCCAGGCTGCGCACACACATAAATAAATTATGGAAATTAAACATGAAAATGTACAAAACCCCGACACGAATGCGTCGACAGGCGCACGTACATACATGCATAAGAAAGAGAGAGAAGGAGAGAGAGAGGGGGATAGAGGAGGAGCGAGGGCAGGTCGATCCCTGTCTGGTTAGCCGGGCGCAGATAACGTTGCAAATTGACGGAAGCAATACACACAAGTCGAAGCCAAAGGAGCGCAGTCAAGTAGGATGCAACCAAAGGGGCCGAGAGAGGGCGTGTGGCTGAATACACTGAGCAAAATGCAGTGTAGTCGCAATGGTCAAAGGTTTAGCCTTTTTAGACCAATTTTAGACATAAGAAGGAGGCGTGGCAAACCCCACAAACTAAACATATTCTTAATCCGCATCAGCAGACGAGTCAATATAGCCCTGTCCGTTTACCTGTCCGTATGAACATCTAGATCTCAGTGACTATAACAGATGGGACTATCGAAAATCTATGAAAAAAGAAGAAGTACTATGTGTAGGGTATATGACAGTCGAGCACACCCGACGGCACTTTTCTTACTAGTTCCTGCTGCCAATCCTTGGAGGATCTTTCATTCTCCTGCTGATTTCTCTCAGTATATCTGGCTAACAACTTTGTCAGCAGCTGTGACCAGCAGCAGCAGAGGCAGGGGCAGTGGAAGGCGTGAGGAGAGGAAGGGGGAGTGGCAGGTACAGCACCCCTTCGGAGCAACGCTCACCTGTCGTCAGTCGACGTGTTGACAGCGTTGATGATGATGAGGACCTCGACAACGAGGCACCGATGAAGCTCCGCTGCTGCTGCTGACCCTACCCCCCCACCGCCCTTACCCTGCACCGCCTTTCAACGCGCGCCTCTGCAACATGTTAACAATGCACGACAAAAGCGCATTAGGCGTGCGCTGCGGCTGCCCAGTGGGCGTGGCACTGTGTGTGCGACGCTGTGGGGTCGTTCGCTTGGTTGGCTGTTGCATTCATGTCGCAACGATTTGTTGCAAATTGTCACACACACACACAGGCACACATGTGTGTGGTAGAGAGAGAGAGGGAGACAGAGTGAGGCAGACAGACTATTTGGAGTCTGTGTGGGGCGCCCAGTTCGCTGTTGTTGCATTTAATTACGCGTGTCTGCACAGTGAAGTTTACTTTGTCTCGCCATGACACACACACACACACACACACACACACACAAACACACACATGGCCAGACAGGGACACACAAAAAGCGAGTGTGTGTAAGTTTATTAAACATGTGCCTGAGCGACAGCTGAAACGAGTAGGCGGCAGCAGCGGAGATGGGCGTGGCCGTGGCGGGACTGTCCTCTGCTAACCACGGAGGCCTTTGACTGACAGAGAATGACGTTGCTTTTGTGCTGAGGCTGCCGTCGCAGGTGCAATTGAATGAAATTGCCTGTACAAATATACACGCAGAGGCGGGAGGGGGGAGGCGGGTGGAGTGTGGCGTGACAGACAAGCAGACATTGGCGTTAATGTGTCGCAAATCAAAATTAAACAAGACAGCGACGCCCTCACGCATCAGAAAGCATCTCAGTGCAGTTCATTTAAAATGTCACATTAATTAAATGCAAATAAACGTCAATCGGGGCCAGTCACGCCCCCTTTGCTCTACTACGCTGACCCCTGACCCCCCCTCTTCCCCTTCGCTCCTGGCTGATGTGTAATTTAATTTTGGAGCATGCCAAATGGACCGTGAAATGTGTCAAATTGAAATTATGATGAACGCGTTTGCGGTTGACCCACTAAAATTGCCACCACTGTTTACTGGCCACTGCCCACTGCCCACGTCCCACTGTACAGTGGTCGCAGTTATGTGATGAGGCTGGCAAAACAACAACTTTAAAATGGGACTGTATAAGTCCATGATGACTCGATAAGTCTAAGTTGAATAATAGTTGATAAAAAAAAAAATAATAATAATAAAAAAATAAATAATATTGAAATTTCTTGTAACTTTGGTTAACATTTTGTTTCAAATCATTCATAATAATTTCAATTAATATTAAGTTATTACTTTTTTTTTATTTTTTTAATTTAAGTTTATTTTTATAGTTATTGCATGAATATTTAGATTTTCAAATTATTATTTTCAACTAATTTAAAATTGCATATTTCGAGAATCTAAGCAAATTCTTCTTTTTGATGTTAAGGTATTAGTGAAAGTGAAAAATCTTTACGAAAGCGAAGAATCTTTTTGAAGATTATAAAAAAAAAAATTAATTTTATTTTCTATGTGATTTATATTTATATAAGTAAATATAGTTGTCTCTATATTTCCTTCTGGCTTTGTTATGTTTTTTTTTGTCCACTCAAATCTTAGTAAACTCTTATACGGCGCTTTCCTATGCTAGAGTAAATGTCTGATGACTTTTGTTAAATTTACTCGACTAGTGATGTTAAGGTAGTAATCTTCGGTATGAAATTCAAGAATATTATAAAAGATTATTAAAAAAAGAAAAGAAAGGGAAACTCCTAACTAAATAAAGTTTTGTTTATAGTTTCCTCTGTTTTATGATTATTATTTTTTTACTTTCCACTCAAGACTTAGCAATCCCTTTCTGAACTTCCCCATGCTCTAGTAAAAGTCTAATGGTTTCTAAAATATACTCTACTCTTTTGCTAGCAATACCTTGGCTAGTTCAGCAATACTCAATTTATTCTCTTTTCTAGTGAACATTCGTTCTATCGACTTGACTCACCGTGCAATCGAATTGTAAGCCCGCATTTCTCTAGTTCCCGCCCTAGGGGGCGGGGCGTTGTGGGCGTGTGCTTTACGTGTTGCATGCGCATTCTTCAGCAAACTGCACTGGCTGTCACAGTAAACAATTTATGACATATTTTTGTCGAAATTATCGCCATAGATAAAGTTTGCAGTGCCTCGACATGCCACGGGGATGGCGATGGCGACTGACCCCAGCAGGCTTCGTGTCATGCAGCCACCTGTGTGCAGCGATAGCTCAGCAACAGCTTCAACAGCACGCCATATTGCAGTGCCAGCTCCCCCCTCTCCCTTCTTTTCTTTCTCCCCCTCTCCCATGTCACAATTCTCCTGCAATCCAATCAATATTTAATATAATTTTCGCCTCATTGGAGGTTTTAATTTGGTTACGTTGTTTGCAATGCTTGAAAATGGGCGTGGATTGAATAAGGGATACTATTTGGATATTTATACATGTAAACAAACCAGTATATTAAAAATTTTTTTAATTTTAAAATTTCATTTAAATAGTAATAATCGTTTTGTGAAGGTGGTGGAATTGCAGTATAGCTGCGTTTGCTGTACAGATAACTGCATGCCAAGTTAGGTGTCTCTAGCTTTGTTTGTTGCTGAGATTAGTGCGTTCATACGGACAGATATGGCTTGACTAAGTTAATTTACTGTTAATTTATATTGTATTCTTTAGTTGCAGACAGCTGGTTAATACTTAGCTGTTCACTATCTCGAAAAACAGAATTTTGTATATAGAAATTCTCATTTATATAGTAATTATTGTTTTGAGAAGGCGGTGGGCGTGGCAGCTCACCTTCGAAATGCAGTTTATCTGTGTCTGCTAAACAGGCAACTGCATGCCAAGTTTGGTGTCTCTTAAGTTCTTGGTTGCTGAGATTAGTGCGTTCATACGGACAGACATGTCTAAAAGAGGCTCATTTGCATCTAAGTTGTATTACACTCATTACATGTAGACAGTAACTTACTATTATGCTAACGTAGGCTTAACTAACCTCTTCTATTCTTTCGAAAATGTTTCTCCAAATTGAAACAGATCCACAGGTGGCAACAGTCAGTCGAGTGCATGTTGCAAGTGGGCAACTCTATCATGCTTCTATCTACGGTTTCAATTAGGTGCACACACACACACACACTCACACACGCACGCACGTGCTGCTCTGGCTCGCATAGTTGCAGGCGTGCACAAGAATGTGTGAGCTGATTGCGTCCAGTCCGTACCCTGGCCGTGCCTGGCTTGGGCAGGCGGCACAGGCGTTGTGGATATTAAAATGTCGTGGTTGGCCAAGTGGTCAAAAGTTGTGCGACGCGTCATAAAAGTACCCAACCTCCTTCTGCCCCCTCCTGCCTCAAAAAAAACGAAGGAGACAAAAAGAAAAAGGCAGCGCAGGGCAAAAAATGTGTAGCATAAGCTGCGGGGCCGAGCTCGTTGCGGCTCGAGGCCATGGATAGGAGGGATTGCCGCAATGGGGCAGACAGAGGACCCAGGGGGTAGGGGGGCAGGCGGGTGGGTTGTGGTACAACGGGTGTTGGCTTTTACGAGCGCCCTGGCGTGGATTTATGGTCATGCGGATTGTTTAAAGTGGAGACGACGCCGCCGCCGTTGCCGCCGTCGCCAACAAAAATATGTTGTGAAATATTTTACAATTTCATTTTTGGCCTGCGAGGCACGCTTCGCATAGTCCACAAGAAAAGGCAGGGGAACGTGAGGGGGAGTGGTGCAATTGAAATGAATGTTTGTCGTGTTAAAGGCTGTGATTTTTTTGCTGTGCGCCGGCCCCACTGTGCAGGCCTGACAATGCATGCGCCCATCGTACTAGTGAACCGAACTGCAGATGGCCAAATTGTGCGCCTGTCTGTGTAATTAACAACGACTGAGCAGGGCGGGCAGGAGGACGACAAGGAGGAGCTGCGAGCCAAGGGGGCGTGGCAGATAAGGCGCGCTCTCGTCCGGTTTTGCCCATGGTAAGCCTGACAAATGGCTTATTTAGGCGCAAACCCGCGTTGCGAGTATCTTTACCAATCTCTGGCTACCTCTCTCAGTCACTTTGTTTCTCTCTCCTTCTCACACTCTATCGCTTGCTCTTTCTCTCTCCCTCTTCTTCTCACACTTTCTATCTTGCTCTTTCTGTCTTGGCCACTTTGCTGCCTTTGGTCCTTTAGTTCCTTTCACAATTATCATTTACCTGCAATGAAAGAAAAGAAACAAAAACATTAGTTTAATCATGCAGATACCCTGTAAATAAATTGCATAAGAAGGTGTTGCTTTTGCAGTCACCAGCTGGTCAGCAAGTGAGACAAGCCAGAGCAGCCAGTAGGCCATACTGGCAGGGGGAAGGAGCAAAAGAGGTGACTAGCTTAGGGTATTGTAGTTCAGGGTAGTCTGAGGTACGGCAGTGCACATGCAGCTACTCTGTAAATATATACAGCGAAAAAAATCTGAATTTGCAGACACTTTCAATCAAAGCTGCTCTGCAATTTTGGCTCTAATCAAGAAAGAAGACAAACAGGGGAATAAAGGTGTCAAGGTTAGGGTAAGGTAGGTTAGGGTAGCCTAGGGTACGTTAAGACACATGCAGACACCCTGTAAATAAACTACCCAGTAAGATAAGTGACAGGGGAAAATGGAAGAAGAGGTGTCTTTGTCAGTGTAAGCTAAGTCCTACTGTACCGTAGGCTACCCTTTCTGAGGTACGGTAGGGCTTAAGCAGGTACCTTGTAAATAAATGAAGCGAAAAACAGCTGAATATGCAGATACTAAAGCAGAAACAAAACCCGGCCAGCAAGTATGACTATAAGGCAAGTTATCAGGGGGAGAAAGGTGCCTCGGTAAGGTTAAGGTATGTTGGGGTAGCCTAGAGTACGTTAAGGCTCATGTAGATACCCTGTTAGCAAATTTGAGAGCAAAGCATCTGGCAGGAGGAAAGAGAAGAAGAAGTGTCACTGTGAATATAAGGTATGACCTATCGTGGCACAAGCTACCCTACCAGGGGTACGGTAGGGCTTGTGCAGGTACCCTGTAAATAAATTGAGGAGCCAGGCCATTTGGCAGGGGGAACGAAAAGAGGAGGTGTCTTGTTTAAGGTAAGATAAGCTCTACAGTACCCCAAGCTCCCCACCAGGGCTACGGTACGGTAGCTACCCTGTAAATAAATGAAGCGAAAAACAGCTGAATTTGCAGATACTAAAAACTAAAGCTGGCCAGCAAGTTAATCTCGCATAAAGCAGGCAAAAGGGGTGTCTGTGTTAGGGTACGGTAGCTTAAGATAAGCTACGGTAGACTGGGGTACCCGCTACAGAGGGTTCAATGAACCACGTGCGGTTCATAAAAAGAGGCGCCAGTGCATATCATAAAATGGAAATAAACATAAATACATAAAGCCAGTTGCCGGCAAGCCAGTGTTGGGCAACGTTGCGGGGGCCGAGCGGGTCCCAAAGCCATAAATTCAATTTGAAATTTACTGTCAGGCAGAAGGCAGCAGCAGGGGGCAGTAGAAGGCAGCTGCGGGAGGCAGCTGGATAACTGCGTTTAGGGTTGTCGTTGTTGATGAGTACAAAAAGTTGCCGCTTGCCGCATGCCACACGCTGCTCGCCGCTTGTCAATAATGTCAATCGCTGCTAAGGGCATAAAACTCTGACATTTGAAATAGTGCAACAGCAGCAGCAGCAACAGTAGCAGCAGCAGCGACAGCAGCAACATGACCTACAAGCATGAAATGCGCTAAATGGCCAGGGCTGCACAATAAATTTCATAGTTTCATTTCTCGTTACTCGTTCGCTTTTCAGTTACAGTTACAGTTACTGCCAGCAGTAACTGCACGCCTGCTGCTGCTGCTGTCCCTATTGAATTTACCACTTGCAACTCTGGCAACTGCCAACTGGCGGCCATAAAGGCCATTTTGGGTGCGTCGCTTTTTTTGTTGCCCTCCTGTTGTTGCAGCATTTTAGTTGTTATTGTTGTCGCTGTTATTGTTGCTGTTGTTGTCGTGTTGTTGTCGTGTTGTTGTTGCTGTATTGCACTGCGGTCTCGTCTGCCCATTGAGCTGCCGAGTGTGTGGCAGTTTACCAATGTTTTAGCATGTTGCGCTGCGGCCACGCAAAGTCAAGCACGCCAGCAACATCGCCAACGGCAACGGCAGTGGGAACAACAGCAGCAGCGGCAACAGCGACATCAGCAACTGCCACTGGCAACGGGCATCGTTATTCACGTTTAGCGATGCCGACTGTGAATTTGAGCTCAGCCACGGCAGCTGCGAGAACAGGCATTTGCTTCGATTCTTTGCTTCTGGGTGCTACCGGTGCTTCCACTCGTATCCCTTTTATTACTCCTACTGCTGCTGCTACTACTTCTACTCTTGCTGCTCTACCTTCTCTTACCTCTACTCCTGTTGCTGATACTACTCCTGCTACTGCTCCTCCTTCCCTTCCTTCTGCTACTACCCCCACTATATTCCTAGTACATTCGTAGTTAAGATGGAGTAGGACCTTCTCTTTCTCCTACCTCTACTCCTACTCTGACCTATACCACTGCTCTTGATACTACTCCTACTTCTACTCTTACTACCAGTGTATTTCTAGTGCAGAAGGTGTAGGACATTCTCTAACTACTAGTGCTTCTGCCAGACCTACTCTTACTCCACTCCTTCTTCTTCTTTCAATCTTTCTTCTACTGTTTTCCTAGTGAAGATGGAGTAGGACCTTTTCATACCCCTACCCCTACTCCTACTCTAACTGAGAGTCCTGCTACTTCTGTGACCTATACCACCGCTCTTGATTTTACACCTACTCCAAATATTACTCCTAGTGTATTCCTAGTGCAGATGGTGTAGGACCTTTTCCTACTGCTACTTCCACTCATACTGTTACTCCTCCTTCTACTCCTAGTCCTACTCATACTCCTACTCCTACTCCTACTTCTGCTTCCATTCTGGTTCCTACTCTTACTTCTGCTCTTCCGCTTACTCCTACTGTACTCCTAGTGTATTCCTAGTGAAAAAGGAGTAGCACCTTCTCATATTTCTAGCCCTACTCCTACTCCAACTGCTAGTCCTACTCAAACTCTTACCTCTACCTGTACTCCTGCACCTACTCATGGTTCTACTCCTACTCCTGTCCCTGCTCCTACTCCTACTCTTATTCCTCCTCCTACTCCTACTGCTACAGTTGCATTACCTGCTCTAGTACCTGCTCCAGTTGCTGCTCCCCTTTGTGCTGTGATTCTATTTCTGTTTCTGTTGCTGACTCTGCCGGCCACCGGTCAGTGCCCACAGGCGGTTCACCTGTTCACCTGTTCAACTGTTTCCAGCTAAGCCACAAAAGCGTAACGCTGCCAGGCAGTTGACCGATTTCGCATTATTTCGATTCCGTTGCATACTGCATACCCTGTAGCTTTTGCAAATGCACGCAAATGGTTGCATTAAGTGCGTGCCAGTTGCAGTCATATTGCAGCTGCTTTAGCTATGTTCAAGCCAAAAGGTCTTTAATTTTACGAGCCTAGAGACGATTCACTTTTATGAACTTGTATCAGAAATGTGTTTTAATTGCAAGTAGAGAGAGATGGCAAGAAAGCGCAGTGCACTGCAATGTAATTGCCAGTGTTGGTTGATGAGTTGTTTCAATCAAGTCTGGAGTCTGCAGTGTTGGTTAATGAGTAACATTTCTGCAATGTAGTGAGTGTTAGCTAATGAGTATGAGCTACATTACTGCAAAGAGGTATGTAGTGTTGGTTAACGTGTTGGCAGTGTTGGTTAATTAATTAAGTAATCAGTAGTGTTGGCTAATGTGGAACTTCTCTGCAAAGTACGAGTAGTTTACAGTGTTGGCTAATAAATTATATGTCTGCAAATTAGTTAGCAGTTTTGACCAATGAGTTAGCAGTGTTGGTTAACGTGTTATATTTATGTAAATCAGTCTGTAGTGTTGGCTTAATAATCAAAATCTTTCAAAAACGTCAGCAGTGTTGGTTAATTAAAAATCTACAGTGCTGACTCATAAGCTACATCCTACACAGTAGTTTGCAGTGTTGGTTAATGTACAGTCTTGGCACATAAATATTACCTCCTCAAAGTAAACAATAACCAAAATAGTGTTGCCTGAGTAACTTCTCTGCAACATCTCTCAGCAGTGTTGGCTAATGAGTTATAGTGTTAACAAACCCTTTCTTTCAATGAAGCCTATAGTGTTGGTTAATAAGTAACTGTGCAGCTGAGCGAAGTGTTGGCTAACGACTTGGAATAATTTTTTTCTTATTGTAGAGTAACTTATAGTCGTGTAAGCCCGCAACTTGTTTAAGCAGCCAATTAAGCTAGTTCGCTTAAGCTGCGCTCAAGCGTTGTCTTCCGAATTCGAATTCGAATTCGAGTTCGAGTTCGAAATTCGGCAAATGGTTGTTGGCAAGTTGAAGTTCTTTTCAGTTCTTGTTTTTGTTCGTTTTATTTTTTCGGGACTGCTGTGCGTCAGAAGAGGCTCAGTATTTATGCCCGTTTTGGGCTCGTTCGTCTCTCATGGCACAAGTGCTTCAATCCGTTGTGCGTGTGTGTGCCTACGTTTGTGTGTGTGTGTGAGTGTGTGTGTGTGTAATAACAATCCGACAGTTGACATGAGCGTGACACTGCATGGTTGCATCAACGCCATCATCAACACATGCACTCATCACGAAAAGACTCGCAGATAGGGAAAGAGAGAGGCAGGAAGGGATAGAGGGAGAAAGAGAGAGGGAAAGAGAGAGAGGGAGGTAGAGAGGGAAAGAGAGAGATGGAGGTAAAGAGGGAGAGAGAGCGTGGCAAAGCAAGCACCAAAAAGCGTCCAAATGACAGGCAGGCAGGCCCAATATGATGGCCATATGACGGCAGCAGTCAGTTGCCTTGCTTGGTACGACTGCACAATACCCTGTAACACAACCTGTGGCAACACACAGTAGGCATTGCCACAGCTGCACTCAGCAGTGCTGAGTCAGTACTCTCTCCAAGTAGTCGTCAGTGTTGGTTAATGTTTTACAATTCTGTTGAGTACTTTACAGTGTTGGCTAATGAGCAACATCTTTGCAAGATAATCTACAGTGTTGGCTAATAAATTATACCTTCCTAAAGTAAACGAAGAGTTACATGCATTCAAAGTAGTGTTGGCTAATGAGTAACATCTCTGTAACATCTCTCAACAGTGTTGCCTAATGAGTTACAGTGCTGAAAAGTGCCTTTTTTAAAGTGGTAAGCTCAGACCTGTAGTGTTAACTAATTAGTAACTGCAATCGAGTCAGCAGTGGCCTGCAGTGTTGGTTAACGAGTTGGGATAAGTTCTTATTGTAGGGTAACTTTCTCTCTGACTCTACCCTTCACCGACTCTATCTTTCTCCTCTCTCTCTCTCTCCCTCTCTTTCTTCTTTTATTTCACCGTCAGCACTACCCCACGCCACTACGTCTACAGGGTATACGCACACACACACAAAAGATTTGCTTCGTCTCGCTTTCAAATGAATCGCACTCTGACGCAAATGGAGTTCCAGCTGCTTCCAGCTGACTCCAGGTGCTGCGGCAAGTCCTTGTTGGATGCCTGTCTAGAATTGTTGCACGCCATTTCGGCAGCTGGCAATTGTCATTATTCATACGCACCGTGGCACACAAGAGGCAGCTCCAGCAGCAGTAACAATAACAAATTGCTTTACAAGCCTAAAAGTGGTAGAAAATTGTTTTTTGGGGCTCTTCTTTTTTGGCGCTCGATTTACAGGATTTTTTCCCCTCTTTTCTACTGGTTTTCCTCTTTTTTTTCTCTTATTTTCCCTCTCTTTTTTTCTCTTTTTGTTTTTTATTTTCCCTCTCTTTTTTTGTTCTTCTTTTTTGTTCTTTTTTTGGGCTGTGGCTCACCGCATACGGCAAACATTTTTCAACTTTCTGACACTTGGCACGTTAGCCAGATTGTTGTTGTAGTAGTTGTTGTAGTAAATGTTTTTGTTGTTGTTATAGCTGCCGCTGCTGTTGTTGCTAATTCAAAAGGCACTTTAGAGTTGCTCGAGGCGCGCTTTAAGCGGCGCGTTAACACGCTTCTGTTCTGCTTTGTCCAATTTGAAGTTGATTCCCAGCAGGCTTTGCGTATGCCTCTCCTTCACGCACTCTCTCACTCTCTCTGTCTTTCACACAGCCGCTGCTAATGGCCAAATATGTGAGTGCCCAATTGCGAAATTTGTTGACAGCAGAATGACAAGCGCCGCTTGCCGGTCACAAAAGGCGACAACTTCATATCAACACGCACCTGAACAACAGCAACAACAAGCTGTGATTGGCATCGAGTTGTTGTTATTGTTGTTAACAGTGTTTAGCCATGTCACACAGCAATGGTGGAGAGAGGCGGAGAGAGAGGGAGAGAGAGAGGGGGAGGGGGAGGAGAGACAACTACACGGCACAAAATGAAATGGCAACGAGCTGGAAAAAATGTTTGCATTGCCCGGTAAAGCTCATTCATGTCTGTCCGTCTGTCTCTGCAGCTCTGTGTCTGCCTGTCTGTCTGACTGTGTGTATGTTTGTATGTCTGTATGTTTGTCTCTTTGTGTCCTTCTCTCTCTCTCCCTCTTATTCTCTCTGTATCTGTCTCAATGTCTGCCTATCCATCGCTTTGTCTGTCTATCTGTCTGTCTGTCTACTTTGTCTGTCGCTCTGTGCGTCTCTCTGTCTGTCGCTCTCTCTTTCGTTCACTCTCACTCTCTCTCTCTCCCTCTCTGTAACCATCCCTACGTCTGCCTGTCAGTCTGCCTGTTTGTCTGCCTTTCCGTTCGCCTGTCTCTCTGCCTGTCTGTCCCTCCGTCTTTGCCTGTCTCTCTCTGTCTTTCCATGTCTCCCTCTCGGTCTCTGCTGCCTGCACTGCTGCTGCTGCCGTCTCGCTTCGCCTACAGGCCCCTAGCAGAGCACACTTATTGCTGTTTGCTGTTTGCAATGTTGCAGCTGAGAGACTCAAGTGACATTCAGCTGCTATTACGACTAAATTGGCTACTGGATTGTCTCATTTCGTTTGAATGGTAAACGCTCCGTTATTGTTATTGCCTGCCTCGGTTCAGCTTGGCCTCTGTCAACAGCCACAACAGCAGCAACAACAGCGAACTGCAAACAACATCATCATCATCATCATCAGCTATCCCCACCGTTATCGTTATCGTTATCGTCATCGCTATCGCTATCAAGTGCTGCCATTTTGCTGCCAACCAAACGACGTGTGAATAAATTGTCCATTTGCCCCACAGAGACGTGTTTACGCTCTTTCGGACCTACTCCCCTCCCCCTCCAGTTACTCCTTGCCCACGTGTACGGCAAGTGTCAACAATGCAATCCAAAATCCTAATTGCATTTGCAATTGCCGCATCAAATTACCCAAGCATCTCATCTCTGTCAACTCGCCTGCTCCCCCGCTCATTATTCCCGATCCCTATTTGTCGCCACTAAGTCACACATCTGTCAAGACGTGCATCCATCAATCAGGCACTACCGGGGACCTTCATTTATGGGTGGCCAATTGGGAGAACAACTGAAGAGCATTTGAGTGAGGAACATCTCTCGCTTTCTACTGTGGGTAGCTTAATTAATTGCCTGATTACTGCGTTTATTGTGTTGCTTAAGGTTTCTTCAGGTGATTCTCACTTTGGAATTTGTATACCCTCTATTTAGAGGATAGAGGGGTATTATAAGTTTGTTGAATATGTATGAACAGACGAGTCGATACAGCCATGTCTCTCTGTCTGTCTTTCTGCCTGTCTGTCTGTACGTTAGTCTGACTGTCCGCCTGTCTGTCTGTCTATCTGTCTGTCTGTCTTTCTGCCTGTCTGTCTGTCTGTCTGTCTGTCTGTCTGTCTGTCTGTCTGCCTGTCTGTCTGTCTGTACGTCAGTCTGACTGTCTGTCTGACTGTCTGTCTGTCTGACTGTCTGTCTGTTTGTATGTCTGCATGTCCGTCTGTATGTCTGTCTTTCTGTCTATTTGTCTGTCTGTTTGTCTGTCTATCTGTCCGTGTATCTGTCTGTCTGTCTTTCTGTCTGTCTGTCTGTCTGTCTGTCTGTCTGTCTGTCTGTCTGTCTGCCTGTCTGTCCATCCATATAGATATCTCGATCTCACAGACTAAAAGAGCTAGGACTACGAAACAAATATGAATTTACGTTTAAATATTTTAAAAATTGGCCACGCCCCCTTTCCGCCCAAGTAAATCAATTAAAACCTAATAACAAGCAGGACTGTTCATTTTTGTCAAACACAATAACTGTCAATGCTCAAATGTCTTCAGAAAATTTGATTGAAATCGGATAATGGACATAGAAGTTTTTTTTTTTTTTTTTTTTTTTGATAGAAGTGATTTAAGAAATCATTTTAAGGAAGTACTGATTTCCAAAGCGCTGCA